>CM077254.1:19195027-19680027 GCA_039654775.1 Spinibarbus caldwelli
TAAAATTAAAAAAATAAAACTCAAATTCAAGACTTGAATTACTAAATCATTTATTTTTGACTGAAAAACCACTAAATCAACAGAGGAACATTCTAGCAGCGCATGTATACTGCATCATCTCGTTCAGCTGCAACAGTTTCTTTAAAACAAAACCAGCACACATAATGAACATCAATTACATTTTACGGATCCCATGTTTGTTTCCTTTTTGCTTTCTTACATATTTTGTCCTTTTCAATTAAGCCTCAGTGCTGAATTTACAGCTGCCCGCTTTCTAACTTTCGCTTAAGCCTCTGTCAAACCCTTTCTTGGCCTCGTTTTCTCCTTTTTGTTTTTTTTTTAAGTCCCCAAGTTGCCTATAAAGGCATGAGGGGGTTTGTGCAGACTTTCTGTTACTCTGAGGTCGTTTATCACATGTCAACAGCAGTAATGATTTTCTCTTCTTCTTTCTTCCACAGGCTGGCGCTGGGATTAGTGAGCAATTAGAATGGACTCTAAGCTTTCTCTATGGTCATAACAAAGCCTCCAGAGAGCCGACAAACACAAGTGCACGGGTACACACAGAGAGCCTCAAATGCACACGCAAGACACTTCAAAAGCTTACACTTCCTCTGTCAGATTCTGAGGAGAAAGGAAAAAAGTGTGTGAGAACTAAAATAGCAGGTTTCACAGTAACAGGGAGTCAGGCTGAGACTTGCTTATGTGTGTGTGAGTGTGTGCAGATCTGCGCTTGACTCGCTCTGTTGTCTGTCCAGGAATATTTCCAGCACCTGGTCCCTCATTATATGCGGCCCTAAAACTGCAAGTGAAACTTCAGCGCCAGAAAAGCAGGCCGCCTTTCTTGTGCCGCTTCATCTAAAGCCATTGCCAAGGTCTGAATCAACTGAGACGTGCCAAAGCGGGAGAAAAGTTCATTATTTCAGTGTCAGCTTTGTATTCTGCAAAGAAATTTAATCTCAGTCCAACTACGGCTCCAAAGTTCCTTCCCAACATTCAATTTACATACTATATTGACTTCGCAACGGTTCAGCTCAGGTGGAAAGGCTTATAGGTAGGCCTACTATCTATTGGCACAATATAATCTTTCAGCATATTTAAAGGTGAAGGGCATCATTTTTCTCTGTTAAAAGGTTTTCTCCTACCTCAGGTCAATATGTAGTGAAATATAAGTAGGCCAAACTGAACACATCGGATTACAGAAGTAAAACAGGCTTATGTTGAATTTACTCCACACTTATATTTCCCACTAGAGTCACTCAGTGCTAATTGCTAACAACTGACTAGCTTTGTTTCAGTCATTACAGAAGAGCCATTTAAATTGTAGAAAGCATCAAGAGTCTGTCTAAATAAAGAATTGAATGACGTTAGAATGTCTTAATAGACAAAAAGGGTTTCTTTGAACTATTTGGCTCAATTATACTGTATTGTTAAGAGGTTGTGCTCAGCTATTGCCTTTGTCTTAGATGTTTCTACCAAAAGTATATGAAAGACAAACACAAAAACTGTTGGCATGCAGGAAGTCTACAGAGCTATAAAAACAACTACAAAGTTTGGGTTATTTGTTCTAAGAAGGATTTAATAAGAAATAATAAAATGTTGATGTTGAGATTTATGAAAAATAAAATAAAAACAGTGGTTTCTACCAAACTTCTTTGTGAGAAATAAACAAAAGTAAATGAGACAACTGTTGGGATGCAAGACTAAAAAGAGTTTTTTGTTCCAGGAAGAAATTAATAAGAAATATTTGAGTTCAAAAATAGATTCCTGAAAACACAACATAAGCAAAACAAGGGTTTCCACCAAATGTTTTTTGGGAGACATAAACAGAAGTAAATTCTGTTTACTGTGGCCATGCAAAAATATTAAGAAGCTGCTAATTCTAATTTTGTTCTTACTGAAAAAGAAATATTTGAGTTCAAATTGAGGTTTGTGAAAATAAAAAAATAATAATAAATAAAATAAAACAAAATAATTAATTTGTTAAAAAGCTGGAGATTTCAGCTAAAGTCTATTTAATCTCACTGATGTCTAGAAGAATCACTGAGATAGTAGTTTTAAATAACATTCAATGTATACTCATGCTTTAGGATATATTCTCTGTGGCAGAAATAAACTCACTGATATACTTCAAATAATTTTCATCACACAGTTGATCGTTTTCTGCTGAGGGCATTTCATTATCTCTATATATTTACTCAAGTAAGAAAAAATATGCATCCTCTACACTCTGAGGTATTGCTAATATCAATATGCATTGAGTTTCTTAACTGAAATCTTGAGGCCTATTCTGAACAGAGAAAGCTATACACTACCACAATAGCTCATTCAATAAAAAGTGAATTAAACAGTGAACCAAACAGCTAGAGGTTAAATGCACTTAATGCTAAACCAAGCTAACTGTAATCTCCATAGTCAAAAGTCAGATTCAGGACAGCTACACAACTACATAACCTTCTAAACTATAATAATATTTCAAAAATATTACTACTTTTACTGTATTTCTGATCAAATAGACTTCCCTTACAGACCCCATAGCACACTATACAAACAGGGATACAGTCTATAACACTGTTTGCTAACACACCCTTGAGACATGTCTATCACTAATAGTTTACAAATATAAACTTCGAATGTTAGTGAGCAAAACAAGCAGGGCCATGGTTACTGACAGAGCGACTCGATACACCATAACTTGTGCTTAATCAAAGAGTTATTGTGTCTGCTATGATTGATTGTCTCATTAACTGAACCATGTACTCCTTATAATTATCTAGTGCTCAGGTAATTATTCCTGAATGCAGAAAACATAGAAAACATAATGGAGCACTGATTAGCAATTTCTACTCTGTGTCTCGATGCAGGTAATCATTGTACTTTCTGTGGTCATTATATTCAAATTGCATGGCAAATGTAGATATTTAGACATTTTACACTCAGACAATCAATTTTTCTAGATCTAAACACTGTCTATTTGCTCAAATAGAAGAACAGCTATAGAGAAAGTGTTTTCTATGTGAATTTATTTTAAAATGTTATTTATTCCTGTGATGCAAAGCTCATTTTTTTAGCATCAATACTCCAGTCTTCAGTGTCACATGAAGCTGTCTTATCTTTCTTTCATTATTCATTTATTTATTATCATCAAATCTATATGCAGTGACGACAATATTTTAATCCTAGCGCTCTAAATACAATGCTAAATTGGGCACAATCGCATGTACAAAGGGCTTAAAGTGTTTCCTGGACAGAAGTGAGCATTTACTGTGATGCTGCACTCCGTAAAGGGGCTAACAGCAGCCTTAGACAGCCATGTCTGTTAGATCAGATTAATTTGGATCTGTAGTGCTGAGCAGTCCCCTTCACTCCTCTCTCTACTGCACAGAGTCTGTGTTAACACCTCTGATGAGTCACAGAGTGACAGAAGGAGAGTACAAAACCAGTGGGAGTCAGCTCCACATGAGAAGAACAGGCATGGGTGAAGACTGACAAACTGAATTCATGTCTCCTCTCGCTCTAGGTACAGTCCTGTGAGGAATACTGCACTATATACACTATATCTATATACTTCTTTGTGGAGTGAGTCCTATACTGTATGGTGTCAAAAGAATGCAAACGTACAAGTAAAGCTCAAACTGGAAACATCTGTGGCATAATGTTGATAACCATACAATTCATTTCAATTTGTCCCTTCTTTTCTTATAAGGGGCCATCGGATGCCCATTTTCCATAAGTTGATATGATTCTTTAGGGTCTTAATGAAAAGTCTATAATATACTTTGGTTAAAATTTCTCAATGGTAGTGCAAAAAACACCTTTTTTACCCTGTTTTTTAGTCCATGTTGCTTTAAATGCTAATGAGCTCTGCTGACCCCGCCCCTCTCTTCCGTGGGGTGATGAGCAGACTGTAAACTTCAGCCGTGAAACTGGCTAATTAGCACATTATTAGGAAAGACAATACTCACTTCTTCTGTAGATGAAGCTGGATCACGAATGATTCACGCGAACATTTACGCATTTAGGCAGATTGAAATCGGCTCATTCCCTTCAAAACGAAAGTAACCTTAATCCTCTGTGTCTTCAGCAGCTCAGATGTCGGGAGTAAACGACGACTGCAATATTCATTATTACATCCAACAACAGAACATTCAGTCGCTTAATCGGAGACAACTTGTCTTCGCCTGCACCGGAGTCAACACAATGGCAGACAGCTCTCAGCTCACTCAGGGCGAGTCTAAGGTAAGACGGCCTTGTCAATCAACTATCGTGGGAGGGGCCTGTACAGAACTACATCATTCTGACAGGAATCTCAGAACAGCCTGATTTGAGAAAGGGGATTTTAAAATAGGGATTTTTAAAAAAAACACTGGGTGGATTTTTATCATAATAGGATGGATGCGTTCACATCCTTCCAACACACATTTACAACCCGAATTCCAGAAATCTTGGGACGTTTTTTAAATTTGAATAAAATGAAAACTAAAAGACTTTCAAATCACATGAGCCAATATTTTATTCACAATAGAACATAGAGAACATAACAAACGTTTAAACTGAGAAATTTTACACTTTTATCAACTAACTGAGCTCATTTCAAATTTGATGCCTGATACAGGTCTCAAAAAAGTTGGCACGGGGGTAACAAAGGGCTGAAAAAGCAATACATTTTTAAAAAATTCAGCTGGGAGAACATCTAGTAACTAATTAAGTTAATTGACATCAGGTCTGTAATATGATTAGCTATAAAAAGGATGTCTTAGAGAGGCAGAGTCTCTCAGAAGATGGGCAGAGGCTCTCCAATCTGTGAAAGAGTGTGTAAAAGATTGTGGAATACTTTAAAAACAACGTTCCTCAACATCAAATTGCAAAGGCTTTGCAAATCTCATCATCTACAGCAGCGGTTCTCAATTCCAGTCCTCGCGTACCCCACCTCTGCATATTTTACATGTCTTTCTTAGTTAACACACCTGATTCAGATCATCAGCTCGTTAGAAGTGAGCTCCGTGCGTGAACTGTGTTCCGATTGACATGGTCCCTGCACAGTGTCCATTGCTCCCTACCCCCCGAGCAGGAGAAATCCGCTGAAGTTTACTTCAGTTCGGAACATTTGTTCACGGATTTGTGCTGTGCCACAGCTTGCAGCGTCTTCACACACAGACGAAACTTACTAGAGAAGTGTGAAGTGTGACAAAATATACCTCTGTAAATAAATACAATTTAAATTCACGTCTCCCACACTTTGAATGGAGCATGTATGTTCGCTTCGAACTGGAATCATTGCGGAATATCATGTGATGTCCACTTCGCAGGGCATTTACAGTCGAATAGAACAAACGTCTGAAGCGATAAGAGAAACATACAAAATGTGCAGAGCGGGGGTACGTGAGGACTGGAATTGAGAACATCATTTAAAATGGACTGTTTCAAAGTGGAAAAGTGTTCAATGGTCAGACGAGTCCAAATTTGACATTCTTGTGGGAAATCACAGACGCCGTGTCCTCCGGGCTAAAGAAAAGGGAGACCTTCCAGCATGTTATCAGCGTTCATTTCAAAAGCCAGCATCTCTGATGGTATGGGGTGCATAAGTGCATATGGTATGGGCAGTTTGCATGTTTTGGAAGGCACTATGAATGCTGAAAGGTATATAAAGGTTTTAGAGCAACATATGCTCCCCTCCAGACAACGTCTATTTCAGGGAAGGCCTTGTGTATTTCAGCAGGACAATGCAAAACCACATACTGCAGCTATTACAACAGCATGGCTTTGTAGTAGAAGAGTCCAGGTGCTGAATTGGCCTGCCTGCAGTCCAGATCTTTCACCTATAGAGAACATTTGGCGCATCATTAAATGAAAAATACGTCAAAGACGACCACGAACTCTTCAGCAGCTGGAAACCTATATCAGGCACGAATGGGACCAAATTCCAACACCAAAACTCCAGAAACTCATAACCTCGATGCCCAGACGTCTTCAAACCGTTTTGAAAAGAAGAGGAGATGCTACACCATGGTAAACATGCCCCCCGCCCCAACTATTTTGAGACCTGTAGCAGGCATCAAATTTGAAATGAGCTCATTTTGTGCATAAAATTGTAAAATTTCTCAGTTTAAACATTTGTTATGTTATCTATGTTCTACTGTGAATAAAATATTGGCTCATGTGATTTGAAATTCTTTTAGTTTTCATTTTATTCAAATTAAAAAAAAAACGTCCCAACATTTCCGGAATTCGGGTTGTATGTTCAAACAACTTGTAAAGTGAATTTTGTATCCGATGACCCCTTTAAAAAAGGCACAAATCTGGGTTATAGTGAAGCACTTAATGGAACTTAATGTAATATCAAAACCCACTTACTAACCATTTCTGTCTAAAGTTATCTAATTTTACAACTTCATTGCCATGATAACTCAACAACATGAACCCAAACAGCCCTAAATGACTATAAAATTGATGATTTCAACATTTTATATATGTGTGTATGTGTAACCAACATTATGCCACCCCTAGTAAAAAAGTAATATATTTAATTTAATTTATTTCATACTAAGTATAGTAATCTATTAACATATATACTGACATGTGGCTTACTGACATAAAAATTAAAATTATAAAAATTATAATTAAACTTAATTACTACTTGTATACAATACATATTTCTTAATATTAAGTCTAAAATGTGTTTTAATGTCATTATTGATGAGGATTGTATGATCTTTGAATAATATTGGTCTTTAAATGCTAGATATTTAAGGTGTATCTGAAGTATACTTGCAATAGTTCTACTTTAGCACAAATCAAATATACTTCAGTATATCTTTAGTTGAACTTCAGCACTACTTTCACATAATTAAAGTGCATTTAGTGCAAAATTAGTTGTTCCAATTTAGCAGACTTTATAGAATAATAGAATACCAGTTCAGTGTATTTGTAGTATACTTAGCATGAAATAAATGTATTTTAAATACATTTTAATTAGTGCTGTCAAACGATTAATCATGATTAATCGCATCCAAAATAAAAGTTTTTACTTACATAATATATATGCGTGTATACTGTGTATATTTATTATGTATATATAAATACACACACATACAGTATATATTCTGAAAATAATTCCATGTATTTCCACGTATACATTTATATTAATGTAATTGATATTATATATATATAAATATTTTAAATGTATAAACATAACATATTTTTCCTAAATATATACATGCATGTGTGTGTATTTATATATAGGCCTACATAATAAATATACACAGTGCACACATATATTATGTAAACAAAAACTTTTATTTTGGATGCGATTAATCACGATTAATCGTTTGACAGCACTAATTTTAATTATGTATTTTTCACTAGGGACAACAGCTGTCAACTGAGATTAACTTGTAATGAATCAGGAATACTCCTGAACTGCTATATAGTGTACTATACTCTAGCATTGAGCACTATGTTTTAGTGTGGAGTCCTGTATGCCTATACTGTACTGTACTGCGATACAGACCACTATTACCACTATAGGGACTTGCAATGAAGACGTCATGCTGGAACAGTAAGTTCTGAAGGCCAGGGTAACAATGAACAACTAAAGATTAAGTGTCATATGATGAAAGAGGTCTAAAACGGGAAGATTTGGCGTTAACCTTTTTAAAATTGGCCTTTCGACTTGTGGGCCGGGGTGCATGGCTATATTCTATCTGTGTTTCCTTTCAAGCCTTAATAAATGGAACGGTTTAAAGACACTAAGCGGGAGTGTAAAGAGAAAGTTAAAAGAATGCCACAGGCTCATGGAGAACATTTATTAGATTTCTGTGTCATTACAATTCAGGGCCCTTTTATGAGGGTGATGTTTGGCGGCTAAGACAGCGACGTTCCCATTCCATCTGCTGGGAAATAAAGCGCCGGATACTGTTCTGTCTCTCCATCCATCTCCCTCATCCCTCCTGTCTTTCTCTTCATCCATGTTTCACTAATAGCACAAACAACACCTACACACTCCCCTGGAAAGTCCATACAAACACACTAATAGCTTCTGGTTCCTCATTTTGGCCGTCAGTCAAAAGAACACATTCTGAGTTTGTGCCATGAAAATTCTCAAACATGTCGATTCTGAAACTTCTTTCAGGCTGTCGCTTTCACATGCATCCCCATGTGATTGGATTCAGGAAACTACAAAATTCAGTTTTTACATTCTTATTTTAAAGCTTGAAGACAATAATAAGAAAACTCAAGACTGCTTATCGGTGCTGGGAAAGCATTAAAAGTGTAGATCTTTGAAACTTTAAGTTACTCATTTGAAAACTAGTTCAAACAGTCAAACTATTCTTTAGAAACAGTAGTTAAAGGGTTAGTTCACCCCAAAATGAAAATTAGCCCATGTTTTACTCACCCTCAAGGCATCCTAGGTGTGTAAGATTTTCTTCTTTCAGACGAATCCAATCGGAGTTATATAAAAAATTATCCTTGCTCTTCCAAGCGTTAGAATGGCAGTAGGCAGATGTTTTTTTCAACAGTCCAAATATAGTCAAATAAAGCACGCACATCCATGATAATACGTGCCTCACATGGCTCCGGGGGGTAAATAAAGGCCTCCTGTAGCTAATCGATGTGTTTTTGTAGGGAAAATATCAATATTTAAAACGTTATAAACATTTTTCTCTCATTTCTGCCATCTGTCATACGCGGAAGCAGTTCCGGCGGATGACATAGGACGTATGTGTCGTGCGCACGCCTCTGAGATATGCTAGTCTTGCGAGTTTGTTTACAGGTGCTAAGGAAGCAAAGTTTCCTTACTTTAGCAAAAGAAAACCTTCGATATAAGTCTTCTCTTGGCTTATATCGAAATCCTCCTACATTTTTCTTTACAAGTCCTCATTTTGTACTTCTAATTCGTGACCAGCGTTTTGTTTTGCTCTCTCCATCGTGCTTCCGCGATGCATACGTCCTACGTCATCAGCCGGAACGGCTTCCGCCTACAAAAGTTAGCGAAACTGAGAGAAAAGTGTTAATAACATTTTAAATATGGATATTTTTCTTAAAAAAAAATGCATCGATTCACTACAGGAGGCCTTTATTCATCCCCCGGAGCCATGTGATGCACGTTTTATTATGGATGGATGCGCTTTATTTGACATCTTTTGGACTGTTGAAAAAAAAAACACCCGCCTACTGCCATTCTAACGCTTGCAAGAGCAAGGATCATTTTTAATATAACTCTGATTGGATTCGTCTGAAAGAAGAAAGTCATATACACCTAGGATGCCATGAGGGTGAGTAAAACATGGGCTAATTTTAATTTTTAGGTGAACTAACCCTTTAACTTCACTAAAGCTAAAACAAAATAGCCAATTATACTGAAGCTATGTAAGGGGGCTATTTCTTTTCACTTATCTTCTTATGAAATTATAATAATTCAGTGAAAATGAGCAACATTTATCTGGTATATACAGTTGCAATAAATATATAAATTACAGCAAACAATTTGTTAATACACTTAAACTGAAAGTAAATATTGCATACTTTACACTAGTTCAAAGGTTTGTGAAGGTGTTTTTTTTCTGGGGGGGGGGTTGAAAGAAATGAATACTTTTATTAAGCAAGGACACATTAGACTGATCAAAAGTGAGATGTTTATAATGTTACAAAAGATTTCTATTTTAAAGTAATGCTGTTATTTTGAACTTTCCATTCATCAAATTATTTTGAAAAAAAAAAAAAAAACATTATATATATATATATATATATATATCATGGATTACACTAAAATATTAATCAGCACAAATTTTTTTCAACATTGATGTTTTTTCAAAATTGATGTTTCTTAAATAGCAAATCAGCATATTAGAATGACTTTTAAAGGATCATGTGACAATTCAAATGTGAAACAGCAAACATTCAAAGAAAGTAAAAGCGAATGGGAGATTAACAAACTTTAATCTTACGTTTCTTACAAAAGACTAAAACATAACACATTGATCTTTACCATCACAGGAATAAATCGCATCTTAAAATATATTCAAAAAGAAAAACAGTTCTTTTAAATTCCATTCAAATTTCACAATATAAAATATTATTATTAATATAGTAATAATATAGTAACAGTATTGATAGATATTTATTTCATTACAAACAAAAAGCTAATATTATATATATATAAAAATATATATATATATATATATAAATAAATAAATGCTGCACAGGGAGTTCCAGGAACACGACTGACTCACTCAAATGAATCATCTTTTGAACCACTTCATTAAACTGAACCATCCAAATTAAAATGACTCACTACAATGAATTAAGCCAGAAACCCCAGGCAATTCGAGTGAACATTTGATTGGCAGCTTGTTACTAGAAATGTACATTATTTTACAAAAAAAACTGTTACTGTGACAGCACTAAAAAAGTTAGTAATGTTACCACTTCGAGTAAGTTACACCCCAATATTGCTGCTTTCAGTTCACAAAACCAACCGCAATGTTGTGAAATTATTTTAAAGATCTGCTTTACCAAACATCAAACTTTGACAGCAGTTTTAAAAGATTTTGGAGTGAAAGAAACCCATGAGGATATTAGCACAAGGTCTTGCCTCATCTGTAGGCATCGCACACACTTTACCAGTGAATGATGAAGTGCCTTGATATGGTACATAAGACAAAACAGCACTCTGTAAAACAAAGGGGAGATGCAACCATTTCCCACACCATGCGTGTGTATGACGGGTGACATTTTACAGAAAAATTTCAGTACATCAATAAAAACATGAGACGTATGCAAGAAGAAAAAAAAACAAAAGAGTCTCCGAATGGCCCATGAGAAAAACAAATGTTTCCCCTGCCCAGGTTGAAATATCCTCCATGGGTTTGTTTTTCCCTCAAACACTCACGCAAGGCTACGACTGCGACTACACACCCAGTTCAGGAGTTGTAATGATGCCGGTCAGATACACGGTGTATCTACACTTCAAAACAACTGAGACGCAGTTGTGCAAGATGCAAAACAAGCCTAACTTCTAAGACAAGGACGTCTAGCATATTATCTAGTATAACAATGGTTCTCAACCAGTAGGTTGCAAGGAAAAACCACGCTAAAAGCAACAAATATAAAGCAATGAAGCATATAATCATAAATAGGCTTATCAGCTCTTACAATGAAAGAGAAAACACTTCCCATATGTTTTGTTGTTGATGTCAGAGGTTGTGCATTTAAACAAACTGAAATATTTGGACACAAATTCATCTGTGACTGTAGACGCAAGTATAATATTATCAGATCTACAAGAATGGTTCAACCAGTGGGTTGCAGGGGAAAACAATGCTTAAAGCAAATAAAATGCAACTAACCGTATAATTGTGCATCTTTATTGGAAAATAAATAGACTTATCAGCTTTTAAAAATGGAAGAGAAAACATTTTCCTCATGTTTTGTTGTTCATGTCAAGGGTTGTGCATCCAATTGAAATTTACATTATTTTGGCACAAATTTATGTGGTACTGTAGATGCAAGTCAAATTAAAGTATCCAATCATTATTATTACCCAATTATATTAGATTATCTGTGATTCTCAACCAATTGGATGAAGGGGAAAAAATGCAACTAACTGTATAATTGTCCATATTTAGGATTGGACAATAAATAGGCTTATCAGCTTTAAAAATGGAAGATAAAACCTATGTTTTGTTGTTGATGTCAAAAGGTGGGCGTCCAATCAAAACTTATGGTCTTTTGGCACAAACTCATCTGTTACTGTAGACAATAAAAATTTACAGTATTAGGACACAAAGTCATCTGTTACTGTAGAATCAGATAATATATTATCTAATCAATTCTCATATCAACCAATGGGTTACAGAACTAACCATAAGCATATTTAGGACTAGAAAATTATTAACTTTTAGAATGGAAGAAAAAAGGTTTCCCATATCATGGACATCAAAGGTTGTGCATCCTATCAACATTTACAGTATAATAAATCTAAAATAATTTTATTTAAGCAACATAGTATAATTGTGCTTCTCAACCAGTGGATTGAAAGATAATGCTAAAAACAAACTAACCGTATATTCGTGCATATTTAGAATAGGAATATAAATAGACTTATCAACTTTTTCAGTGAAAGACAAACACTTTCTATATGTTTTCTTGCTGGTGTCAAAGGCTGTGCACAAAATACATGACCAGCCCTCATCCAAAAAGCATGATGAAAACTACACAATGTAAAAGAAAATACAACCCAGACAACAATAAATGTCTGTTCCAACCATAATGTGCTTTGTGCTATGAATTATTGGCTGCCAAGAGCACCAAACTATCGTAATTCAAGAGTCTTTTTATACAATAAACAATTTTGCTACTGCTCTGGGTTGCCACTTCATGTGCAATGTAAAATCTGTGTGCTGATGCAAAACCGCTGGAGAATCACTGCTACACAATATGAACACAGACAGAGAAGGACAGCTAGTAAATTTGCAAACAGCATAAGCTGCATCACAAAGTTTGAATTACTCTAAATCTTAGGAGAGCAAGGAAATTCACACATTACATTATTTAAAGAACATAGAGGGAGATGAGAGAGGGGTGGGGAGGGATAGAGAGAGAGGTAGTGAAAGACGTTCGCTTGCACGTGTAACAGATGAGTCACATGGATGCTCATCAAAATTGTATCTATTATTCACGCTATAACATTTTATCATGCTTGCACTCTCGTATCCCTCAAGTGTCTTTTACAGTGAGATTTTAGTACCAGTGCATTTTGATATCAGCACTGTTAGGCGTGGCTGCCAAAGCAATGAATTGCACATCATGTGACTGTAGTCAGTGTTATTAAAACATCACACCTTAGCAAACTGAGGTTTATATGACTAAATAAGAGTATGACATGCATCAGATTATTTCAGAACATGCCTCGCTCTGTAACTAACCAAATCAGACACCAGATTCCCATATGCTTTTAATATACCACTAAATATGATAATACATGTGCATTTGGTAATATTATCAATCCTGAATTCAGATCATCAATATCCTATGTCCATTAAAGCTCTGAAACTAACATAGGTAGCTCGGTTCGGGACAGAGCAAGGCTAACAGCGCAGACTGTCTGTAATGAATAGAAAAATACACACTATATAAGACAACACGCCAAAACAAAATATTCTCATATGGCTGCTTATATACATGCATGCTCATATGAAAATAAATCTATGCATCAAGTATGCCAGAGATCAAATAACCCCATGAGTCCAGCATAGTTGATTCCTGATCTTATGCACATGTAGAGCTGACAACTGGTTTAGTAGGTTTAGGTAATGCATACCACTGGGTGTAAAACATCGGGTATGAAGTGCAACTAAATGAAGGCGGTTAAAAACATAAATGATCGATTCTGAATATGGCTAAAAGTGACTAGTTGTTTTAAATTTAAAAGCACAAGATTAGACCCCACAGACTCGTATCGTGCAGCACAAAGCATTGCATTTAATTCACAAAAATATAGACGCTTCAGAAGCGTTTGAAATGACTCGGCATACCTGTTCATCGCCGGGCCGTGTCCGGCGCCTGTTCCCCCGGCAGGCGCTCCGTTGCTCGGCTTGTGGAGCTGTCCGCCGCCCGCTGGTGCTGAAATGGAAGCCGGGGCTCCAGCCGCGGGGACAGCGCCTCCCGGTTGCCCCGGCTGGCCCTCTCCTTCGAGGCTCGCTTCATTCCCCATAGTCCCTCTGAGTGAGACGGAGGAGAAAGACGAGATCTGCTGACGAGCGTCTGATAGGGGTCTATTTAAAAAAAAAAAAAAAACCGGGAGAAAACTCAGCGCAGCTCCCCTTCCGCCATCATCACCTACAATCAAGCATCCTGAGCGGAGCGCGCGCGCGTGCGCCCGGCGGAAGGGCTCGACCGAGCACGCGCAGAGCCGGGAGCGCGCGGGGGAGCGGCGTGAACGCGCTTGTGTCCTAGATCAACAGAGTCCTGTAGAATTCAGCCTTGAAAAAATGCATCGATTACTGACGGCTTCTATTGATGAAAAAGGTTACTCTTAATGGTATTTCATTTCTTTTCGTGGATAAGATCCCAACGTTTGGATTTTATCCACTTTTATCCACTCCATTTTTAAAGTGTTATAAGAATAAGCATCTCTACATCGAATGAAGCCAAATACTGAATTATACTAAATTTTAACATTATTTTTTATATATATATATATATATATATATATAAAATAAAATATTATTGAACTTGAAACTTGGGAAATGTGATTAATGTAATGTTTTATCCCAAATATAAATTTATTTATATTTTGTATTGTATATTTATAATAAATATAAATAAATAAAGAAATAAATATCAATTTAAAAAAAAAATACCCTTATGACTGATTTTGTGGCCCAGGGTCATATATATAAATGCATATTTGTGAGAAAACATTACATTAAATAATCTACATTTCCCAAGGCCAGGGCTAGTTGTCACACAGGCAAATATCTGTGTGATCATACATACATACATATTTATTTATTCATAAATATACAATAGGAAATAAAGCATTACATTAAATAATCTCCATTTAAAAGACTTAAAAGGCCAGGGCTAGTTGTCACACAGGCAAATATCTGAGTAAATAAAAAGTTTTAAGTCAAAAGTCACATTCAGCAATTTAATTGAAATTTAAAAAGCATTGTTCAGTTTGACCTGAATGGCACACCCTCTTGGGCTGATGAAGGCATTGCCATTGTCGAGGTTGCATCAGTCACCTCTGAACTAGTGCATCAGAAGCATTCATAATATTGTGTGATGTTAAGAAAGCCTTTGAAGCAGAGAAAGTAAAATATTAAACATTTTTACCCACAGCCATACTGCAAAAAGAGGGAACTGATTCTTTGGTGTGATCCTATGCAAAACAACAAGCCTGCTGCGAAAGAAAGAGAACATGCGAGCTCAGTGAATAAAGAAAGGCACCGCGTTCTTTCAAAGTCACCAGACCTCTCTTCCAGACGGCGAAATTGTCATTTCACACCCAAGCAGAGCTGCTCAAATCATCAATCAGTTAAATCAATACTAATTTTGACTCCATCCCAAGCTGTTTCACTAGACACTAAGACTGTGGCACTAATAGATGGCTGCTATATTCCCTACAGCATAAATCTCATATTCACCTGCATGAGAAGAATAAAGGAAAATGAAACAGAGAAAAATATTGAGAGATCTGCTTGCATTGAAAACATATGGCAACAATTAATTTCTACTGATTTCCTTATTCTGAAAAAAAAATACAATAAATTGCAATATGGCAATTAAAAGGGCCGGCCTTAAGGTAGTCAATGATGTGTTTAAGTAAAATGACATTTGAATGTTCCTTCAAAACACTTTTTCCCCACTGTCACCCTCACATGGAGGGCACCTGATGAAATTGCTCTGTTAATCTCATTTCTGGACATCTCTTCTCAAGGGGGATTTTTTGCATCATCTTTGGTTAGTAAATTACATATTTGTAAATGGCATTTACATATTACATATTTTTATTCACAAATCAACATTGTCTAACATAGTTTTACTGTAAATTTCAATGTTGCCACATGGCAACACTGTACCACTACGGAAAAAAAGGTATGTTGCCATATGGCAGCACTGTACCACAGTGGAACTGAAGTAATGCATTTCCCCATTGGGATTTTTTATAGATAATAACATCAATAATATGATTGCAGTTATTTATTATTTGAAGTGTTTATTGTATTATAGTTCTATTTATGTATGAATAAGAAAATTATTTATTCTTTTCAGAAAATGAATACAGCAGTATTTCACTGAAAGGGCAATAGGAAGAGTGCAGAGTTGGCTTTTCCATGTGATGACAATGAGGATGAGTGTGTGTGTGTGCATGCGTATATGTGTCTGTATGTGTGTATGGCAGATTTTGATAGAAATTAAGATTGGATGCATCATTTTTTTAAAAAATGTGCATTTCAATTGAAAAGAAAAATCACAATTTAATAGAAAATTTTTTTTTGGCCATTTTCCATTGTGGTGCACTGTTGCCATATGGCATCGTTTTCCTACCATAGAGGGTTAACCTGTTATTTCACCATCAAATAAATGTGGCCTTGGTGAGCAGAAAAGACTTCTTTCAAAAACATTTACAACATTAGTGTAGATGGACTAGTGGTTTCCACATTGGTCAGGAGAGATTAAGGGTTCATGCAAGTTCTTCAAGGCAAGCCTAGTTTAAAACCCTGAATGTGGAGGTCATGTCCTCAGATTGAATGGGCCTTCACTAAGAGAAGTAAAGCACACTACTGCCGAAGTTCAATACTAAGGGTTTTTTTTAAAATCCCCAACACTATGTATAATGGCAAGCGCCACCAACTATAGCAAGTATAAGTGATTGTAAGCACTTAGTTGCTTAAAGGATTAGTACACCCAAAAATGAAAAATTGCTGAAAACTTACTTACCATCAGGCCACCCAAGATGTAGATGATTTTGTTTGTTCATCAGAGCAGAGTTGGAGAAATTTAGCATTGCATCACTTGCACACCAATGGGTCCTCTGCAGTAAATGGGTGCCGTCAGAAATGAGAGTCCAAACGGCTGATAAAAACATCACAGTAATCCACACCACTCCAGTACTTCAAATAATATCTTACAAAAGCTGAAAAGACATTATTATGGAGTATGGACTGGCAAGAAACAAAGTTTAAAATTAAAACACCTTAATAATATTAATGGATTTGTTTTTTACGAACATGCAGCTGCAGGTGAGCAAGTGATGTAATGCTAAATTTCTCCAAATCTGTTCCAGTGAAGAAACTAACTCATCTACATCTTGGATGGCCTGAGGGTGAGTAAATGTTTTCATTTTTGGGTAAACTGTTCTTTTAACTTGTGTTACACCTTGCATAGCAAAGACCAATCAAGAAGCGAGAATCTAGAAAAGTAGTACGGCCCACAATCCTGTTTGGTCTGTGCTTGGTAAAGTCATCCTCAGATTACATTAGAAAACACAGAACTATTTACTTAAGCTTAAATGATCTGTAGGTAAAGTGAAAGTGCGTATTTGCAGAGTCTGTCCTCTCTGGCCTGTATCAGATTAACTCATTTTGAGATCTAATTGAAACAGAGCTGACTGACTGGCACTGAGTTTTGGCATGGTGGCATATTCACTACAGCTGAGTCCTCTCGCAGGCCGCCTCCTGCTCACACAGCTGGTCCGCAATTATCTCTGTTTGCATGGGACCGAGACAAGCAAATACTGCATGGAAGCACATCGGCTGCAGAGATATCAACTTAAGTTTGTAGCGTCTGATTTGGGCAATGTCATAGAGGTGAATTTTGCTTTAAAATTGCATGTTTATACAGCATAGGGTTGTCAGAGGGAGGTTTGTGGAGTTACTACATCAGAGTCAAGCACATGGTCTACACTATTAAAGATAAAGGTTCCTTGTTGGCATTCATGACTCCATTAAACATACAAAAGTTCTTCAGATTATTGAAATGTTCTTCAAACTAAGACCAAAATGGTTCTTTTTGGAACTCCGAATGATTCCTTCTATGGCATTGCTTCCAGTATCTCCCTTTTGGAACCTTTATTTTTAAACGTGCATATAAGGTTCTGGTTCTTCTAAAGATGATTGATGTAGTTAATCAATTTAAAAGTAATGACTGTGCCAGAGCTGTGACAGATTCAACAATTTAGAGGAAATTTTTAAAGTCTGATGGCACCAAAACTTCTGAATCACAATCTTTGACGTAAACACCATTGTAACAATGATTCACAGTAATGATGAAGAACTGACACGAAAAGAAATCAGGCAATAGGTTATTCTTATCTGAACGGCCTTCATAGGGTGGATCTGGAGGTCAGCACCAGAAGGTTCTTCATAGTGGATGATCAGTCTTGGATGCCCTCTGGTTCACTGGCAAGCCACCAATAACTCATTGTCAATGAAGTGGCAATGATTATGCTGCACAAGGAAATGAAGAGAAAAACAAGAAACTAATCTTTCAAAGCAGAACTGAACAGCATAGAGGACAAAAGGACAAAACTCACCCAAAAAAAAAGTCTGAGCGTATAAAAACTGCAGAGTATAACGGTGGACTTTAAAGAGCCAAACATAGTTGACAATAAACTGAATAGGTGCACATTAACTCAAAGAAAGAGCTTCAAACCACTTCAATGGCGACATCTAGTGGTCAAAAGTAGGAGTTGTCAGCCATAACCAATGTCTGCAACCATATGCATCCTACCTATAACCTCAGCAGGGAGACTTTTCATAAAGTACAGTAATTCATTCATTTATCCATGTTTGTGTAAAGCCTCTCATATCTCAGTTAAACATCTGTCGCCTTCAGCTTGTTCAATATATATATTTTCTTGACTCAAGCATTATCCATCTTTGTCGCAGCTTCTAAAACTGAATAATCATAACAGGCCTAAAAATAAATACAACCCTAAAAACAAAATCCACTGCATGTTGAACAGGATCAATCTTCTGAATGGAGGTTTCCTCATATTTAAGGCTATTTCCCAGCTGAGGAAGGATCTCTCAAATAGGAGTGAACCAGGAAGAACCGAAGATCACTGAAATTACAAAATTGTTGTAATTAGTGCAATTAGTGTTCTGGATTCAAAATGGCAGGCAAATAAGCATTTCAATGGCTGCTGGCTTCTCCATGCTCCTCATTACACAAGGACTACCCTAATATACAAAACCATCTCATTATTCCTTTTGACTTTCATTCAGTCCAGACTTGCGGTCTTCTCTAGGAAGCACTATGGTTGTCCTTCAACTAAAGTATTTGGACAAATAATCATTTAATTAGGCAAGGAAATTTTTTCAACCCCATGTTCACTTAAAAATTGTAAATCCAACATTTTACCCATAGGCTACTTCATAAAGGGGTATGAATATCTACTGCATTATAGGAATGACCCATTCAGTCTTGTTTATGAAAATTTGCTATACATGTTGGTTCTTTCCTTTCATACAAACACAGCCTTAATCCATCAGAATGATCATAGTATGTGCTGCTAGTCAAAACATAAGAAATTAAATATATCTATGACTAAATTTAGATCCCTTGTCCAAAGAGCACAAGAACTATTTTTATGCCTTATGACTGCAAAGCACTTCCTTTTCACCATTCATTCTTCATTTTTAAGTGTTTCAAGTGGAAAGTGCTACAAACCTGATGAAGCACACACTGGTGTCACAGGGCTATGCTGTTTAAATTCTGTCTAGTTCAGGGATACTTCTATTTATCATTTCCCTGCAAAGCAACTGGAACAAATGCAACTTTGTCCAGGAATAACATACTGACTGAGATATAAATGATGCCAAAAGAGCATTAGCTCTGATACTATTACATCTAAAACAGCTCCACTTGTACACCAATTTCTTTGGACTTTTGTCTCCAAGGAAACAGTGGGCTATCTCTCTAAAAAGATGAAGGTTTGTGTTGGCATGGTAACCACATAGTAATTTCACTGCTTTTATGAAACCAGGCACCAAACACAAATGTCCAAAAATAAATAAATAAAAAAATAAATAAAAAATCACGATTAATCTAACATCTCAGAGACCAGGGCAATTATTCTTAAAGATTCTAAGATTCCTCTCAGAGAGCTCCTAATTTAGCTTAAAAATTTCTAACTAGGAGTCTTAGTTTAAGAGTGATTCAGGACCAATCTAAGAGCAACTCTGAGCGAGGAAAAGACAAAAACTTTTATCTTAGTGAGGAGGCGGGGCTGACCCTGTTGCTAGCTATGACACAGTCTTTTAAAGACTGTGATTGGTTGGTTGTCCAAGAAGGAAATAAAAGAGCACTTTTAAGAGTAGGGTCTAGTACAGGGGTCATCAAACTTGATCCTGGAGGGCCGGTGTCCTGCAGAGTTTAGCTCCAACTTGCCTCAACACACCTGCCTGGAAGTTTCAAGTATACCTAGTAAGACCTTGATTAGCTGCTTCAGGTGTGTTTGATTAGGGCTGGAGCTAAACTCTGCAGAACACCGGCCCTCCAGGACCCAACTTGGTGACCCCTGGTCTATTATAAGCCTTCACTTTGAAATTACAGGCGTAATTCTTCCTGTTTTACCATACTCACACACACACACACACATTATATATGTATATATATATTCTTTATTTTTTTATTTATCATGCTGTCATACTTAGCATATTTTATAGGAAATGAACAGCGACACAAGGTTCTGAAAGTGCTGTAATTGTTTGTGTGATCACTTTGCTTATAGAAGGTTGTGACAGACCCAAATCATCACTGCTGCACAGTTGCATTTTTCCAGTTGCCAAATATGTAAATGTAGTGATTACTTCCATTTCTGTTGCTATGGCATTTCTGTGCGGTGTCGGAGATGTTAGCGTGTCTCTAAAATGATCGGTCACAAACATGATCCCTGCACGATCTAATGTGTAGTGTCTTATTAACTCACTGTCATGCATTGTGTGCAACACATTTCTTCTCCCTCTTCATGTTTTGTCCATTTTATCCACTGCAAAAGAAACTCTTAAGCCTCTTAAAAGTCCTCGTCTGTACTCCTAACAATTTTGGACCTTAAGACCTATTTTAAGGGTTAAGATGCTTTCTGAATTACTTTTTTCTTTACTAGGATCTTTTCTTTAATTTTATGAGGAAATACCCACATTTCTAAGAATTTTCTTAGAATTTTGTTACTAGGAGCAATTCTTAGCACTAAGATTTTTCATGAATACGGGCCCAGATGTGTTTAGGAAGCTGATAGAAAAGTCATTTTGCTGGAAAAGCTTTGTGTCTTGTATTTTTGCAGGGGTGGATGATTGTGTGGCCACACGCTACATGCTGAACTTCAAAAATACAGACAGTGTGTGGGTGCTTGTTTCAATACTGCTTGGAACCCCACAGGTTGTCTCCTCTTTATCTCCTCTTGTGCACCAGAAGAAAAAACAAAAAAAAACATTTATTCTGCGTTCTTATATAAAACCAACTGTGACATCACCATTTAAAAAAAAAACAGTACCATGATACCATAGAATTTCTGACATATGAATAGTGGACATGACATGTCACAGTGTCCTGCAGGGTTATCATAGAAATAAGTACAACTAAAAATGAAACTAAACAAATAAAATGAATAATAATAATAATAATAATAATAATAATTTCTTAAAATAAATGTTAACAGAAATATTTTTAAAAAAATTAGAAATATATTAAAAAACTTTTTATTTCAGTTATTCCCAAGGCAACATGTTATTTTAATTTACTTTAACTTGATTTACTAAAATAACTAAAACAAAAATTGTATAACTATATATATATACACTTTAACTTGATTTACTAAAATAACTAAAACAAAATCGTATAACTATATATAAATATATATAAATATATATATATATATATATATATATATATATATATATATATATATATATAGTTATACATTTTTTGCTTTATTTTAGTAAATCAAGTTAAAGTGTGTGTATATATATATATATATATATATATATATATATATATATATATATATATATATATATAGGATAAATCCAGAGGATACAACATAATGCACTGCAAAACGTCAATGATTTAAATAAAGAATTTGATATTTTGTAATTGTTGTGTCTGTTTTAATTGAATGCCAGTATAGTACCTATGTAGAGTAAAAATAAAATGAATTCTATATAAAAATGATAAAATCTAACGAAATCCATATTAAAATGAAGGAATTACAGTAGTATACTGATCAATTTGATTATTTTACAGTAATTTACTGTAAAACAGTACAGTTTGCAACTGTAAATCAAATACAGTTTGCTACTGTAAAAACCCTTTGAAATGTCTGTGAAACAGTGTAGATTAAATATAAATTAAAAGCTTTTATTTAAAAAAGTGATTCAAAATTGTTGTCAGCTACCATATTTCCATATTCATGCAGCATAATATTCACATGGTAGGCTATCCAAGATGTCTAAAAAACTTACATTATCATACTTTTTTATTCATTCTCAATGTAATTTTAATATGTGTATTTTATAGTTTTTTTTTTTCAAAGTGTATAAGACGTACTACGTCTGAAGACAGTTCAACAAAGACATATCTCTGGATGATAGATCATAGAAATATGAAGTTTAATTCTATGCATCAAGTGGCAATACTGCCATCTTGCGTTGAGATATAAATGATTTAATTCCCAGATAACGAATAAACAAGCCAAACAGGAAATATATTTTTATTTTTTAAATTTTATTTTGAACATTTTTATTGTTTTGTTGTTTTTATTAATATATAAATAAACATAAAAATAATTTATATAAATAATCCCCTTTTCGCCCGTTACATAGAATGAGACAAGAGCATTAAGTAAATGTTATATAAACAAGTCATTCTGTAGTGTCTTTTATAACTTAGTGTTTAAGCACAGAAAGTAATTTCGCTGACGACCCCCAGCCCTGGTCATGGCACGCGCGCGCGTGCGCGCACACGTACGTCGCTATGCGTACGCACGAGGGGGGGAGGGGCACGTAAACAGAGAATTCCAAAAAGGAAGGGAGTGTTTCTTTCAACTGATAATCCAGTAACTCAAGGTATGCCTTAAAAAGCTCATTCTGAAATGGTGCATCCTCATTTTACAGAATCTTTTATACGTTCTGCAGGCGCGTATGTTTCATTAAATCTTTTGACTCTGCAATCTCGTGCATTTACCATTTTCAGCCTAACGCAGCGCCATTACTGTACAGGGCAAAATGGACAAAATGGCCATTTTCGATTATATTGGGTTTTACGTGCAATTCAGTTCCTGTGCACTGGTAAAACGTGTGCAGGTGTGACTTTATGCACGTTATTCGCTGCAAATATCAATAAAGACTATATGTGGAGCAGATAAACAGTGAGATTGTTGCTCCTTTTAAGTTAATTTGCTATGCCTTTATGTCCAGCGCGTGTTTGTCGACGTGTTTTTCTATGCACGAGCTTCCCTTTGCTGGCCAGAGGTCACAGGCGTTCATTTCAGGTGTCCAAAACATTGCATTAAAAACCTGTAATTTTCTAAATAAATCTGCAGGCTCCACAATGCAATGCATTATAACGTAATAAACAATGCAACATGTTTTTATTGCATTCCCAGCTTAGATGCATACAACATGTTTGAAATGAAATAAATTATATATATATATATATATATATATGAAGTCTTTATTTATTTGGCAGGTTAGGATCATGCCCATTCGCCGATCAGCTGCAGCCCCACCCAAAGAGGACGCACCCCCTGCAAAAGCCCCTGAAGGTGGTACGTATTGCCCCTTACCTGGCACATAGGTCACATAAGGAGTAATTCTCCCACAAATAAAAAATTCTGTCATTATACACTGAAATAACTGTGCACTGAAATTCTTCCTGAAATCATATGGCTTCAGGAGACTTTCTAAAATAATGCACAAGTGGTGTGAATTTTGCTTGAACATTTCCATGCATCTCATTGTTTTCGATTCCACAGATGCTCCTGCCGAAGGGTCTGCATCTGTAGGTGAGAAGGAGAAGGAAAAAGAGAAAGATTCGGCACCTGCTGAACCTGAAACCACGGAGGAAAAGAAAGAAGGTGAAGAGGAGGAGGCGACTGCTGATGGCGAGGAGCAGTCCAAAGATGGAGAAACGCCTAATGAGGGTGAGAAATCTGAAGAAGCAGCAGCTGAACAAGGGAAGAGCAAGAAGAAAAAAGTCAAGGACGTTGTAGCCAAAATGTAAGTTTGGCTTTTGTACAAAAAAGAAAGCAATTGATGATTTCCACTCGTTTATTGAATAAAAAATGACTTAGTAAGCATGTTATGCTTTTGTTTCGCTCAAATGGTGCAGTGACAAGGAAGATGACAAAGGGAAAAAGGTGAAAAAGAAGATTCCTGCTTGGGCGACCATTTCTGCCAACAAACTGGCTTCAATGTCTCTTTCCCAACCCAAAGTTGAAGAAATCATCATAGAAGCAATTGAGGTCTGGTTCCATTACCATTTAGAGAGAATTTGACTAAGTAGGTTTTTACTCACTAATCAGTACAACATGTACACCAGTATAAGCAGTGATGACGTGTTTTTGTCGGTCAGTGTGGAAGTTAGCAACAGCCTGGTTCCTTCGACAAAAACCCAATAGGATTATTCCACTGGCTTTTGGATTATTGAAGAAAATAAGCTCTGTGAACAACAAAAGATTATGATTATTACATGTTTTGTTAATCATGATGATCTTCACAAATGAACACAACTCTTAGAAAATTTGAAGCCTAAATGCAATCGCCAGAAGTCAAAAGTTAAACGTAGGCTACACCACGTTCGCATGACTTCAACATCACCATTATTTTCTTTTGAGAACTCTTTGATCTTTATTTCAAATCTACACTTTTTAGTTGAAGTAGTCCCATTTAGCCCATTAGAGACGTTAAAGCTTAAAAAATTGTGAGTGGGGTATTACAGTAGCATTTTATGTTTTAGAATAAAACGTGAATGTATTTTTAGCTTGAGTTAACCACAGACCTTACTTCAAGCATTTGACCAAAAACCCATTCAGTGGTTTCAGGACGATGAAAAAGTTCAAGAATTGCTGTTTTAGGACTCATTCTTGCAGCGCTCTATTCTTTGGAAATCTAAGAATCAAAAAACTGCCATCTCATATGTACATCTTTACTCTCTACGTACAGAGTTGCAAAGAGCGGAGTGGTGCCTCTACGATCACCATTGTGAAATATGTCATGAAGAAATATCCATCTGTGGAAATGGACAAAAAGACCAAAAACCTCTACAAGAGGGCTCTGAAGCGAATGGTCGAGAAGGGCACTGTCAAACAGGTGATTTGCAATTCAACACATGAATAATTCTCATTTTTTATGCAGACTAAGTCTTATTGTCTTCTTGTCTTCACCTACAGCTGAAAGGCAAAGGCTTCTCTGGTAGTTTCGCCATTGGGAAGGTATCCAGACATCATGTGTTTGTTGTCTGCATTGCTGAGATCTATGAGGTTGAGTACTTTTTTGATGGTTTGTCATCATTTTTAAATGTCATTTTGTTGATGCCATGTTGTACAGAAGCCAGCTGGGTCTGCCGGGACGAAAGAGACGCTGGGAGAGTCTCTGCCTCTGATCATCACCCGCCTCTGTGAACCCAAGGAGGCTTCCTACATCCTGATCAAGAAGTACTTGGAGCAACACTTCCCACAACTCAACGTGGATAGCAGGTCAATATTCACTTGTTTTTAGAGCAACATCCTCTAACTAGACTACAGTTTGAACTTGAAAGTATTTACTAAACACTGGCAAGACTGGGAATAAAATACTAGAATTCAGAAGTCTGGGATATGTACGAATTGTTAACGTTTTTGAAAGACGTCTTTTATGTTCGCCAAGGCTGCAATTATTTGATCAAAAATGTAGTAAGACACTAATATTTTTGATTCATTTAATGCATCCTTGCTGAATAAAAGTATTACTTTGTACTAGGGCTGCACGATATATCACATGCGATAGTCATGCGCATCTCGTCAGTAAAGCCGGTTCTGTGATTAGTAATAAATCTCCATCACCTGTTTTCAGATGGAGCGGCATTTAATACACAGACCCGTAGTTCACTGACAAGCTACGCAATTCACGCTCATAATCGCAGATGAATCGCATGCGATAGTGAACGTGATATTGCGTAGCTTGTCAGTGAACTACGGCTTCTTTGTATTAAATGCCGCTCCATCTGAAAACAGGTGATGGAGATTTATTACTAATCACAGAACCGGCTTTACTGACGAAATGCGCATGACTATCGCATGAGATATATTGTGCAGCCCTACTTTATACATGCAAAACATTTGCATATGGTGCATAGTACATACCAGATTTTGTCATGATTAGTTACAAATTGAAATTGTGTATGTACATTTTGCCTGAAAGATTGTAAGATTTGGGTTGTTCTATAAATCTCTCTAAGGCCTGAAGTGTTAAAGAACTGCCTGCAAAAATCTGTGGAAAAGGGCTACTTGGAACAGATCACTGGCAAGGGAGCTTCTGGAACATTCCAGGTTAGTTACCCTTCTGAATCGCTCAGCACCTAAAAGCAGGTTTAATGAGAATCTGCATTTGCGTTTGACAGTTGAAGAAAGCTGGGAATAAAGTGCTTATGGGTGGCGGACTGCTGGAAGATGCCATAGTGGCCGCCATCACAGCCATGAATGAGCCCAAGACCTGCAGCATCACCATACTGCGCAAATTCCTGGTGGAGAGACAGAAGGAGCAGAACAACTATTTTGTCGGTACGGTACACTAACTCCTCACTCATAGCAGCCTAGAGAGAGTTTTCTCTCTGAGGACTGAATTAAGTTTGCCTTTGTTTTGGGGTTGCTTCTAATTGTTATTCTCAAATGAGTTGTTCGCAAGAATATTGTTACATAAATAGTTGTCTTGATCTGTCCTTGTTTATATTACAGCCACCATTTATATCTTCTTGTACTTGTTGCAACTTAATGTGTCATGCAAAATCTTTGTGAATGTTTTCTCTCTTATGGCTAGTGTCAAACCTGAAGCGAACCTTGCAGAAGTGTAAAATGATGGGATGGATGGAGCAGATTTCTGGTCATGGACTCAGTGGGTCATACCAGCTAAGCTATCCGTATTACCCGAGGTAAGTTCAGCTCATTGTAAGCCAGCTAATTACTGTTAACTAAAACTAAAATTGTCAAAAATTGTTTTTGTGAATTGAAATAAAGGTGAAATAAAATATAAATAGTACTTGAAAAACCTGTATGAAAATTAAATGACTAAAGTAAAATAAATTAAACCAAATAGAAATATGAATAAAAAAATGACTAAAACACATAAGAAATTACTTAAAATTAAAATTACACAGAAAATATAAAAGCTGATTGAAAAATGTTAATAAATACTAAAAGGAATTATAATAAAATAACACTGCAATGAGCAAACATATCCTAAACTTTCCTTTTGGGCTTTTCACACTTGAAATCCTTAATGCAGGTTCATTTTTAACTCCACAACTAATCAGTTCAAAAATAAACATTTTATCTTGTTGTCATGTCATTTCAAAGCTCAGTGACTTTATTTCTTCGGTGGAATATAAAAGAGGATATTTTGAAGTGTATTGCAGCTGTTTTTGTCCATAAAGTGTATGCCAATGTGGTCCAAAACCATTTTGAGACTTGTCTTCTAGGTTTTTTTTTTTTTTTTTTTTTGGGTGAACTATCCCTTTAACTCTTAACAATTCAGCTACAACATAAATTGGATTGTTTTAGTGGGAACTTGGTGAGTGTATTAGTTACAAATATCTTTTTTTTCTTTTTCTTTTTTTTTTTTTGAGGTAATTTTTGATGTTTGTCAATTTTGTCATAGAAGTGTGATAAAGGTGAGAACTTGAATTGACACATTTTCTGTTGCTCCCCCTGCAGCCCAACGGTTCTGTTTCCAGAAATGATGGAAAAACTTAAACAGAAGGATGAACAGAAGCTTAAACGCAAGAGAGGTGAAGATTCTGATGAAGAACCCGAAGAAGAGTCAGAGCAAGAATCTGAAGAGGAGGAATCTGATGAGGATGAGCCTCCTCAAAGAAAGAGGTGAAGTACATCACATAACAGTATCAGAGTGATATATTATCTTTGTGATCATACTCAGCTCTAGAGATTTGAAACCCTAAATAATAACCCTTGCGTGTTGTTTGGCTTCCACTCGGTGGATGATAAAAAGGGGCGAAAAACTGTATCTACAGTTCAGTATATCCTTGAGACTTTTGGTTTAGACTGTGTCTTTGCATGCTTTCTGCTTGTCCACAGGACCCAGCGTGCAAACCGGACATCTGCGTCTAAGGCTCGTCCAAATAAAAAGGCTAAAACAGTCAGCAGAAAACCTCCTGCTTCAAAGAGATCAGTTGCATCGGCCAAGAAAGCCCCTCCACCAGCCAAGAAACCAGCATCTGCGAGCAAAGCTGCATCTAAAAAGGCACCAGAGCCTGTTAAAGCCACACCAGTCAAGAAAGCTGCCCCAACCAGTAAACCTAAAACACCAGTAGCCAAAAAGATGACAAGCAGGGGGTCCAAACGGCCGTCGCCCAAGGCAACTAAGAAGGAGGCAACTGAGTCAGCTGTGAAGGCTAAACCTGCCGCCCGCAAGTCACTCCGAGCCCGGAAATGAATCCTGCGCTTGCCGACGGCTGAAAAGATCAACTGTAGCTCCGTAGACTGCAGTGCTGGCTATTTTCTCCTCTTATTTTTGTAGAAACTTCCATGTTCTCCTCGTCTTGGGGCCTCTGATGAATATAGGACCTCTTCAGATTTATTCTGCCATTCAAATACAGGCATTTTATGTTCAATATTCTTAAATTACAGATGAAGATATAGCGTAGAAATGCTACTGTTTGTGTTAAGATGCTCATTCAGGTCACTGTTATGAGAACATCTAGAAGGAGCTGTTCTTGGTTGTATATCAAGAAAAAATCAATTATTTAAAGTTCCTGTCGTAATCTATAGAGGCAAGCATTTCAGTCGCCCCTTTCTTATCAGTGTTCAAGAAAACTCTCTTTGTAAGTTTTAGTTTACTTTTTTGGGTCATGTTTTGTGAAGTTAGGTCTTTAGCTACTATTGTAATCAAGAACATTTTGTTGATGTTGGTTCTTTCGTGTAAGTTGAAGTAAAGAACGAATATTGATGCCTAACTTTCAGTTGAACAGTCTAAATGAATGCAAAATTGGATTTATTAAGATGCATTAAAGAAACATTGGCATCCATATCCACAACTGTCTTTTTGTTCTGTATAGTATTCAAAGAAGAATATAAGTTGAGAAGATTTTCAAAGCAGATGTTTAAAACATTTGATGCACTATTAACCCAATCATACTCTTGTGTGTTAGTTTATCAGGGAGGTTAGATGTAATTTTATGAGCATTGCTCGCTCACCTTACCCTGCATGCATGTAACTGATATAACTTTTCTGTAGTCCTTAATAAAGTGACTATATTTGTACTTCATTATTTGGCCATTGTTTTGTTTTGGTGGTTTGGTTTAAAACTCGGTTAATGATAAACCAGCAGTTTTAAAAGATGTTACCAAATGACTCAAGCTCTGAAACACAAGGTTTGTCTCATTATCAGAGCGAGTATTGATGTGAAATTCACCATAGCAAATTCTTACTCTTGTTCTAACACGCACTTAAGGCATATGTTTAATTTAGTATACTAAGCACTGAAATGTTTACACACAGCAACTTATCTGGAGACTTGCCTTGTCTTGTCTTGGGGCTTACAGTAGGCATACATCAAGTATATTTTACAGATCTTGGGAAAAGCAGACTCTTTTAAGTGTATAGTTGATTCACCTCAAAGAGCTGGATTTCCTGGAACGAGTTAACTGTGCATCATCCTTGTGTTGTGTAGGCGGAGAGTCTTATCAAATGTTTCTATGAATCCAGTCTGGCTCTAGATAGGCGGGATTTAGAGGATAAGGTGAGTCAGGATTGCAAAACCCCGGAGGATAATCGACCCACCCTGCCAGGTTCAGTCGCGTGGACGAATGTTTGTAAGTTTGTATTTGTTTCTTCTGTCTGTTTTTAATGTTATTTCAGCAACATTCTTAATCCTTGTGGTACTACTCAAGCGTTGCAATAAAAGCAGTATGTAAAAAAGCAAAGCTCTAGTAGAAATCAAAACATTTCTTTCGTTTTTAGTGGAAACTGTTTGGCTGTTTCAAAACACTCATTTTGGACATTTTTGGCACGTTTCTAATCTGAACGCTGCACAGCCTGTAACGTTATCTTGGAGGAATGTGTGTCATTCCTGTTGACTTCTCTTATCTTCTTTCCCCCTCTCTCTCTTTTTTTTTTTTTAACAGTAAGGCAAAGAAAGCCAGGTTTAGATTGAGACATGGTTGAGACAGCTGGCAGGGAACATGGGATTGTTACAAGATCTGCTGAGGTGAAATTGTCTTAAATGTTTTAATGCAGTGCATCTGATACTGAAACTAAGCTGATTTTGAAATTGAGTCTGTGGTTCATTGTATAGTTTCTGGGATGTTTTGCATCATGAATTTTGTTGCTTTTGCTGAGTAAAAACTCCATTTGTCTAGTTTATTGGCTCATTTCCTGTGGATGACAGTTGTTTGGATGATCAGATTCAGCAGCTGCACACTCAGCTGAAGTCTTTCAAGGTAATTTGTGTACTGTTAAATGAGTCTCAAGAGTATGTTTGCTTTTTCATATTTGTTTACCATGCAAAAGTTTGGACACTTGACTAAATTTGTTTTTAAGAGCCTTTTGATCTAAATGCATATGCTTATGTGCTTACAATTAGTTTTGTAGACAAATTATGTACGTGCATTCATTTTACTGACTTTGCTATTATACAAGGTTAAGTCATATTTATTTATATAGGGCTTCATACAATAAGTTGTTTTAAAGCAGCTTCGTAATAATAATAATAAACAAGAAAATAACAGTACTTCAACAGTTCAGTTATAAAGTGAATGCAGTTTCAACAGCTCTGAAAACACACTTGTCACTGTTCAGCTTAATTTAGTTCAGTGTTTATTCAGTTTAGTTCAATGATGATTAAATTATTTAGAAAATAATCATACTTTCACTGAACTTCTGTATATGCAGAACTGCAAGAGCAAGCGAACAGTCTCGTTGAGGTTCTCTGTCAAGGGAGTCAAAGTTTATGATGAAGATGAAGCGGTAAGATCGTCTCAGGATTTCTGATATTTCTCTTTGTGTATGTCATATGGTTGAACTCTGTTATGCATCTCATCAGACGCTCCTCATGGCTCATGCCATGTGTCGAGTCTCGCTGTCCACTGCCCGTCCGTCTGATGCCCAGTTTGCCTTTGTCTCCCATAATCCTGGAAATTCTGATGCCCAGCTCTATTGCCACCTCTTCAGAGCCAGACATGCTCGAGCTGTAAGCATTAACATGACAAAACCCAGCAAAGGTTTTGTGGTTGGTGTGTTATTAATCACTTTGGTTATATAGCGTCATATTGTGATTGTAATATTGCACGTCGGTTCTAGAATCAAGGATGTAGTTTTCTGGTTTTCAAGTCACAGTAGTGATATTTAGAATTGCCAAGAGAGTTATTGCTTTGCTTAAATGAGAAAAACTGCTCAAACACTGTAAGAATTTAATGTTACATTTCTTGGTTTTACTCAAATAAAGGCCCAGTTCCTGAACCTGCTGCTTTGCCGCTGTTTTCAACTGTATTTTCTGGAGAAGCACCCAGAGGAAGCACAGGATGAGTGTTCGGGGAAGAAACCAACGCGAACTCCATCATTGCTTAATCAAGGTTTCCCTCTCAGTGTTAGTGCCTTGGTGTCTTTCCGCAGGGCCCCAACTCAAGGTCTGCTACCAGGGGCAAAGGTATATATTGTTTTATGAAGATTATCATAACCTTGATAAGCTTTCGAATGAAATTGGTGCAAATGGCATAAAAAGCAGTTGGTACAAGTACTAGTTTGATACTAGTTAAAGAAATATTCTGGGTTTACTGGTTATTTCACCATAGAAAACTGAGTCGTCCCCAATTTTTTTATTAATTAATTATTTATTTTTTAATTTTTTTTGGTTAATTGAAACATACATTTGCAGCTTGTGGTTTTGGTATCACAAAGACTTAAGCTGTAAGTGTGTTTAAATCTAGTCTAAATATTTTAAGAAATTGTATGTACAACTGAATGTAATTATTTTAAGTAATATTATCATTTATATTATTTTGTTATGTATATTATATTATATTTATATTATGATTATTTATATTATTAATTAAAAAATTATATGTATACTTTATTTTTAAAACCTACACATTATAAATATTTATATATTTTTAATTGATAGCATGACCTGTAGATTTTGTCAGAGCTTGTTGTAAATAGCCCTCAAATATTACTTTTGAGAAAAAGTTTACATCAATTTGAATGCTGCACGGTTCTGCAGTGTGTTCCTCTCAATTTCTCTGAACAGGTGATCTCACAGCCGAGCACGGATCAAGTCAGCAGTCCTGAAGAGGGCCCCACTTCCTCTCCGACTTTAGTTCGTAAAAAGGCGATTCGAACTAAAGAGCTGCGCTCTGGAGCGTATCGCTCTTTTACATTTACTCCCCTCAAACAGCGGCACCTGCAGGATAAACTGAGTGCACCACAAGGTGGGATAAGTGTTCATAGAACACTTTCGAGAGTGAGAGAGTTCATTAGGTAAAGCACACACATAGTTAAGGTGGCTGGCTTAAGACACAGTGGGTTAATGTATTATACTTATCATTTATCTTTGGATTTGGTGGTTGGTGAGTCAAAAAAGGTGGCGGAGATTTCCATAATATGGATTAGTAGTGTTGTTGTTTTTTTTCTTCAATTTTCTTAAATCTTATACATGTATATCTTTTTTCCCAACACTAATATACACTCTTAAAAGTAAAGGTGCTTAAAAGGTTCTTCACAGCGATGCCATTTTTGGTTCCACAAAGAACCATTCAGTCAAAGGTTCTTTAAAGAACCATCTCTTTTTTACCTTTTTATAATCTGAAGAACCTTCTTTCAGTCCACACTAGGATTGCTGCAGTGTTTTCTTTTGCCAAAAAAAACAAACATGGACATATCATTTGTGAAACTATTGAGAACTTGATTCCTGTGGGAATCTGAAGAATCTTTTCTTTTTGTGAAACAGAAAAGGAACAAGCCAGTGCAAAAGAATGCAAGTCTCGCGCTCCCAGTTTAGCCGAGACAGAAGAAGCTCTGGCTCAAGCAGTGTGGTGCTGGGCTGGCGTGTCTAGGTCAGTGCTGGTGCACTAAGACAATGAAGTCTGTCGTTTATTTACTGTATATAAATTTAAAGGAAAAGTTCATCCAAAAAAAAAAAATGCTGAAAATGTACTGATTTATTATTTTAGATTTATTGTTACATCATGGCTCACCAGTGAATCCTGTGCAGTAAATGGTTGCCATTTAAGTCCAAACAGCTGATTTAAAACATCACAATCCACACAGCATTGCTTTCTCCAGTGAAAAAATCATCTCCTTTTATTATGGAAGCACTATTTTAACAGAACTCAGAATTATGAAGTGACAGTTTAAAGTTAAAATGCCTTGATGATAGGTTTGTTTCTTACAAAAACAGCTTTTCACTTCATAAGATGTTAATTTGTAAACTGGAGTGGTGTGGATTATTGTGATTTATTATTGTGACGTTTTAATCCGCTGTGTGGAGTCTCATTCTGACGGCACCCATTCACTGCAGAGGATCCATTGGTGAGCATGTGATGTTATACTAAATATCTCCAAATCTGATTGATGAAGAAAAAAAAGTACATTTTCTGCAAATTTTCATTTTCGGGTGAACTATTCCTTTGTTTACAAAGTCACACAAATCTCAATGCTTTATTCATTTTAAAGCAGTACCTCTTAATATTAACTTTTGCATGTTTCTCCAAATTGCATAATTCTATTTTGAACCCATTTTTTATTCTGTCATTTGTCATATTCAGGGTCAAATGCAATCTGTTGAGATTAATTGCATTTTTTTTTTTCTAAATTGATTCTTGGGAGATATACCTTTACAGCACATAAAGATATATAAAATTGTTCTCTCTTTAACAAGCAAGGTAGTACATCACCAGAATGAATTCACATTGCTTTTAATTTAGTATGTTCACCTGAGTCTCTGGTTTCCATTACAGCGACTGTAGTTCTTCATTGCTGGCAGATGATGTCTTGGGTGCCTTCCTGCTATGTCCTCATCCCAAAAAGCCTAACCGTGGGTCTCTTATAGTCCGCTTTCCCTCAGGACTGGTAACTCATGCTATTAAGAATTCCAAGGGAAAGTTCCGGCTTGAGGTGAGCAAAGATTGAAGCTTTTTTGTCTGTATTTTGTGTTACGTGCTCCACTCTTTAACTACTTGCATCAAAAGTAGAAGACGGTAAATGTTTAATGTTGTTTTACAGAAATGCCACATTGACTTTGAAAGCCTTGCTGCTTTGATTGAGCACTACACCGAGTTCAATGAGGAGCTGGAATGTTCTCTGAGCTGCGGCCGCGTCAATCACTGCTACGATTGGGGAGAGATTGTGAATAAGAGTTCACGGTCACTGCAGGACAACAAGAAAGGCACATTCAAAAACCAAAGTTGGGTTTGAATCCTGTCTTTCATGTACTTTTTTTTTTTTTTTTTTTAAATACAATGATTTTTAAAAAAGATTTTATACTATATATTTTAAACTTTACAGAGCTGCTGGCATTAGTAAACCTTCCTATCAAGGATCTTAAGTCACTGGTACACTTTTTTTGATATTTTGAAAGGACACTTCTGTTTTGCCTGTTGGCAATAACCTCAACCCACCTAAGACACTCATATTGTTGGTGTTTTGGTTTGAATTTATTTTCTAGGGAAACAAGCACTTATGTTTTTCATGTAATTGTGTACTCCACAGCTTTTGCAAAGGTGCAGACTATATACGTTTTCTGTCCCATGTATTATGTCTTTTAAATACTGTTGTATGTTTATATTGATTTTGGACATTTTTTCACTCACTTTAGAAGAATGTTTTTTAGCGATAACCTGAACACATCCAGTGAGTAGATTTTTTTTTTTTTTTTTTTTTTTTTTTTTTTTTTTCCTTTGCCTGGCTTTGCTTCCTTAATGTTTTGCAACTCTTGCACTTTTCACCTCATAAATGCACACATTTTCTGTCATTAGCTTTGCACCAGTGTAAATTAAGTATCTTGCTTCATTGCATAAACTGATTATACAGTCATTTTGTCTCCTTTTGCCTTTTTTTGTCTTTTTAATGTGAATTACTTTAAAAGAAACCAGTGGAATACTGCTATTTAACCAGAGACTAGATCGTATGGTATATTTAGATTTGAAAGAATAGGATAGAATATTTAATTTCACGCTGTATTAAATTATACAGCGAGTTTGGAGTAAATAAATGTCTGGTAATAAAAAGTTTTTCTTTATGCAAAATATATTAACATATTTATCAGTACAAGCCGGATACTTATTATATTTGATGCAAATAATATTTAGAATTCAGTGCGCATGTCACTGGGGGCTCTTTGTGCTGCTGATACAGCCGGCGCCTTTGAAGTTTGAGGTTGCTAGGCGACGCTGAACGCCGCAGCAAGAGAAACACGCTGCTTTATTTGATTTCGCGAACCGCAGTCTGATCTCAAACAGGCCTTTACGGAGTCCAGACCGGATGACAGTGTTCGTAAGCGTCGTTTCTAATAGCAGAAGAGCTGCTTGTGTTACTGAGATGACCATGCCACACTGCAGTCTGATTTTAGGAGTGTTATTTCCATTTCTGTTCAGCCGATGAGCAGTGACCACGCTATCCGTCCAGATGGCATCAGAATCGGTGAAGGTGGTCGTCAGATGTCGACCTCTGAACGACAGAGAGAAGGCCATGAACTGTAAGATGGTGATCTCGATTGACAGCAGTCACTGTCAGTGTTTCATTGAGAAACCTGGAGCCACTGAAGAGCCGCCCAAACAATTCACATTTGATGGGACTTATTATATAAGCCATTCCACTGAGCAGATCTATAACGAGATCGCATATCCTCTGGTGGAGGTAATATTGATTTGTGTGTGTGTGTGTGTGTATGGGATTGGTCAGTGTGACAGCTAGAGCCTCTATAAGGGGCCATTTGCTTTCCAGTGTGCATACCCATAGATATGGTTATCTGATACCTGTTGTTTCTTATCTGAAACAGAACACCACAGAGTTTAAATCAGTCACGGAAGTAACCTACAGCCCTTCCTTTTATTGATTATTTACTAGATGCTGTGTAAGTTGAGTCCTTTAGACTCTAAATATTAAGCTTTGAGTATCTATCTATATATCTATCTATATATGCGTCTGTCTGCCTGGCTATCTTTGTTTTTAAATTACATAATCAAATATTGTATTTTTTTTTTTTTTTTTTTTTTTTTTTGCAAACAGGGTGTAACTGAGGGCTACAATGGGACAATTTTTGCTTATGGACAAACAGGCAGTGGCAAATCGTTCACTATGCAAGGTGTTCTTGATCCTCCATCCCAGAGGGGAATCATCCCTAGAGCTTTTGAGCACATCTTTGAGACAATCCAGGTAACCAGTTTGCATATCATGTGATAGTACCATCATAGTATAAAACATCATATTTAATTCTATTATTCATTGACTTGTAATATTTAATATGAATTACAAAGTAAAATAAATACACCACCATTCAAAAGTTTGGGGTCAGTAAGATATTTTTTTAAGAATTTAATGCTTTTGTTAAGCAGTGGCACATTAAATTGATCAAAAGTGACAGTAAAAAGACAAAATATTTTTATTCAAATAAACACAGTTCTTTTCAAATTTCTATTCATCAAATAATCCGAAAAAAAAAATGTATCTGTTTCCACAAAAATATTAAGCAGCACAACCGTTTTCAACATTGGTAATAACCAGAAATGTTTTGTGAGCAGTAAATCAGCATATTAGAATTATTTCTGAAGGATCATGTGAAACTGAAGACTGGAGTAATGATGCTGAAAATTCAGCTTTGCATCACAGGAATAAATTACATTCTAAAAATGAATTAAAATAGAAAAGTTATTTTTAATTGTATTAACATTTCACAATATTACAGTTTTTACAGTATTTTTGTTCAAATAAATGCAGACTTGGTGAACAAGCAGTGTTGGGGGTAGCGCATTACAAGTGACGCAAGTTATGTAATCAGATTACTTTTTTTCAAGTAACTAGTAATGCATTATTTTTAATTTACATGGAAATATCTGAGTTACTTTTTAAAATGCTTTGTTTCCCATGTATTGACTGACAGCTCTCGTGTTGCCATGTTGAGAGAAATCGGGAGGAAGTGCAGAGGCGTTGTGTGCGCCATGTGAACATGATGTTACTGTAGTTCTAGACTACATTCATGTCACCTTAGGTGTGAAAGGGCTTTTGTATTTGTAAAAGAAGTACTTTTTTATATTAAAAACAAACAAGCAAGCCTTGCCCAGATAACTCAAAAATAACGTAATGCATTACGTTCCATAAAAAGTAATTACTTTTTAAGGAGTAACACAATAGTGTAATGCATTACTTTTAAAAGTAACTTTCCCCAACACTGAACATAAGAGATGTTTTGCAAAAACACTTCTTATGTAATTTCTATAATTAGAGCTATATTCATTGTAATATAAGCGATCTTAAAACTGAACTTTTTCTATAAAGTGTGCAGAGAACACGAAATTCCTCGTACGGGCCTCTTACCTGGAAATTTACAAAGAGGAAATCAGAGATCTTTTGGGAAAAGAGACCAAACAGAAGATGGAAGTATGTAACCACTGATCACACATAGCTGTACAATTGTATACATTGTACACTTGTGTTACATTTCTCAATGCTGTGTGTGTTTAAGCTGAAGGAGCATCCTGAGCGTGGTGTGTATGTACGGGATCTGTCCATGCATACGGTGCACAGCGTTGGGGAATGTGAGCGGATCATGGATCAGGGCTGGAGGAATCGCTCTGTGGGATACACACTCATGAACAAAGATTCATCTCGCTCACACTCCATATTCACCATTCACCTGGAGATCTGCAACACAGGTTGCTGTCTGAATCATACACATTTACTAAATCCTATGTAAATGAATGTATGTAAATCATCTCTGTAATCTATTTATGAGCTTAGATGCTGCTGGTGAAGAACATTTGCGTGCTGGGAAGCTCAACCTCGTGGACCTTGCTGGTAGTGAACGTCAGTCGAAAACTGGTGCTACTGGAGATCGCCTTCAAGAAGCCACCAAGATCAACTTGTCCCTTTCAGCCCTTGGCAATGTTATATCTGCTTTGGTGGACGGTCGTTCCAAGCACATCCCATACCGCGATTCCAAGCTCACTCGTTTGCTTCAGGACTCGCTAGGCGGAAACACTCGTACCCTCATGGTGGCTTGTCTCTCGCCTGCCGACAACAATTATGAGGAGAGCATCAGTACTCTACGCTACGCCAACCGTGCCAAGAGCATCCAAAACCGTCCACGCATCAACGAGGACCCAAAAGACGCCCTCCTGCGCGAATATCAGGAGGAAATCAAGAAACTGAGAGCATTAATCTCTGGGCAGCTGGGATCTGCCAACCTCAGCTGTAAGAAACACAACAATTGTTTAAATTTGAATGTGTTTGAATAGCGTATTGTTGACTTTCCTTTCTGTTATCAGCACTTTTGGCAGGTCAGAAGTCAGGAGATTCTCCAGCTGTTCTGTCACGACCCCAGAGCAACACATCAGAGAGCGAGGCAGAGAAAGACAGGATAAAAGAGGTGTGTACAGATTTAAAGTCAGTGAAAGAGTGTTAAATGTGGTGTTTCCACATATGAATGAGGTCTTCACCTAGAAAGATGAAGGATTTTTGAGGAAACTTTCTGTTTTGTGAATTTTGAAGCCTAAATACAATTGCCAGAAGCTAAACGTTGGCTATACGTAGGCTATAAGTGAACTAAACCACGGTCACATGACTTAAAACATCATTCCTACAACTCTTTCAGACTCAGCTCTTTATTTAAATACTAAAAGAGTGCGATTTTAAACACAACTAGGCTGTGAAAGCAAACTAGTAAGTAGATGAGTTTTGCGTTTGACTCTATTGTCGATAGAAATAAATGATCATTAACTCGTCTAGTTTGTCGTCTTTGTTTGCAAATGTTTTTGTTTTCCTTCCTGAAGCTCAAACAGTAGAGCATTTGGCTTTAGCAATGCCAAGGTCATGGGTTCAGTTCCCAGGGAAACCAAGAACTGATAAAACGTGTACCCTGAATGCACTGTATGTCGCTTTGGAGAAAAATATTTGCCAAATGCATACATGTACATGTACATTTAGGAATATGAGAAGAAACTGATGAAGCTACAGGCTGAGTACAATGCAGAACAAGAGTCCAAAGTCAAACTCCAGGAAGACATTGCAGCCTTGAGAACGTCATATGAGACCAGACTCTCTTCTTTGGAGAGGTCCAGAGCTAGTCGAACACATACTACTGGTAATGTTGAAACTACAGTTTCCTTTAGGTCCATCTTTAGGTTCTATATCCTCTTAATCTGGTCAAATCTTCTTGTTACAGGTGGCCCTTGTGTGGACCAGCATAAAGAAGAACCCATAACTGCACCTGTGGCTTCACAGGAACAAGCGAATGCTGACCACAATGTACCCGAGGTGCTTTGATTTTGCCTGAAACTGGGTTTAAATAGGCCATGCGGATGTGTTTTCTAATTGAGTTTTTAATGGATTTTTAAATCGCACAAATCTAAATGACTCTTGTTTGTGTAGGAGAAAAGGTCTTCTGCTGTTGCTAATGTCAAAGGAGCTCCCAATGAAGAAAGTTCAGTTTTAGATATGGTTGTGGTTGCCACACCCGGTCAGCTGGACCAGAAGCATGTTTTAGAGAGGTGAAACCTCAAGAATTTCAACTTAAAATTGTTTTTGTATTAGTTAACTAAACATAGAAACTACACTCTAAAAAATGCTGGGTTGTTTCAACCCAACTTTGGGTCAAATATGGACTAACCCAGCTGTTGGGTTAAATTTTTACATTAAATTTTTAACCCAAAAGTTGGGTTAGTCCATATTTGACCCAAAATTGGGTTAAAACAACCCAGCATTTTTTAGAGTGTATGTCATCTGCAGACAAATGGTACTAAATCTTTTCTCAGAACTAACTTCAACCATTGTAATGACTGAGTGTGCTTTCTTTATTCAAAATATATACCAACTGGTTGCATGATTTGTTTTGGATGTAATGCAATGACAGAAATAGACTTCAGAGAGATTGAAACTTATTTAACGGGATGGTAGGGGTGAAATTCAGGTAAATTGGAACATTTTTGCCAGTCATCTTAATAGCAAAAAGTGTCCCGATTTACTTGATTTCACCCTAATAGCTATAGAAATGGTGACATCGATAAACGGGATAAATAATGCTGTCTCTACTATATTTTATTGGCTGGAAGGCTGCAGCAGCTGGAGCAGGAGTTTGTGGGTGGAGAGCAGGTGAGGAACGAGGAGCTGAAGCAGAGACACAGACAGAGGAAGACTCTGGCCGACCAGAGGAAGAAGCAGCTAATTGAAGCTCTTAGCCAAAGCAGTGAGGACAGTGACAGCGTTCTGCTGAACGTATACGATTCCATTCAGGAGGAAGTCCATGCCAAGAGCAGACACCTGGAGAACACGCAGAAGAAGGTGAGAGATTTCACTATTTAGATTTAGATTACATTTGACTGTTACGTAATGACTGTTACTTTAATTCTGAATAAAATATGTATATTATTTGAATTTATTAGCTAAATGTACAGAAACTATTATTTAAAATTGACCAAAAAAGCATATAAAAAGGATATTTTTCTTTTTCTTACTTTTAGATTAGATTTCTAGTTTCACTAACGAGATGAAACTGTAGAACCAGTCCAAAATGTCCAACCATCTGTTTATGTGATGAACAGCTAAAAGCTGCCAAGTTGGAGATCAGAGATCTTCAGGCAGAGTTTGAGATGGAGAGAGATGATTATCTGGCCACCATCCGGCGTCTGGAGCGGGAAGGCCAGCTCCTTCAAGGAATTTTGGAGCGTATGGCACCCCTGGTGCGCAGGGACTGTAACTACAGTAACCTGGATCGCCTGCGGAAGGAGGCGGTGTGGGATGAAGAGGGAGGGACCTGGAAACTGCCAGAGGTGGTGGTGCAGAAAACGACATTACCTGCAGGTGAAGTGCTGTGGAATGTCAGAGAATCTTTGATCTTTGTTCAGTTTTATGTGCTAATTTCTAAGAAAAACAAAAGAGACTTGTTCTGCACTAAAATTGATTCAGAATAAACGAGTCACCATTAACAGCAGACCAAATCAATTTTTAAAATAATTATGATACTAATTCATGGAGGACAAAAACTGTGGTTCTTGGTCACTGTTTTGCAGAAAATAGTGCATGATGCAAAGCAAATGTTTCAGTCAGTTCCTTGTGTGATTTAAAGGTATATTCTCTCTCTTGCTCTACAGTCCCTCCTTCAGGTGCCATTGCCCCTGGCAGACTTTCAGCACGCAGGAATTCTGCCTCAGACCTTGCCGACCCTTTTGTGGTATTCAGACACCATTAAAACAAGTTATTCTGACACTTAAAGAGATAGTTCACTCAAAAATGAAAATTCTGTTATTAATTACTCACCCTCATGTCGTTCCAAACCCGTTAAACCTTCATTCATCTTTGGAACACAAATTAAGATATTTTTGATGAAATCTGAGAACTTTCTGACCCTCCATAGACAGCAATGCAACTGACAAGTTCAAGGCCCAGAAAGGTAGTAAGGACATCATTAAAATATTGCATGTGATATCAGTGGTTCAACCGTAATGTTATGAAGCTACGGTAATACTTTTTGTGTGTAAAGAAAACAAAAATAATGACTTTATTCAACAGTTTCTTCTCTTAAGTGTCAGTCTTCATGTTCACAAGAGTACCATGATGCATGCATGTGCATTCCTCTGCTTGCAAACAAGCCGCAGTGCATCTGGGTTCTATGTCAGAAAGCTGGCTCCTGCGTCAGCAGCATCATAAATAGCATTCATAAAATTACGGTTGAACCACTGATGTCACATGGACTATTTTAACGATGTCCTTACTACCTTTCTGGGCCTTGAACTTGTCAGTTGCATTGCTGTCTATGCAAGGTCAGAGAGCTCTCGGATTTCATCAAAAAAAATCTTAATTTGTGTTCCGAAGATGAACGAAGGTCTTGCGGGTTTGGAACGACATGAGGGTGAGTAATTAATAAGAGAATTTTCATTTTTGGGTGAACTATACCTTTAATTATACACAGATATACAACAAATATACTAATACCAGATTTGTGTGCCACATTCAATAATAGGGATTTTACACTTGAAATTGCTGTCTGAGGGTCATTTTAAACTTGGATTAAAGCAATCCTGTGTTACCTTAATTATTTGCATATTTTTCCGATGTATGCATATTTAATAATAATAATGCATTTCTTTATTCCAGTTAATGTTTTTGCTTTCACTGTTTGACATTTTATACTGCTTAGTTGAAACTAAACAAAGCATGTTAGAAGAAGTGTATGTAACAAGTACAAAGTGCGTGAATATTTATTTAGCACTGCAAAAGCTCTTAACATGAACTAGGGTTAAAAGTTGTCTTGTCCCACTTTAAAAATGACAAAATAAGTTTTGTTCTTAACCTAGAGTTAAATTTTAACCTATGTAGGTTTTAAAAAAATAAGATGTTAACCCTGGGTTTAGTTTAATCTGAAAAGCCTTTTAGATCCACAGAATATTTCTTATGAATATGAGAAACATCCATAGCTTAGACTCATGTCTGAATGAGTCCAAATCCCTTTTTTAGCAGGAAGAGGAGGAGGACCGCTACAAGGAAATGCTCAGCCGCAGTGAGAGCGAGCATATCGCCACTAACTACTTCAAGCCAAAACGGAGCAGCCAGCTGTTGGCTGGCGACTCTATCAAAAACACAAGTGAGAGACTGATTTAATATAAACCATTACGTTTTCATATTCACTTGTTTCACTCATGCAACTGTTGTATGTTTATAAATGTTGATCATTCTAATCATTTTCTCACAGTGAATTATTCTGGTTCAATCGGTAATGGTCCAGTGCACCAGACCTCTGTTGGGTCCAGTTTGTCTCCTCTAAACGTGGAATCTCTCCTTCCACGCCCCTTCCGTTTGGAGTCCCTTGGAGTCCCACCTGCACATGGCAAAGTAAAACGCAAGAAGAGCAAGACACTCATCCCAACTGAGAGCAACTGACAGAACATGGCTTGACAAATCCCTCGTATGAGAGCTTAGAACTTCATATCTTTTTTAAGCTGCTTTTATCTGACCTAACTTTCAATTCTAAATGTCACACAACGTGGCATGAAACACTGTATAACCTTAGGAATTTTAACTAATACTACCTGAAGTAACAGAAATAATGCTACCTAATGTGCTGATCTGTTTTTATTTTGCACTGAGAGGTTTCAACACAGAAAACCCACTTTTTGCGGTATTTTAATGTCTGTTGCTACTTTCTACATCATTAAATATTTTTGACCTGAAAAACTAGTCTAATTTGTTTGTCCTTTTTAATATTTATCCTAAAAAAATGAAAGTAGTCTAATAATCATGGTTATGGCTGATCATATTCAACATGGAGACCATTTTTGTAGGCCACTTATATAACTCATTTAATGTGAGTGGATAAAATCAAGTCTCACTTTTGTTCCTATTGACTAATATCAACATTTTGTGACCCTGGACCACAAAACCAGTCTTAAGTAGCACAGGTGTATTTGTAGCAAAATTAACGATTTTTCTTTTATGCCAAAAATCATTAGGATATTAAGTAAAGATCATGTTTCATGAAGATATTTTTTTTGTAAATTTCCTACTGTAATTATATTAAAACTTAATTTTTGATTAGTAATATGCATTGCTAAGAACTTCATTTGGACAATTTTAAAGGTGTTATTCGGCATCTCGATCTCGGTCAAATATTGCCCTATCCTAACAAACCATACATCACTGAAAAGCTTATTTATTCAGCTTTCAGATGATGTGTAAATCTCAATTTTGAAAAATTGACCCTTATGACTGGTTTTGTGCTCCAGGGTCACATATGGGTTGCAAATCTTGTTTTGTGTTGCTGTCTTCAATTTGCAAAACCCAATGTGTATCATGTCCCTCTAGTGCACATTTTGGTGATTAACCTCTTGCAGCCAGACTCAAAATAATTAGGTGTTGTAAATTTAAGTCCTAACTTCACTGCAATGTATAGATAAGTAAAATACATATTCGCTTTATGTATTTGTGCGACTTTGGAGCCCCCTACAGTTCAATAAGTGGAATTCACTGTAGTAAAATGTAAGTGTCGTAATTACAGTGTATAGCTCTGATATAAATAAATAAAACTTGCATTGAAAAATCTATTAAATAAAGATGCGAGAGTGTTCAGTATACTGTTAAATATCTAAAAGACACAGGATTAATTAACAGGATATAAGAAGAACGTGTAATTGTTTCCCCCTCAACATCATTGCTGCACACTCAGTAGGTCGCGGAATAGGCACCAAAAGCGCGTTTGCCATCCGCCATAAAACGCCAAAGAATAAGACGATGACGAAGGATAGCTGTTGCTGAAGCAATTTCGTACCGAGAATAGACGTTTCGGAGGTGAGCGTGGCAAAAGAAACAGAAACTTTTCTTATTATTAGTCAGTTTGCCACAAAAAAAATAAAAATTAAAAAAATTGATATTGATATTTAAACGTAAAAATAAATAAATAAATTTAAAAAAAAATTTAAACGTAAAAAAAAAAAAAAAAATACCTTACAGTTGCATTAAGTAGACGTAACCTTGATTAAAATCCTAACAGTTATAGTGACCTTTGCCCAGCAGACAGTGATCACTGTAAATAAAACCACTATCACACTAAGACCAAATTATTTGAGTTATTTCAAAGGTCCCTACAGCAAAACACCAAAACCCACAACGGCCAAACAAATAAATATAGTAAACAAAAGGTTAAAAACGACAGATTTTTAACTCTCTCTCTCTCTCTCATAACTTAGTTATTAACTGCATTCAGTGTTGCCAACTAATTTTCAGGAGAAGTTGCTAAACGAAGGTCAATTTGTTGCTAAAAGTTGCTAAATGACGTTGCAATGTCATTGCGCAATGACGTCATCGTGCAATCACAACGGAAAATTGCGTCACTGCATCAAAACTCAACAATCGACAAATCTATTTTAGATGTTAATTTAGATTTGCTTGTAAAATAATATAAATGCATAATATAATATTAAAATATAAATAACTATATTTTTAAATACAACATTGAATCATTGAAACTTACACTATTTTTTATTAGCTAGTAAACTTTACATTCTCAGCGATTATAGTTTTAAGCAGTGCATTAGTAGTTAGTATGCTACATTCTAAAAAGAGTCTTTAAAAATAGGGCACAATATGAAGTAATTTTCCATATTGATTTTTCAGTTTTCACAGTTTTTTACCTGCATTTTAAATTTACGCATTGTATTTTGTGTTTTCGAGTTACAGGGTTACAATGGATATGTCCTGGAAAATTACTAGTACCTTTTTTTTTTTTCATTTTTCTAGTTATTTTTCTAACATGTACTAACTGATCAACAATCGCAGGTTCAAGCTACTAACAAGGTGCATCATAAATTAACAATTATTCAATTATTATTATTAAATTGAACAAGTCCAAATAGCTTAATTCATGTGATATGTGTACTGCTAGGAATCTTTGGTTTCCTCATTTTGTGTAATTTAGATGGAAAATGTATGCCTTTCATCGTTTCAATCACTTATCAAAAGTTGCTTAAAGTTGCCAAATAAATTTTAAAAATAGCTAAATTTGTTGCTAGGTACTTTTGGAAGAAAAAGTTGCTAGGGTAGTCTGAAAAGTTGCTAAATTTAGCAACAAAATTGCTAAGTTGGCAACACTGACTGCATTAATCTGCTATCAACGGCTCAGTCCTCCGTTACTAGGTTTAAAATGAAGTTTTGGAATTAGCAACGGAGGCGATGGATGAGATACGGAAGAATTAATCCTACTCACAATAGAGATTTAAGTACCAAAACCGCATGAATGCCTTGAAATATGTCATCTGATCGATCGATGTCTTGAGGTGTGGCAACCGTAGTATAAGCGGAATAATTGACTTTGGTTTGTTGAATTATTAGAAAAATAATGCACACTCGAGGTGTAACGGGTGTGCATTATTTTTCTAATAATTCAATGGCCCGTCGTCAATTATTCCTTACTTAACAGACTGCTCACAAACTGTGTGTGAGGGCAAATCAAAATTATTTTCATAGTTTCAAAGTTCACAATTTTTACAGCAGTGCATCACCTGATTAATTTTTCCACATGTGTTTTATTAATCTAATTGCATTGGGATTGAACCGGTTATATTTTTCACCATGGTTTCAACCACAAGCATACCAGTTGTAAAGGTTTAAATTGTTGGTTATGCAAAGCACAGTGCTTGGACTTGGATACAGTTTAAACATAATATTCAGCTATCTGATCATACAGCACAGCAACCAGACAAACTTGAAACCAAGTAAGAAATATTAAGCTGAAAGTATTGCTTTTCATGTGTGTTCTGTGGTTAAACATTGCCGTAATTTATGGCTGCTTTCCATGTGCATTATTGTGTGGATTTGGATAGAGGAGCAGCTGTCAAAGGGCAACCGTTAACTGAGTCAATACAAACAGAAGGAACCATTCTCAGTGTAAGTCATGAACTAGGTCACACTGCGAGATAAAGAACTTTAATGACAGATGAATCTGAGAGGCCAGGTAACATGAACACCAGTCTGTTGGTTGCAACTCAAGATAATGCGCTAATCCACTGAAGTGCTGTGTCAGATCTCACTGACCGGCGTGTAAAATGAGGAGTTTGACTGATAGCTGATCTATGGAAGCCTGGGTTCCTCAGGTTCAACAGTCTCTGGTGAAGCAGATATACTCCATTATATTTGGAAAAAACAGGAAGTGATTTTCTGAAGCAACTGATTAGCAAAAGAGGCATGATTTATAAAGACAGATTTGGAGCAGGATTTTGGAGCATCTCCTTAGGTCTAGTTCGAAATTAAAGTTACTAGGATCAGCTGGAAATGTAAACATACTGTAATATCGGCAAAGCCATCCAGGTGTTATAGTCACTATTTAGAATCAATAATTAATGGACTAAAGGTAAAGTGCCAGACTGAATTACTTGAAATTGTTAAAAGTGAATTGAGCAATTTCTGTGCAACTAGTGCGGAATTGTAAAAATAATGACCATTGGGATGATGTTGGTCAGTATGGTTTTACATTTTTCAGAGGAATTAGCCTACCAGTGGTTTTTAACATTATAAAATTCCACTCTCCACTTTTATTATTTGGTTGTTAAGTCAGACGTCACGTGTCACAGTTTCTGGGTCCAAACCATACAGTCTATTGTCCAAACGCTCCTTCAGATGCCAAAAGCAAACAACAAACAATTATGATATACACTCAGTGTGTGCTGCAGTATTACTGAAAATCATGAACCTAATCTTTATCTCCTTCTTAGTAGGCTACAGAGTGATTATTGTTTAAAAAAATGTTAAAATATTGGTGTTTAGGAGACCGGAGATTACACTGTGAGAATGAACAGTGCTCATAAACGGCTGTTGTAATGGTATTCTCACTTAAAACGGAAAAGAGGCTTAGACCCAGAAGCATTATTCGATACATCATGACTGGAGAGAATAGTCAACAAATCTCAGTTTTTCAGCAATCCTAGTTTTCGTAATGCCTCTCTCCGATCCCTTCCGATGCTGGGAACCGGCACGCTGAAGCCTTTGGAACGAGATGATGCATGCAATTCTGCTTTTATGGATGCTGATTCATTAGAATCCATCTGAGTGTCTGTAAAGTGGTTTTTGGTTCCTACTGTATAAGAACTTGATTGGTGGTTCTGAGAAAATGCATTTAAGACTATGATGTTAGATCCTGACAGTCCCATCCCAGTGCGTTCAAGTGTGGCAGATTTCCTGGTTGAAGTCATATCGGCATGCTGTGGAAAAGAAGAAGTTGCCGAAAGATCGCTCACAGACCTTTGGTGGAGAGGACTGCAAGTTTGTACTGGCTGATTTATTTGTTCTCCAGGTCTTGCAGGAACACTTGGAGCAAGACATTCCTTCATGGTCTGGTTTTGCACCAAGTTTGCTGGGGACTCTGAATGTTTTAGTTGTTGACAGATTGGGTTCTTTGTATCCTCCTTGAGGAGACCCAACTTCCAAAGAGCCTCCACTCTTACTTTCTCTGGGTTCATTAATTTATCCACTGTCAATACTCCTGAGTAAGGCATGGTTGAGTCGATCTTAGGGTTGGAGGCTTCTTCCTGGTTCACTGGGACTTTGTGTGGGGTTTTCATTTTAGGTTTAGGGGCCACAGGTGGAGGAGTGGGCTTGGAGCTCCTACTTGTCATGGCCTGTGTGAGAGTTTGGGATCCAGAGATGCTTCCCTCATGATCTTTATTTGTAGAAACCTGCTGTTCTCCGGTTTTGGCTTCTGTAGCATTGGTTCTCCGCATCGATGCACTCTTTCGCAGATGCACCAGAGCTTCATACGAGAGTGGTCCTCTACGTGCCACATTCTCTGGCCGATGTTTATTCTGTTGTTCTTCCACTATGTCTTTACCGCCTTTGATTTTATGTGGAGGTGGTATCACTATCACATTGACTTCCGAGGGAACTCGTGGAGCTTCTTGATGGAGCTCAGAGGCCACTTTGGGTGTCGTCTTTTTCTGGGATGCAGCTATTTCAGGTCTGGTTTGGATTTGCGAGTTACGGTTTGCAAGGACAAATGGAGTAGGAACCATATAATTCAGAATGTCATTTTGCTCTAAGCTGCTAGATGAAAATAGACCTTCAAATTGGCTTTGGGGTACATCTAAAGACAATACAAGAAAAAAATATTTTTACTGCATTATAGGCAATAGTAGTTATAAATACTAATTGAGCAACAACAAACCTTGACTAGGAACCTTGCTGAGTCTCGTTGACGAAGAGAGGTGGGCCACTTTGTTAGCCACATTTCCTCGAGCTGGCAGCTGATCAGACTCATCATTGGACAGGCCACTGTCATCCTCCGTATCCAGTGACTGAATGGTCTCCTCTAGGTACATGAGACAAGCCTTCTCCTCAGCAGAGAGATACTCCAGACTTTCATCACTCTAAAACATAAATTATTTGCAATTGTGGACGGGTTTTAATGTGTGTTTGTTAAAGGGATAGTTCAACCAAAAATGAAAATATCTGTTGTCATTATTTACTTATTTTGATAAAAACCTGTATGACTTATACTCTCAGAAAAAAGGTACAAAAGTTGTCACTGGGGCAGTACCTTTTCAAAATGTACAAATACGTACCATTTAGATAATAATGTTGGTACTTATATGTACCTTTGTAGTAGTACTTTCTTCTGTCTTCTTCAGAACACAAAAGAAGATATTTTGAAGAATGTTTTCGTCTTAAATGCAATGGGTCCCATAACAACCATCAAAAATATCTTCTTTTGTGTTCCAAAGAAGAAAGAAAGTCATACAGGTTTGGAAAGACATGATAAATGATGACAGCATTTTAATTTTTTGGTGAACTAACACTTGAATATATTTTATGAACATTTTCTAGACACATCAAAGAACTGGAGATGTATAACCTATTTAAATGTATTTTAACATTATGTACTGTATGTCTTCATAAAAAAAAGTATGTCTTACGAAGCATGAATTGAAGCTGACTACGCTGTCACAGCTGCCATTACTGTCAATCTCGCCCATTGTGTCGAGGCCATTGCCATCTTGCCACATGTCACTTATCGGCATTTGCAAATTATGGAAACCTCCACTCTGATATGAATTCAAAGTTCGTTAACAATGATGAAACTGCATTTCCCTTTAAAAAAAAGAGAATATACGTAAAACAATGATATGCAGCACCCTTTGCAAGAATTGGTAATATTAGTAATAACAGTGGAAATTGTAAAGCAATTTAAAATGTAAATACATGAACTTAAATTAGCCAGGAATTATTTGTGTTTTTGTGTATGGTATATTAAATGATCAGATGATGTGAATGAGATTACAGCAGACGTTACTCTGAGCTTCTTTAGTTGAATCAAGTCTGGCATGAATGAAAGATAGTGAATCATCGGTTGGTTTAAAGCAAAACTTTGACCTCCAATTCAGAATACGCAATGTTAAACAGACAAAAATGTTAAATGTGCAAAACTCATCAAGTTTATTTCTTTAATATTTTGTACTACAGAAATGGTTTCATTTGTTTTATGTACACCTTATGAAAGATCATCAAGAACAATGTCAATACACTGTGTTTTATTAGTTATCATGTAAAAGGCTCTCACTGTTATAAATTTGCATATGACGTGAATGATAACGCATTTTTTTCTTTCAGTGATTACATTGTGTGATACAATGCAAATGTAACAGCAAACAGGTTTTCTTTGTGGATAGATGAATGAAGCAGTTGCAGTTGAATGAAAAATGAAACTATCACTAGAATAGCACAACATTTGTTTTCAAATCTGTCAAATTATCATTATATTTTAAAAGTTGATCTGCAATAATCAAACTGTAATCAGTAAACCATATCACAATGAGTGTAAAAGCAAAGTCCATTTCCACAGACATAATAAACCCACTAGCCTTTTTTATCTAGTTTGTATAATCTTAATAACATACTGCTAATCAAATGTTTGGTTCTTTTTTGTAATTGCAACACCAATATGCACTTTGAAACTCCATAACGTCTTTGATGCAATTCTAGAGAAATCATCTATGATCATAATAACACTGAAATGACTTTATTATCCATGTATGACCTGTATTACACAAGAAAGCACACTTCTCTAGTTATCTACTTTAAGGGTATATGAAACTATCAGTATCAGATAACACTGGAAATGAATTCAGTGTTTAACACCTGGGTAAGACAAATAATATAGTAAAAAATATTCCTGAACAATCTAAAAAAATACAGCATGTATATTGTATATACAGCATTTTTATTTATGTATATAATTTGATTTTAATTGATACATTTCAGCACATTATTTACAATTGCATATTTAATTTTCCATTCATCTCTGATTAAAATTCAGTAATAATTTGCCTATCCCTTTAATTAAAATCTTAAGAATACTTACATGCAGAAATAAATATATGAAGGCTGAAGAATGCCTTAATAAAAGCTTACCTCTAGTGCAGAAACGAGATGGCAGGCCAGCAGGTTCACGTGCTTCTACTACAGTGTCAGTGCTGTGAGAGATACATAAAGAAAATCTTCAACCAATCATTTGCTTCTCTCTCCTGCAGCAGCCAATCAGAGAACAGATCAGTGAGCGTAGAGAAAAAAAAAAGAACAATCGAATAAAAACAGTAGTGACTGGAAAATACATATGAAAGATGCGTAGTATATACTTAACTACACATGCTACTTCTCTGCACACGCCTGGAATGACAAACACATGATGACAAAGTGTCAAGAGGATCACCGGCAAATCCTAGTTAATCGCGTTATTAAGGGTTTCTTAAAATAACATTAGTTTAAGCCCCGTCAAATGGAACTGACTTGATCCTGTTCCACTAACTGGGATTCATTAGGCTATGTTTTCACACCACATTGGCTACAGGCGATCAGTTTTAACATTCATTTCTCAAAACTAACTAGTTTTTATGGTAACGTTACTTCCTATGCTACTAATAAGAAATCCAGTTTTGTGGTAACTCTTCAATCGGTTTTAACATTCACTTTTAAGGTTTTATTGTACTAGTGCATATGCTACCCGAAGAAATCCAATTGTGACTTAACTATTCAATCGGTTTTAATATTTCTTTAAACTAACACGTTTTACGGTAGTGGTACCATAAGCTACTGTAAAAATCCAATCACGACTAGTAACTACTCATTAGTTCTTATTCCCATGTGATAGTAGCCATATTCAATTACTCACCATTTAGTCAGTATTGCTAAGGAGTAAGTACTATGTAGTGAATGAGGTACAGGATTATTTATAGATTATATATTAGTAATTCTAAAATAATTACTTGTAACAAAATAGATGCTAGTTTAAGAAATAAATGTTAAAAGCCATATGCAAACAAGATTTTTACATTTTCTAAAGAATCTAGAGTTGTACTTGTCTGCACAAAACTGCAATTGGCCACAATGTTTGTTTGCTAAGGGGCTCTGGGTGTTGCTAGGTGGTTTCTAGGGCATTCAAGACTCTATGAAATCAACATTGGGGTTCTTGGTTAAATAGGAGTTATGGAACAAATTGCTTGGTAAAGTTTAATACTAAAATTAAAGTTTGGCAGTAGTAGTAGTAGTAATGTTTCCTTTAGTAAACAACACTAATTAGTTAACAATTAGGCAAAAAAAAAAAAAAATACACAAGAATATATCAATTCAAGTTTATTTATCATTACCCAGTATAACCAGTGATTTTGTAGCAATGAGTGCTGTACATGCACTTTCTCACTCATAGTTACCTTAGTGTAACACTGATCACAGCCATTTAGAAAAATCACTGCAAAATAAATAAAAAAAACAAACAAGAAAAAAAAAGTCCTTTGGGCTTACAATGGCACCATTTCTTCAAAATAAAAAGGCTGCAAACAAGTAAACAACAGTGTGGATAGTACCTGACTGAAAAATACTGAGAATGTACATTTACATTTATGCATTAAGCAGACGCTTTTATCCAAAGCGACTTACAGTGCATTCAGGCTATACATTATTTTTTTTATCAGTATGTGTTCCCTGGGAATTGAACCCACGACCTTTTGCGCTGCTAACGCAATGCTCTAAATAACATAAAGTTCATCCACGCTCTAATGCTATGATACTTTGCTACACTAAACCGCGGATATCGGCCCTGTAAGCAGGAAAAAGTTCTATATGACACATTCCATCACTTAAAATGTAAAATGAAAGTCACTACAATCACTCTTCCTAACAATATGTCATACTCACTTGAGAGAAAATAAACACGTTTTGCATAAAACTATCTTGTGTGGTCATTTGCAGAAATTACACAAGTGCCCTTAAAAGAAAAACAAAATCCACAGATTGACAAAGTAGTTCAGTGATATTCTACTGTCAGCACCATTGTTGTCCACTTCAACTTAAAATCCACGCTTTCTTGCTAACTAGCTTACTAAAAATGTGTAAAAACCGCATCGAGTATTCAGAGTCGACACTTGATCTATGTGACTATTTCAAGTAACAGGTACAATGGAGCCAGTGAACTTAAGACTTCATGTAGTGCCATCCATTGTTCAGAAGCTGTGCGTATGACCTTAAAAAGACAGATAATATAATAAATACAGTAATGCCATGGTTAAATTAGATATCATGAAAAGCATGTGCTCCACCGTTTTTTCAATACTACTCTGGCCACAGAAGCACTTTGTGTGTGAAAAGATTAACATTTGATTAATTTGTTAAAAATGAACAATTATGCCTTATGCGATCACTCTTTAAAGGTTCATTATTTGTTAGATACTACCAAGAGTTTAGCTAGCACTGTCAAACAGCTGTTACTCACACATCTTTGAGCTGCAGGCAACAGAAAAGTGTTTACATGAGGTCATGGGTGAATCTCTGAAAACATGTCTAGGTCACATTTAACAGCGGAAAAAAAAGAAGAAAAAATATATTATATTTAAGATATTTTTAACATCATTTTCATGGCATTTTCATTAAATTATTAAATGTAATACAGTAACTTATTTTCCAATTAAATGACTGCTATAAAATATAAAAGCAACCTATCTTTAATACTACTATGTATAAATACTTCATAATTTATCATATCATACTGTATTACTAATATTAAATGAGAATTATGGTAAGAATTGTGAAAATAGGCATCAACAACTATAAACACACATATAACTTAAAATGCCTGTTAATAATTAATTAACAGTTAAATTCATTTTTTTAAATCGTTATTTAAATTATTTTTTGAATTGTGATTTTTTTCCTTCTTTGATTCTGCGGCGAAATATGACCTGGATCCGTTTTGCGAAATTCACACTAATACTAGTATTGTAATCATTATATATAAGGTAGTCAGTGGAGAATCCCTTTAAAATTTGGTTTGAAGATACGGCTTTGTTATCACATCTGGCAACAGACTCAAAAACACAAGCACATTTAATACTTCAACCTCGAGAGTAAACCAAAATGAAAAGAATACTGAATTCTTGGGGGAACTCGACGTGAGAGTCTTCTGAAGCCGCTAGACAATGTGAGGTAGAGGACTGTACCAAGCTGGAACAGGCAGCAGAGAAAGAGCAGGTACCATGTCAGGTGCCGTGGCAGTGACGCGGGCAAAGGAGGGGGTGATTTCAAAAACAGAGCAAAGAGCGTCACACCTCCCCGAAGTTGGTGTGGCCGGTCTCCTTGGCATGTTCCCTTGCTTCCTTCTGCCCCACCAGGCCAGTCTGGCACACCATGCAGCGCAGAGCGAAGCGGTTGACGTCTGTGTATTGCCGTTTTCTCCGCGCCTCATCGGCGAGCTCCAGCGCTTGGGCTAAAATTATGTCATCTGTGGTAGAAAACACAGTCTGTGCGGGAATATCTGAATTGGGCGTCACCTTCTGGAGTGGGTCATAATGAATCCCATCATAAATTAGCAGCACTCGTTTAGTGTAACCAGCATCCTCGCCGAAGCGGTCGACGCGCACAGTCTGAGTGTCAACGACGCAAATCTCACACTGGTAGAACTTTGAGAGGATTGAAATCTCTATGGCGCCTCCCCATGTGTCATCGCGACGGATCCAGGAGCAATAGTCCTCATTAGTCTTGCCCAATACTGCCTCTGAGTACGCGGTGGGGTCACTAGCTACAATCTGTGCGATGAGCCCGCGCATTTCAGGCGCACAGCCTGGGTCGTAAACACCTCCTTCCATAACGTAGTTCACACTGGTAAACAGACAAGAGTTGTCGGCGGGGACGACGTGGCGCTCTAGAACTGGGGACAGGTCAAGACTGGGCCCGTTGGTCACAGTGGTTTGTGACTGGGGTTTGGGTTTGTTCTTCTCCTCTACAATCAGAGTGTCTCCTGGAACAATAAACGTACCAATGTGCAACACAGCAAACTCAGCAAGATGGTTTTATAAATACAGAATTAAAAGAATAGTTCACCCAAAAATGAAAATTTGCTGAGAGTTTACCCACAGCCCCAGGTCATTCAAGATGTAGATGAGTTTGTTTCTTCATTGGAGCAGATTTGGAGAAATTAAGCACTACATCACTTGCTCAATGGATCCTCTGTAGTGAATGGGTGCCGTTGGAATGAGAGTCCAAACAGCTGATGATAACACCACAACAATCCACAAGCAATTTTACTAATCCACAAGCTGCATGTTTGTAATGAATAAATCCATCAAGACGTTTTAACATCAAAACATTGCTTACAGCTAAAATACATACGGAAGAGGATTAGGGCCAAGCAATACTAAAAAAAATAAAACCATCTCGAGAATAAAGTCATTATAATATGAGATTAAACTCGTTAAATTCCGAGAAAAAAAGTCGTTACATTGAGAAAAAAAGCTACTTCAATTTTGAGAAAAAATTTGAAATAAAATGTTGAGAATAAACTTATTAAATTATGAGGAAAAAAGTAATTAAAATTTCAAGAAAAAAAGTCAAGATAAAATGTTGAGAAACTCATTAAATTACGAGAAAAAAGTTGTTCAATTTCGAGAAAAAAGCTTGATAAATTGATAAAAAAGTCTAAATAAAATGTTGAGAATAAACTCATTAAATTACGAGAAAAAACTATTTTAAATGATTTTATTTATTAAAATGATTAAATAGATGATGCCTTATTGGGACAACAAAGCCCTCCCTATAGCCTGCCTACCACTATTTAATACATTATTATTAAACACTCGTTAAGCAATTGATTTCCACTATCTTGCTGAGAAAGATAATGTAGCTCTTCAGCAATTAAGCTATTTTATTGATAAAATTGTGGGGCAGTGCTGAGAAGTTTCTGTGTTGCTGAATGTGCTGTGAGCTACAGTGAAGACACCGCATTAGTTTAGAACGCTTCTAATTTTTATTTTTATTTTTTTAAACGTAGAGAGTGTTAATCTGTGCAGTGATAACCTACCAGCAATGTAAAGACTAGGGGTGGATCGATACCACTTTTTCAGAACCGATCCCGATACCAAAAATTCTGAGTATCTGCCGATACCGATATCGATCCGATACCTGGGCAGTTTTTTTTTAATCAGTGTTGAATTTTTATACCTCAATGTGTGTTGACCTGATCATGACTTTTTTTGTGTTACTCACAATCTACTAAATATAGACAACTTTATTGTAAAGAAAAACAACAAATGAATGCATATATAATTATAATGTATGACAAAAATACTATTATAAACTAGGTTAGTGGATAATTCAGTAGTATTTTATAAAATGTAAAATTAGTGGGGGGAAAAAAAAAACATTATTTAGGGGAACAAATAAAAGTGAATAAGTGTAGGACTAAATCTAAAATGATAATGTAAAATGATATACATTGCTCTTTGTATTATTGTAAAATACATTCATGAAAAACAAGTAATATATTTATAATTTATATACAGTAAAATTAAAAGACTTTTTTTTAAAATGTATAGCACAGTAATGAGGCAGAAACATATGATAGATAAGACGAACAAGAAAGGCTATTAATAATCTTTCATTGTGCAAAAGTATTATAATACGAAAGGCTCCAAATACAGAGTGGCACAAAGGACTTATGTGCATCCCGTGCGCAGAATGATGTGCTTGAAGCAACACGGAGTCACAGCGCTCCGCAAGTCCGCATGAAAAAAGGGCTAATTTGCATTATTTGGTTAACATGTTTATGTATGTCATTGAGAGGAGGGGAAGGTAAAGCAATGAGTATTTTTTATTTTGAACTAACTATTTGGAAATATAATTTAAATAATTATGTCCAACACAATTCCAATCAAAATAGGAGATTATAAGAAACTATAGCATGTATCCGCATACCTCGCAAAAACTTGATACTATGGAGGACCAGGGATGTTGGTCTTTTGAAGGTCTCTTATTCACTACACTTTTCCTAAAATAAGTCAGCAGTGAAAAAAATAATAAAATACTGTGAAAAGTACAGATGCAGTGAAAAGTTTGAATTGTAAGAAGGCTCTCCCCTCCTAATCCTATATATCTGCATGGTAAAATATAAAGATTTCACAGTGATCTGAAGTTTTTTTTTTTTAGTTACTACAACATTACTGTAGTAAAACCATGTTTTACTGCGTTTATACATGTGAAGATGACGAGCTAGATTCAAAAATTAGCTATGACTAAGATGGCAAATGCTAGCCTCTGGTCCCACCTGTCTCAAACCTCAAATACATAAAATATCAGCCTTTATAGACATGGTGTTTCTTGCGCAAAGAAAACGCTGTACTTATTCAAACAAGATATTTACCGTTGCAAGCAAGTATAGGTCTCTGCAGCAAAGTAATGGGAGTTACCAGAACGGGGCGTTTTTAGACCATGTTACCTGATTGGCTGGCGTCATAGTAACAGTAGGTTTAGGGGTGGGGTTACATCATTTTGATTGCATGATTTAGAAACACCCAGCAGTTTGACTTCATTCACCTGCTGTGCAGGGTTGCCAGGTTTTCACAACAAAACCTGCCCAATTGCAACTCAAAACTAGCCCAATAGCATTTCAAGGGGGGTCCCCCATTAAAAATCACGTTTTGGCGGGGTTCCCCTGGTAAATTCGCATTCCAGGGGCTAAATATCAGGTTATTGTGGTCGCTTCAACCAGCGGACATGAAAAACATCCCGCGGACTTGGCAACACTGCTGCTGTGGAACTTCAGTTCATTCAGTCCAGACAGAGGGGGTGGAGTTATGAGGTTTTACTGACAGTTTGAGCGGATCCAACAAGATTTTAGTCACAAGCTCTATTTAATACGTTTCTTTGGCTAAATACTTGTAAAACAGACAGACAGATGTACAGGGTGATTAATAGCATTGATTTATGGAAGCAAAAAAAAAAACAAACAAACAAAAAAACCCACCACCAAAAAAGGCACTTCAGAGTGTTCGGGGAAAAAGGGCATGTGCTCTGCACAGTTTGAGCCCTATCTGTGCACGTGCCTGCATCTGTACCTCACATTAAACTATGTAACGGCTTCAGAACACTTGAAATATAGTGCACAAAAACTTTATGGTGTTTTATAATGTGTTTGTGGCTTTTGTGGGGCTTAACAATAGCACAATAGTATACGCACAATATCAGATTTGGATCGGCCTCGATACACCGATCCGGCAAGAGATGCCAATATCGGAGCGATACCGATACTGAATATCGGATCAGTGCACCCCTAGTAAAGACGATTTTTTAATATAAGTATAAGTTTATTAGAACGAGTACATTATTATTTATGGGCCTAAAAACAAGATGCAAACAATCAGAATATTGTACCTGGTGGGGAGTACACAATGTAAACATGAAACATACGCCATTACTTATATTGTAGCCTACTATGGTACAGTTATGGAGGCCCTTCGTAACGCAGAGGTCAACTGCCTCCTCTGCCTATATTTCAAAATGGCCCTATAGTACGCAATGTTTAATAAACAGTTGTTTTACTAAATACTGCTGAGGTGAAATTCAGTGCAGTCCCACATCGTGATACATATCGTGGCCTCTGCAAAGAGAAACATATCGGGACTTTGCTGGTGATACACAGCCCTAATCCACTGGTGAACAAGTGATGTAATGCTAAATTTTTCCAGATCTGTTTTGATGAAAAAACAAACTCATCTTAATCCTGGAAGGTCTGAGTGCGAGTACATTTTCAACAATTTTTTGGGTCAACTATTCCTGTAGCACATTGCAAGTAAATCAAGTGTAAAGATCATGCAATGCAAAGCAAACCCATACCTGATTTGATAGGGTAATCTTTGAGGTGGGCTTCACCATTGCGTAGATCCAGGCTGGATGGTGGATAGCCTACCATGATCTTCTGTACATCACATGGTATTCCAGTTAGCTCCTCAATCTTATCTTTAAGCTCCTGAACACATGATTGGTGTGTAAGGCCCTGCATCAGATGGGTCCCGTTCTTGGCTTTGCAACGCAGACGCAGCATCCTGTACCTGTTCAGTTCTGAACACAGAAGAGGTGCATGAGCTAAATTAATATGAAGTTTAGAAGCAGTTATATTTTGGCATTAAAACAAGGACATATGCAACAAAAAAAAAAATTATAAGACTAAAACTATAGATAAATCATCAATGTAAAGCAATGACAGTTTCTTTTAAATAACAGTTGAAAATGTGCACGTATTTACACAGTATATGAATACATAAACATAAAAAATAAAGAAAGAAACGAGGAATATGATAACGGCATTAAAATACATATTCCAGTATCACTAGATATAACAGTTATAATAAGTAAAAACAAAAGCACTACAGCTGAACAAAATCATAAACGCAATAAATGCATATATAACTATTAATTTAAAACTTTGTAACCTTATTTTTTTTTCTCACATAATTAAAAGTATTGGGTGTTTAATAATATAAAAGACAACAATCTAAACCAGGCTAACTGTTAGCCAGGCTAAAGATAACGCTACAAAAGCTCAGCAGATATATAATAATATAACCTCAAACTCAAACAGTTCTTTCCCTATAAAAACACCCTTTAAATATAAATGAAAATATAGTCTTAATAAATAAAAATCACTCGTAGTTTGCGTCTGGCCCGATGCTAAGTCACTCACCACTGAACGCCGCTAAACCAACAACAACAACAGACACAATGACGGAGCAGAAACATGCGTATTGCGTCACACAATCTGTGCACTACGTACGTCTGAAAACTACACAAGTTATAGACGTCAAATTTAATATTATAAATAGTTAGCGTAAAATGTCGTGCAATATCAGCATATCAATATTTAACATTTTAAAAATTAATATGTAACACCACATTTATAATGAACTAGTGACAGCAAACATAATGAAAAAACGTGTATAGTTATTAGACAATCACATATAATTGGTTATATATAATATATGCATAATAACTGTTTTACAGTCGTGTATTATATAACACGTTCTGTGCAATAAAAACATGTAACGTGAATCCGCCAGTCTGTAATGTGTCTCCCGGCCACAAGAGGCGGTACATATAATCAACGCTTCAGTTCATTGCGTCATTCTGTTTCCGGAATCGCGCCGCCATTGAAACAGCAGCAAACAACGTGAGACTTTCGTCGCCGCGCCATTAACTATTACATTTCATTTTACATTAATCACCTTCTTATAAAAATATCTGGGTATTGTTTGGAAGAATGGCGTACAGAGGACAAGGACAGAAGGTTCAGAAGGTCATGGTGCAGCCCATTGTATCCTTCAGAAGGCAGAACTCTATTGACTGTTTCCATTGTATTGATATACTGTGGTTTCGTAATATTAATAATGTTGTATCACATATTGTATTGGAAATCACATGTTTTTTTGTATAATTATATCTTTGATCAGTATTTGAGATGTTTGCATCAAGGCTGTTTTTGTCCTGCTGATCGGTTGCTTACTAATGAATGAAAAATGCTTATTTTTTAATTATTCATGGGTTATATTTGATAACAGTATAATGTTATTGTTAATATGTGTTTGTTTCCTTAATTACACCTTCAGAACCTTATTTTCAGGTATCTACAGAATGTAAGTAAATAAATATGTATATTATTAGTATATTTAACATGCATATACATATATATTAATTTGGATGTAATTCCTTAATTACATCCAAAATAAAAAAAAATGTTTACATAATGTGTACTGTGTATATTTATTATGTATATATAAATACACACATACAGTGTATATATAGAAAATATCTACATATATTTATATTACAGATAAATATATTTAATATATAAACTCAACATATTTTTCTTAAATATTAACATGTATGTGTGTGTATTTATATAGACACAATAAATATACACAGCACACATATATATTATGTAAACGAAAACTTTTATTTTGGATGTGATTAATCGTTTGACAGCACTAATGTATTAGTTGTTAATTATGTATTATTAATTGTTGATTAAATGTGAGGTTTCCCCATGCATATTGTTTTTATTATTATTATTATTTTATTTTGTTACACATTTTTAGGACAGCACTACCTGCAGCGTTTTTTGTTTTTATCATCCTCATGAAAATAAAAATCTAAATGACCTGTTAAAAATCTAATGTTAATTAAAAGTTCAAAGTAAAAACGTAAATGACCAGGTGCTAATATTTTTTTCCCTGTCTGTGCAGCGTTCTCGAATCCAGGTTTGGCTGTATGAACAGGTCAACATGCGGATAGAAGGCTGCATCATTGTGAGTAAACACAGCGAGTCTCAACTTTACCGTTAACACACTTTACTCTTTCCACACAGCTCATTTTCATCTTTACAGATAATTTTGTGAACAATATCATGCAAGCATGTAAATAAAAAAAAACCTCTTAATTGCTTTCTTTGTGTATGTTTCAAGGGATTTGATGAGTATATGAATTTGGTTTTGGATGATGCAGAAGAGGTTCACATGAAGACCAAGAACAGGAAGCCACTGGGTTAGTGTGAACTTTGCGATACTGGCGAGTCATGCGTTTCTGAGAAATAACTTTTGTTTGATGTATGTATGATATGACGTTAAATATTTTATCTCTCCAACAGGGCGGATTATGTTGAAAGGAGACAACATCACATTGCTGCAGAGTGTGTCCAGTTGATTGTCTGTTAGGAGTTTGTTTGGATATTGTTTGTTTGCTGTTAGATGGTTGGTTTTCATTTGTCAATATTTGGTATTTTGACCCATGTTTAAAATTGTGAAAACGTTTTGTTTCTTTTCTAAATCTCAAAAATAAATATGATTTTTTTCCCACTGTTCCAGGCTACTGTTTTCAGTGTTGGAGTTAAACAGTGTCAATTATCATCTGTTCATCAGACTGAAAAAATAAAGTTCAAAAGATTGTGTTTTTGAAGGAAATGTCTTCTGCTCACCAAAGCTGCAATTATTTAATCAAAAATACAGTAAAAACAGTAGTATTGCGAAATCATTACAACTTGAACTTTTTTTTTTCTTTTCTTCTTTTTTTTTTGATGTAATATGTTTTAAAATATCTATTCCTGTAAAGGCAAAACAGAATATTCAGCAGCTTTTTTTAAGATTATACCTTTTTTTTCCCCCTTGATTAATATAAATTTTAAAAGAATAGCATTTATTTGAAATATAAATCTTTTTGTAACATAAATCTCTTTGATGTCCCTTTTGATCAATTTAATGCATCCTTGCTGAATAAATTTAATAATTTATGTATAAATTGGACTGAACCAATACTTAGTGCATGTTTTTGTGCAACCAAGCATGACTGCTCATTGACATGGTTCTTTATTTCTTATATCGATTAGAAATATACATATTTGGAAGTAATATTTGTTTTTTGTTTGACACCTGTCTGCAGCTAACCGTGTAACCAATAGAGGGCAATATATTAGCTTGTCTTTGTAGTGTAATTAGTGGGATGCGTCTTTGAAAGATGTTACATGAGGTGACATTTTATATACCTTTTAAAGTACGTTTTGCATTTTTAGCTGTCTTTCCCCACTGTATTGTATAAGTGCATTTTACTCATATATCCCAATGAAACAAACTGCGTAATTTTCTTAAGAAGTTAATACCTATAATACATCTGACCTTTTTAATTAATTTTATTATTATTGTTTATATGTGTCTGTGTGTGTGTATATATATAGAGAGAGAGAGAGATGATTTTTTTTTTTTCTGACCTTTCAAACTCAAAAGTTAATTTTGAACCACAAATGTTACTGGTTGAATTAAATAGGTTAACAGATGCTTTTAACCAAAACAGCTAGCACATATACAGCACATGAATTAATAACCTGATGAACTTTACTAATCCTTCTCGATTAGAAAATGGTTTAACAATAAAATATTTAAAAACAACGTAATTTAATAATGTTTTCATAATGAAAACTACCACATTGCCCTTCAAGGTTCTAAACAATTATACAAAATAAATGTGATGAAATGTGATCACAAAACCAGTCATAAGTAGCGCAGGTATATTTGCAGCAATAGCAATTGTATGGGTCAAAATTAATTTTTCTTTAATGCCAAAAATCATTAGGATATTAAGATCATGTTCCATGAAGATATTTTATAAATTTCCAACTGTAAATATATAAAAACTTAATTTTTGATTAGTAATATGCATTTCTAAGAACTTAATTTGGACAACTTTAAAGGTGATTTTCTCAATATTTAGATTTTTTTGCACCCTCAGATTCCAGATTTTCAAAAAGTTGTATCTCGGCCAAATATTGTCCTATCTCAATAAACCATACATCAATGGAGAGCTTACAAATTTTATGAAATTTCATTTGAAAAAATTGACCCTTATGACTGGTTTTGTGGTCCAGGGTCACAAATTACAGAATTCAGCGATGAATAGAACAATCCAGTTGCAGCCATGAAGTGATATGTGCACTAAAGTGATTTTGAATCAGTATGTACTGATTGTTCAAGAGATGAATACACTACATCTGCATAGTTCTTTATCTGAACGTTATTGCGTGGTGCAGTTTGTGGTATTAGTTTCAAATCCCCCAACAACTAATTTTAAGCTTAAAGCTTTAGATTTCAATAACGGTTGTTTTCCTCAAGGGGAAGTTTGATAAAAATCTGGAAATATGAAAACAGCAGCATGTCAGCAGAGCTCAGATGGGTTTGCCAGAGAACAGGAGAGCTGTGACTTTGAAGTCAGAGGCAGTGGTTGGTGAGTCTCTAGATAGGGACTCGTTACCAACCTGTGGAGGAAGCGGTATCTAAATCACGAGTACGAACATTGCGTGTGTGCACAGAGCTGGAGAACCAGATGTAGCTGTGAAGCTCATCGGGAGGAAGTCAGTTGCTGACTCCAGAGACTTTAAGCTCACTTTATAACTGCGACCACACGCTTTTAGTCGTTCACTGTGGCTTCAACCACAGTAATGTTGCATAAAGTCGATCCCCTTGTGAATTTTTCTTTCAGTATTCATTCGGTGTGCATCTTTCTGGGGGCTTTAAATGCTCGCTTCTTTTTCATATGCAGATGTGTTCAGAATTTCCAGAACTGACTAAACTGAACTTAAAGTTGCTTTCTTAGCAGGCCTACACGTTCATGGTCTTCATGTGAGGAATGCATTGGTATACATTATTCTAGAAACAAAAATGTGATTTTGCTCATCAAAATATATTAACTTGTTTTTATTGAATGGGTTTCCTTTTTAACTGATGTCATCTATAATTCCACCAAGTCCCAATGGAGAAATCTCTTATTTGCATAGGTATAGGCTATTATGCATAATTTAGGTGCTTATGGAATACATCTGAAAGATAGATTTACTAAAATGTGTAATCAGTGTTGGGCAAGCTACTTGGAAAATGTAGTGAGCTAAGCTAACAGTTACTCCTCATTAAATGAAGCTTCACTACACTACAGCCCTGGGAAATGTAGCAAGCTAAGCTACAGCAACATGGCAAAAGTAGTTTACTACATCTAAGCTATTTTTTGTTTTTAATCATTTTTATATTGAACCAACATCATACAAAGTCAATGCTCTCTCAGTGATCAATAAAACTGTCAGTCAAGATAGATAGACAGACATTCAGTTTAATTGTTTATTCAACAACTGTTCCAAACCAATCTGGCAACAAAAATTAGTATCATGTACAGGGCCGGATCTATCTCATATTGTGACATAGGCAAAATACATTTTTCCTGTCGGCCGGAAACCTCCTATTGGTCGTTGGTATTGTGGCTTTATTATACACAGATACATTCATAGAAATGGTAACACTTCACAATAAGGTTCATTAGTTAACATTAGTTAACTAGTTAATATGATCAACAATTCTTCTGCAGCATTTATTAATGTTAATTTCAACGTACTAATGCACGATTACAGTTTTTCTCAGTTGCTTTGGTGCATTTCTCAGATCAGAAATGAAATTCTCAAAACTACTTGTTCAAGCTCCACATCATCTTGTGCACATCATAAAAGCAGTTTCTCATTCTTTTGAACAAGTTGCAATTGCTTTGGTACATTCATGCAACTGATTATGTACATTTGTCTGTTTTCCTACATTATCAGTTGCTAATGTTATATTGCTCAAAATGTATTATATAGTTCTCTGTGCAATTGTCTTACCCCTCAAAACATCTAGTCATTAGTTCATCGTATAATTCATTAAATGCAAAATGGTTGATCTAGTAGTCATAAACCGTCAAGCATATTTTCTAAACATTTCTATTAGTATTTTTGTAAATACGCCATGGATTGTGCAGGTGAATCTTAACTTTCACTAATGAAGAGAATGTAGATCAATGATAAACCAGTTCTCTGTAATTCCTCATACAGTGCTACGTGCAAAAACAAAGCTCTGCCTGTGTTTGTCTTTCTAATTTTGTATTTTTGACTTTGTGCCCATATTTATTTTTCTTTTCTATATCACAATGACGTAATGTTTTTTGTTTGTTTTCTTTGGTCAGATCACTAGTAAAAGTGTAACTGTGAATCCTGTCCAGTCTCTTTCAATCAATATCCCCACATACAGTAATATGTAAATTATAATTTTGAAATGGATATGGCAAACATAAGAAGTGCAGCCTTCTGCATTTCAATACAGTAACTGTCATCCAAACTGTTGCCATAATTTACATCAGGTAATACGAACAGTTTGCAGTCTGTTAGGCCTATATTGATGACATAACTAAGCATTTTGACTATCTTGTTTGTGAACAATTACACAAGGACTTTTCATTCTGATGGCACTGTCTGATATGTTCATTGACATAAATACTTATGAACTAAAGATTTTGAATAGGTTTCAGGCTTTTGCAGGTAATCCATTGTGTGGTGCTGTTTGTACAAATTGTTTTGAGAAATGCACATACTTTGCAAATATTAAGGATGATTCGAGAAATGCACCAAAGTGACTGAGAAAAACTGTAAAATCAAAAGTTGTGTTTGTTAACATTAGTTAATGGACTGTGGACTAACATGAACTACCAATGAATGACTGTATTTTCATTAACTAACATTAACATGATTAATAAATACTGTAATGTATTGTTCATTGTATGCTCATGTTAGTTAATACAGCTAGCATTAATGAAATCTTATTGTATAGTGTTACCATATAGATGTATAGGCCTGGCTATTAGTATTGTTACATGTGTCATATTATTAACATTTCACCAAAATCAAGTTCAAGCTTTTGACCAGATATTTGTCTGTGACTTGGCAACAAAATGCTAGACTAAGACACTCTTCTCCACTCCTCAAATACAAAAAAAAAAAAACATTAGCCTTTATAAATATAGAGTAAAGAAAACGCAGTACTTATTCAATCAACAGCTCTTTATTTACCTTCAGAAGGCAAACAAGCTGAGATGCTCTAAACTGCACACCACACTTCATTGACGAGAGAGGCGGGAGGAATAATGAGGTTTGATTGACAGGTTGAGGAGCCAATGGCGTTACGAGGTTTAGTGGCGGTGGCGTCACTTACTGATCCAGGATCAGTGATGCGTAGCAAGTTATATTTCTGATTTGAGCTTGAGCTTCAGAAATGCCATTTCATGAACTAAAACCATTTTTTATGGTTTTAGTTCATATTATTATGAACTAAAACCATAAAGAATCAGCTACTTCAAATAAAATAAACGTTAACTGATATTAAAAAAGCAAACTGATTTTATTTCTCAGCTAGTTCTCATTTTATAGTTTAGCTTGAGGTACTAAAATATTTAAAATTATCTAACTAAAACTGAAATAAAAAAATCATATTGACATAAAAAAACATAACAAAATTACAAACTTGATTAAAACTTTAACTAAAATGACAATGAACATAGAGAATATATTAATAAAAGCAAATTTAAAATCTCAATGATACTAAAATAACACTGTGTTATAGTCCCACTACAATATATATATATATTTTTAAATATTTGAAGAATGGCTGTCCTACAAATAAGCGTGTACTTAACAAAAACTGCAGGAAGCCTTTTGAAAACTAAAAAAAAAATAGCTTACAAGTTTATAATTTGACAAGGTTGGAGACCTTTTGAAAACAATTGTTTGTGCTGCAGTTTTTTTAAATTCGATTTGACATTTTAAAAACTATTTTTAGTACACTTGAGGTTCATTTTTTTGTTTTGCAAACTGAGCACATTGCATTGTGGGATTGTAGTGGGACTATAACACAGTGTTATTTTAGTATCACTGAGATACTATCATCACTTTTTTAGATTTTAAATTTGCTTTTATTAATATATTCTCTATGTTCATTGTCATTTTAGTTAAAGTTTTAAGTTTGTAATTTTGTTGTGTTTTTTTAAATGTCAATATAATTTTTGTTAATTTTTTATTTCAGTTTTAGTTAGATAATTTGAAATATTTTAGTACCTCAAGCTAAACTCAATAAAATGAGAACTAGCTGAGAAATAAAATCAGTTTGCTTTTTTAATATCAGTTAACGTTTATTTTATTTGAAGCAGCTGATTTTTTATGGTTTTAGTTCATCGTAATAATGCTGTATTACAGATTTTAGTAAATCTATCTTTCAGATGTATTCCACAAGCACCAAAATTATGCATAATAGCCTATACCTAATGTCAAAATGCCTTGTCAAATCAAAAGTTGATTATTTTAGAACTGGATTGCAGTCACATGTTCTTTGATATAGGGTCAAGTGACAGCAATGTAGTATACTAATGTAAATGTAAGTAATAAATAAATAAAAATATGATTAAAATAAGCAAACAAGCAACAATAAACCAAAAGAAGGAACAGAAAACAAGAATGCATGGGGAAAAACTCATACGTGAGTAGTTTTATTTATTTATTTTTAATATTAATAGACTTTAATGCTAGGCCCTTATTTCCTTTTGGACAGTTTTTAGTTCTGTAGAAGTGATCTGGCTGCTGTGGTTTTCCACTCATAGTCTTCCATTCACACTTCTTCACTCAGTTTCCTTATATTACGCAAATCCCATCCTTCAGTAGGACCCAGCTCTTCCGTTCCTCTCACCCCAGTCAAAAAACTAAAGAGACAGTGCATTTCTGCCTTGACCAGGCTGTGGGAAACCAACCAAACGCTTTGGAGGCAGGTCAGCTCTTGCTGGATTTAGCTGTCGGAAACACTGCCCAGGTCAGATTGCCAATCCGGGAGCTCCCGAGGGGCCTTCCTGTTCCTGCGGGTGTGATTGTTGTGAGCGTGTCCTTTGTTCTCCGTCCCCCGACCCGACCCATCTCCTACCTCGGCTCCGACTGGACAGGTTCAGTCTGTACGCCTGCACTGCCCTCAACATCCACACTATCCACTCAACCCCAGCTGTCTGGATCACTCACACGTGTTTGGACGCTGATCATGTTTTTGTTCACTTTAAGAATAGCATCTGCGTATCCAAACAGGAGATGCTTTCACATTAAATAGGGATTTTAAAAGACTTCAGGCAATTTATCTGGCAGCCATCCTCTCTGTCTGGAAAGAGTGATGGCCTGCTTGTTTTCATTGTTCTGAACTGAGGATGAAAATACTTAATGTGGAGACTCAAAGAGCTCAGAAAAAGAAACATAAAATCTTTCCAGTGTCAATTCTTTGTAAATGACTCTTTTGTAATTTCTTAATGAAACGATGTAATTGTGTGAGAAGTGACACTTATACTTCTGGAAAAAGAAAAAAAGATAAGTGTCAAGAAAATTACAACAAGGTTGGAGACCTGTTATTTATTTATTTTTTAATTGAAGCATTTTTTGTTAATAATATTTAATTTATTAATATTTAATTTATTTTTTATATAAATTTATTTATTTATTTTCTATATATTTTATATATCAAGCCTTTTGTAAAAAAAATGTTTACACATTTATAATTTGATATGGTTGGGAAAATGATAAATAATAATCAGTGAAGCAGTTATTTATTAATAATATTATTTAAAATATATATTTTGAAAAATGTATTAAAATATATTTAAAAGAAATATTTGAAGAATGGCTGTCCTACAAATAAACGTGTACTTAACAAAAACTGCAGGAAGCCTTTTGAAAACTAAAAAAAAATAGCTTACAAGTTTATGATTTGACAAGGTTGGAGACCTGTTATTTAATATAATAATAATAAAAAAATAATAATCAGTGAAGCAGTGTTTTCATTATTATCATTATTGTCCTCCAAATTAAAGTGTTGTTAAAAGCTGCTGGAACCCTTTTACAAATGACAATATATATATATATATTATTAGCTGATTGGCATGTCATCATATTCTAATTTGTTGAGATAGTGAATTGGTGTGTTTTTGTTAAATGTGAGCCAAAATCATCACAATTAAAAGAACCAAAGACTTAAACTACTTCAGTCTGTGTGCATTGAATTTATTTAATACACGAGTTTCACAATTTGAGTTGAATTACTGAAATAAATGAACATTTCCACGACATTCTAATTTATTGAGATGCACCTGTGTATATATGTATATATATATATATATATATATATATATATATATATATATATATATATATATATATATATATATATATATATATATATATATATATATATTAGGGGTGTAACGGTACACGTTTCGGTACGGGTCTTTCGGTTCGGTACGCATGTGTACCAAACAAATACAGTTTTTTTTTTCTTCAGAAAATTGTCTGTAAATCCCCAAAACTGTGTGTCAAGGTACATTTCTTAAAAATATAAGATTTTTTATTTCTTTTCTTTTTTTTTCTTCATGTTTTCAGTTTTTAAATCATTTATTACTTTAATCAAAACATTTGTAGAATATTATATATTTCTTATTATTATTAATTTTTCATTATTTATCAAAGACTCAAGGTTGTTGATGTTGAACTTCCAGAACTAGGTTGAAAAATACTTTCCTCACTAGAGGTGCAAATAAAGCACAAACGCTGCAAATGCTGTTTACACGTAGGACACTCCACCAAAGCGTTCTGTGCGCACAGGCAGTGACCTGTGAACATGTTGCTTATCTTGTTTTAACAGTCTGGTCGTAATACATAATACCTCCATTTTTCTCCCATTAACACATACAATAATATGCAAGTCCGATAAGGGCTTTTGTTTCTCATTTTCACCCAAGGAAACATTCGTAGCATTTTTCATTGTGACTCACTTTGGCTTAAATGGACGTGGCACCGTTGGGCAAAGATCCAGACTCTGAGTGTAAGTGAAAGAGGGTCCAAATCAGGCTGGGCTTTGTGCAAATAAATAATGAACAAGCGTCGGACATTTCCATGTTTCAGCATCATCAGATGATCAGTGATGATAGAGGGTATCAAGGGACTGCTGGTCAATGGATGTACTTTGCAGTGCACTTTTCTATGTAATCTTTTCAACAGAATACAAATGTAAAACAGATAACATGAAAGCAATCGCATGTTCTTAGCACTAATGGTGATTCGATGAAAAGGCCTTTTCTCTTTTTACAGCATTCTGTGAAATACTGTACATAATGTTTTCAGTTGTTAAATCTCAATTTAAAGTAATGAATTTTAAATACATTTGGTAATAATTATAATTCTTAAAGGAAACAAAGACAATTTTACAGTTTAATTACAGTTTATCATTATCAGCCTTTTGCTCAGAGTCATGAAAATGCAAGCTATGATTCATAAGGAAAAACTTTTCTTACTATACAAAATGATAGTAACAAAGTTGACATTTTAAGATATATAATATCCAATATATATACATTGGATAAAAAATGATGTTTTTCTTATTACGTTTAATAAATAATTTTGTGTTAGAAATGAGGAGATAGTGCTTGCTTTTATTTCTGTGTATTCATTTTTAGTCCAAATCCTTATTAAAAGAAATGCAAAACAAAAAGAAACTTTTTTTGGATTTGTTTTGATGCTTTCAATAACACAGTGAAAGTTGGCATCAGCTTTTCATTGTTAAAGTCATTATTCGCGCATATGTTAATGAGGGACCCAAAGGCACCAGTTTTAAAATGACCCTAAACAAACAGACTACAAAGTGACACTTATGTAATTTAGTGCATTTTGGAATAGAATTTGTTGTTGCTCGTTTTGTGGTAGACACTCACACTCTAAACTTCTCACTTATGTTTGCTAAAATTGGTCACTGTTCCACCTTTCATGGAAGTTTTTTTTTGTCTGCGAGGTAGACTTTTGCACACACACACACACACACACACACACACACACATATGCACGTACACGCAATGTGTTGGCAATTCAATATGAAGTGCCTAAATGTACCAAACAAAAGACCTGCAGGGGAGCAAAAGGAGATGTGGAACAAAAAACAAACGAGTAATGAAATTATAACAATACAGAGAGAGAGTGAGGGGTGCGAGTGCCACAATGGCAGGGAACAATCGCGCCGCGTCAATGGAAAAAAAAAAAGTGTGTGCGGAGAGGGGGGGTAGGCTTTGGACAATAGGCCGGTGACAGCGGCACAATGGCGGCACTGTTTTCAATTAGACATTATCTCATAGACAGAGTGGCAGGTTTCATTGTGCTAGGGGGCTATTTTCAGGGCCGCCTTTGTGTGCGGCACTGCCAATATTCCCTTCAGCCCCTGCCGTGAGCCGGCCCTTTATTCACGCTACTGTTTGTTTTGGGTTTTTTTTGCACAAGCGCTGAAGTAGAAATGTGGGTGGTTTTGGACCAGACAGGCCCCTGAAAGGAGAAAAAGGGGGAGTGGGGCATAACTTGTGCCTTGTCACCTGGGTTTACCACGGCAAACTGAAAATAGCAAGAGCTGGAATCTCTCGGCAGACTTGAATGCGACGCCAATTTAACATGCACTGCGTGTGTGTTTGTGCTTGCAGTTTGGTGGCCTGGTGGGCATCGTGGTCTTGATCTAGGATGGTTTGACTATGTATTGTGGCTTATAATCCAAATTCACTTTCTGTTCCAAACCAATATCGGCTCATTCTAGAGCATAGCACTAACAACGTCAAGGTCATGGGTTTGATTCCCAGGCGTTTCTGAAGCCATTGACAAGACTGAGACTGGATGCAAGCATGCCAGTTTAAAAGATTGAGTTTTTAAAGGGCTTTTAGTTCCTAATGCAACCACAACTATCCTCTGTTCATGTAGCACAAACAGCAGGGAATGGCTGTAACGATGCCAAGGTTGTGGGTTCGATTCCCAGGGAATGCATGAACTGAATAAATGCTTAAATGCAATTACTTTGATTAAAAGTGTCTACCAAATGCATAAACATAAATGTCTGTTTTTAAAAAAAAAACATTATAAAAGTTCCATAAAAATATTCCATACAACTTGATCTCAATGTTTTGGAAGCCATATAATAGCTTTCTGTAGAAAACAGAAGCTGAAAAACTGAAAGCTTGACATAATTGATGCAAAATGCAAGCATGCCAGTGTAAAAGTTTAAGTTTTTTAAAAAAAGGTTTTAGTTCATAATGTGACCACACCTGTCCTTCGTTCATGTAGTTCAAACATGGTGAATAGTGCTTATGGGTTTGATTCCCAGCAATGCATCACTATAGAAGTACCATAAATGCAGTCCAAATGATTTGTGTGCTACATTTCAAATCTTCTGAAGCCATATTATAGATCAGATCAAATCTGAAGCACTATAGCAAGTTTGACATCATTGTTTCCATATGCAAACATTCCAGTTTAAAAGTTTTTAGTTCATAGTGTGACCACATCTCTCCTGAAGTTTGGACAATAGAGCATAGTGAGAATGACAGTAAGGTTGTGGGTTTGATTCCAGGGAATGCATGAACGCATGAATGCATGTAAATGTCTGTCAAACTACAAAAATAACAAAAAGTACCGTGTACAGTCTATACGACTTGTGCACTACATCACAGGTCTTCTGAAGCCTTTGTGAGGAAAACAGATCAAATTTGAAGCACCATAAAATCAAATTTGATGGCATATGCAAGCATGCCAGTTTAAAAATTGAGTTTTTAAAGAGTTTTTAATTTATACTGTGACCACATCTGTCTTTTGTTCATGTAGCTCAAACAAGGTTATGGGTTCGATTCCCAGGGAATGTATAAACTGGAAAGAAAAGAGAAATGCTTGAATACAACATCAATTACTTTAGATAAAAACATCAACCAAATACATAAATGTCTGTCAAGCTCCAAGAATAACAAAAAAGTACAGTCCATTTGACTTGTGTAATACATCATAAATGTTAAGTTATATGATAGCTGTGTGTAGAAAACATTAAATTTGAAGCACCATAGCAAGTTTGACATGATGCCAGTTTACAACATTCAGTTTTGGTTTAAAAAAGAAAAAAAAAAGTGTTTCATAGAAAAATTAATACAGGCTTGCAACAGCATGATGGTGAATAAATAATGACAGAATTCTCATTTGTAGATTAACTATTGTTATAAAATTGAGTATGCAAAGTATTTTGGCAAGGGCCTCTTTGCAGCTTGTTTGCATTATAGGTAGAGGCATTGGCATTCAAATCCCTTTTAACATGTGCAATATTCTTTCTGTCATACATACTGTACTCCTTTTTATAATTGATTGTATATTTTGCTTTAGAGCTGTGATGCTTGTTTCTGTAGAGTTGTTCATTCCACAATGTGAGTTCCAAACAAGCAGACATGAAACAGTCGAGGTTAATGCCCTTCGCCCGTTTCCTCCGGTTTGGAGAGAGAATTCTGGCACATCGAAATGCCGAAAGCCTGAAAGCACCATCAGATAAATTTGTTTGGAGCCTCTCAACCCATTTTGTTCAGGTACGAGATATTTGATGAAAGCCAAGTTGCACAAAAAGCTTGTAATTGGCCTGAAAATAAACGAGGCCCAACTTGCCACTCAAACCTTTTGGTTCTCAAACCACCTGCTGTTTTTTTTGCTATTGCTTTTACCTCAATTAGGTTGTGCAGACCCGATTCTTGTGATTTCACTGAGCATTTGCGGTCGAAAAGGAATGTTTTGCATCATATGTTTCTCACAAACAAACACGTTTGTTGCTTGAAATCAACGGAACAGAAATCGGAACGGGTTGCGGCTTTCCGATAATTCTCAGAAATAATGCGCTTGACCTTATCGCATATGTGTTTTTGGGCAAGTATCTGTCATGTTTGCTTTTCTATATCACCCCGGTTCCCTCCCATGCGGTTTGAGTGACTATCTGGCTCAGTATTATTTCCCCATCAACATTTTTTGCGCTTTTTTTATGAGGACACGTTGGTTTTTGTGAAGTGCCTACATAGACAAAACTGCCATTTTGGTTGGAAAGTAAGCAGCGCAGATAGCAGTTGCAAAGGAAAATAATCATTTCATGGTGGTTTACGTCGTTCTCCCACAATTCCACACTGATGCCACATTGAACAAGCGTGATTGGTTTAACGGCCTAGTTAATCAATAAAATGTCAAAGGTTCAAAATGTAAATCACTTATTTGGAGGCGAAATGAAATGCTTCGATATGTTTTTTTCGTATTAACAAAGCAATTTTGATGTGAATTCTGAATGTTCCCAGCACTTACCTGATAGCATCACTGAAATACTGTGGTAAAACACTGAGTGCTACCTAAATCTGCCATTTCTAATCAGCTAATCGTTCTCACGTATTGAAACAAGCCCCAAAAACATGTTTGAGTCTTAAAATATCTGCATGTAGATAATCAGATTTATTCACAGTAATGGGTAAACATGAAATTAATCATCATCAATAATAATGCTTTTAATGAGACACATTTGCATGTGTTGATAAAGATCTTTAATAGGTGGGGTGGGGTGGGGGCAGCATATCTACACAGAAGCAAACAGGAAGCGAGAACACAGGCATATCCGCTCCCAAAGTTCTTTTTATAATATGAGCCATTTTTTGCAACCACAATGTGAGATTATTCTTATTAGTCACAATGATTGCCTAATTGGCATAGTGTGTAGTGCAGAGAATACAGAGTGATTCTTACAGGCCTGACAGGCAGGCTGTGTTATAATGAAGCCAAGGGGTCTAAAGAATGCTTGGTTGTATTCCAAAAGACTGAATTAACGTCTTCATTCTATGGAGTCATTTGCATTTGTAAATGCCACGGTTCTGCAGAAAGATGTAGAGTGTTTGGGTTTGCCAGTCTCTTGATGGACAAAGGCCTGTCCTGACATTGCGAGCTTGTAGGGAACGTTCCAACAGCGTTATCTAAGGCCAGAAACATACTCTATGCAAGTTCACAAGTAAACCATTCATAGGCTGATACCTCCAAAAAGCATAAACACTGAAACGTTGCAGTGTTTGTTTGAGCACCCTGATTTTTTTTTGGGGGGGGGGGGGACCTGTTTGAAAACAATCAATATATTTTATTTTTACTTTTTGTTTTATTTCAAGTCATCCACAACCTTTAAAAATCATTTCATTTAAGAAATTTCTTTTTAAATGGTTCCGAAAACAATTTAGCCTTCATTCTCTGTTTAAATTGAACCCAAGTGTTTATTTAAAAATTATTTTATGAACAATTCATGCAGAAAATGGTCATTAAAAGTCTGTTAGAATTTTATGAATAGCGCCCTATGTGTAATATATATATATATATATATATATATATTATTAAACTAAATATGTAAATATAATTAAAATATATTGAGTTTGCATTTTTTGCACACAGTTCACTTTAAACATTCCTAGTACGTAACAGTGGCTTTGATAAACCTCAAAGGGGCGATAGAGATACCTTCAAATTCTTGTGTTATTAAACCAGATTTAAAGAGTTTTCAGCATAAAAATTTAGCTTGATTGGTAACATTGTCTTCAAACTATTACTCTACGCCAGTATATACTATACTTCATACTGCGCACTATACTATAGTGCTTTCTGACACTGAGAATGCAATGTGTAGTTGAGTTACGAACTGCGTTCTGACACATTTTGAGATATAATGCATGAAATCAAATTTGCTTAGAAGCATTTGCACTCGTGTATCAGGCCTAAAGGATGTGCAACTGCTAGAAACAAATGTACTTATGGAACATTCTAATGATCTTATTAGCATCTGATGAAAATTCTCAAGTTCTAAGTGCAACATTGCTTGAATATTTTTCAAACATTAGGGGTCTGTGTGAACTGTTCTTAAAACCATTTTTAAATAAACACCTGGGTTCAATTAAACATTGAATGATAAATACAATACTTTCAAAAAATGTAAACAGAAACTTGTTCAGATTTTTTTTTTTTTTTTTTTAATATTCAGAGAAACTTTCCTATTCAGAGGAACTTTTCAGGAACATATTTGGAACATTTCAGTTACCGTTCCCACAATGAAAATGGAATCATTGTAACACGTTTTTAGAACAAAAAACTTCATTATCTGTGTTAAACAACAGTGTGAATCACTAATAAACACTATGGAGTCTAAGACAAAGGGTGCGGGCCCATGCAGATGGACAATAAAGACTTCTTTCTCATGAACCTTTTTTCAGAAGAGCTAAAACACTGAGGCGTTATATCAGCTCAGGTCTTTCTCAAACCCTTACAAAGCTCCAGTCTGGGTAATCCTTTGGACAAATGAAGAAAATGAGAGAGAGTAAAGAAAAAAAAAAGTCAGCACCTTCACCTCAGCCCAGCGGGGGACACAAAGGTAGAAGACCTGAAAAGCTCAGAGCAGAACAAAGGTGCGAGCGTTCGTCTAAAGCCCCCAGAGTTACTTAGTGACAAGAGAGTGACATGGAAATAAAGAAAGAGAGGTGGATATAAAAGGCAGAGGAAGAAAAGAAGGATGGAGAGGGTTAAAGAAAGACGAAGTGGAAAAAAACACAGAAGAAGTGGTGGTGTTGTGGAAGGGGGGGGTAAGGTTCTGTAATCCTGGAATAGTGGTAGTCAAGCATCTCCATGGAAACAGGCACAAAGGCCTGTGGTTTCCTATTGATGGCTAATTGTATTCTTCACAGCTCTTTTGTTAATTGTTGTCTGCCCAGCTCCTACTTCCTGCTGGGCCACTACACAAAGGCAGGAACAGAGGGGATTAGAAATGGCACATCGGCTTTGCGCTCTCACCCCTGCGCGCCGATGGCTAGTTGTGTGTGCACTAAGGGAAAAAGAGACAGAAAGAGACATAAAAACGCAGGTCTGGAGCGCTTTGAAGGACTCTGATGATTCGGATTGGCTAACGGGCCCCCGCGCAAATGTCACACGGGGTGCCTGTGATGGAGCCCCTCGTTACAGAGAACTTTAATACAATGATGCTGCTGTTGGAAAGGTCTTAATTGAGGGTTTGCTTGAAATGTTTAAGTGTTGCGTGTCAGGTTTGGCAAGCTTGCGTATGGCATGCTGATATTTTTCTGTCATAGCACATTTCACACTTGATTTAAAAAATAAATACTATTTTTTATTTTTTCCCCCCTCACTTTTTTGAGTCACTGAACTGACTTCGATGTTTCCCCCCCCTCGCTTTTTTAGATGAAATGCAACTTACATACATAAATGGGAGTAAATTCATTGCAAAAATCATCATGTCATTGCAAATTAGTTACCTTTGGCTTCAAAACAGTTTCATAAAAGTCCATACGACACATTCTAGATCATATACCATCATATTTTTGTGTCAGGATTAGACCAAAATTGAAATCCTTTAAATTGATATTCAGTATTTTTTTGTAAATAAAAAATACAAAAATTAAACTTTTTTTTTTTTAAATTATGTGCATTAAAATGTCTTGAAAATTTTGTAGCTGAACTTGAAACAGCACGCTTGAAAACTGAGAAGAAAGCACTAAAGTTTATATATACAATATATTCCAGATCATTTACAGCCATATTATGGGTTTGTGTCAGAAACAGACTGAAATTTAAACTATTTAAATTGAAATGCATTTTTTTTTCTAAATAAAAACTATACAAATGCATGTTATTGTGTGCTTTTTCCAAAACTCTATGCTTGTACTTTTTTAAGTGTGTGCATTAGAGCTACATAAAGGATAAAATGGCATTAAAGCTGAACTTGAAACAGCAGGTACTCATGAATAGAGCATCTCCCTTTCCCCCTTCAAGTATCCCAGCATTTTTCCTTTTGCCAAGGGAAACCCAGAAAGAACAGCTTTCCCTTTAAGAGGGAGGTGAATGACAGGCAGCAGGAGCGAGAATGTTGGAAACTGAACACCAGAAAGTCATTCTGGAGTGAAGGGAGGCTGGATCTGCGAGAGTGCGACGCAATCATCAGCTGTGCGCTTGGAGTCTCAGGTTGTGCTGTAAGCCGTTGATAGACAGAGGCGTATTATTCATTGACACGAGGGGAAACCACATTTTGCATGCGGCGTTATCGATTCTGCGGGCCTAGAGACTACGGAAAGACTGAAGGAATAAAGTTTGTGGAGCGCACAGCGCAGCGCACAGTTCTTTTGGAGTTGGTAAGTGGGCAAATGGCGCTTTGTTTGAAACTTTACGCACGAGTGTTTGGCACGTTCGACACGTTTGTTTCTGTCTGTAGTGAGAGATATAGCAAACCTACAGAAGTAGATCAATGAGACGATGATTTTGATCCACTGTCATCTACCTGAATCACCTAAGCGAGCGTTTACGCATCCGCAAAGTCAAAATATCCCGGTTTTATGATCCTGCAGAGTAAACAAATCTCACTTTGACTAAGAGTTTTGAATCAAAAGAATTCGTTTCTCACCTGAAACTGTTCTGTGGTGTGTGTCGGAACAGCATGTTTGTTCATACGGTTGGATAGGAAATGACAACCTGCTTTCAATGCGTACTCAGTCAATTACTATTGATGTGAGCTGAAAGTGTATTCAGTGTCCTCTCAAGGCCATTGCAGCAATTCATTGTACATGAAGAAGCAGTTGTTTTATGTCAAAGAAGTTCCTACTTAATTTGGCATTAACCTTTACGCGTCTTATTGAAAAAGAAGCATTTTTTTTTAATGCAAGCGTTTTCAAATATGTTTTTTTTTTTATCTCGTAGCCTGTATGAGGTGAACGCATACTAACAGACTTTCTAAAAACAATTAAATGCATTTTTATTTGATGTTTTTGTCTTGCCTTGTTTTTATTGTTTAATCACTCATTTGTGAAAGTGAACTGAATACTGATTATTGGGTCTAATATGACCATTCTTGTGCTTAAAAGTGCATGCACAAATAACTAATAACTTATAATTTTAGGCCCTTTAGAAAGAAGAAATTAGCAGCTCACATTAGCCAATGTCAATGGCGATATGTAATATTATGCTATAATTCTTTTTTTTTTTTTTTTAAATATATATATATATATATATATATATATATATATATATATATATATATATATATATATATATATATATATATTTTTATATAATGTCATTTATTTAATATATAATTATTTTATAATTAAATATTTAATATATAATTATTTTGTAATTAATGGTATTTAATATATAATTCAAATTTATATGTAGTATTTTATTTTTATGATTTTATATTATTCATTACATACACACATGTAAATATAGAATTACATGAAATGTGTATATATGCATATAAAATCTGTCTATCACTGTACATCAGTAGTTGAAGTTGACTGTGTGTTGTTACTTATCTGATTTCAATGGATTACACTCAAGTCTGTTTTTATTGCATCTGAACTTTTTTTTTTTTTTTTTTTGGAGACCTGCTAAAGAGTTAAGAGTTGCTCTTCAGGCAGCTGACAGGTCTGACAGATTTTCTGTGTGAAGTGAACTGTTGATCTCCCTGTTGAAGAATATCAGCCTTCCGGAATAACCAGAAAGCAGAGCTCCTCAGGGCAGACCAACTGTGGCGCAATCGCTGAATAGGTGTTAAACTTTGATAATGAGCTCTAAGTAGACATTTTATTTTCCCTCTTTATGTCTGCATGGTTAAATAAGCACATCGTGCCAGTGCAGGCAACATATCCTGCTTTTATCCCGCCAAGAACATCCAGCACCTGAGTTGTACACCTCCATTGTGAGCGGGCATGTCGACGGATCATTAAAGGGGAAGTTGGCGAAGTGGCCGCGAGTGTTTGGCTTCACAGTGGCTGACTGCGCACAAAGCTGCCTGTCAGTAGGGAGTCTCTGACCTTTTGCTTTTTCCCCTTGTTTCTATCCATCTTATGTTTACCCTATGCCTTATTTTCCTCTTTTGCATCCCTCTCTGTTTCAGCTCCGTTTTTATCCGTCTCTTACTCAGTTTGAGAGGTCAGGAAACCAGTGGTGGTTCTCTTTAGCTGTCAGTGCATCTATACATCCGGTCTCTGCAAAGTCTTGAGCGCAGATCACTTCACATGCTGATTTATACAAACTCTGTGGTGCTTTTATCTGACAGCCAAGGCTGAAATTACTATTAGAGCACTTTGGAGGGCAAACATACTGAAAACGGGTTGTTTAATAGTTTTTTGAGTTTTCTGGTGGACGACTGAAGGGGGTTTTCCAATGATTCATATCTAGATCGAAGTATAGTCGTTATCGTAATTTTGACTGAAGACTGAAATGAGATGAAAATGAACACTTATTGTACACAATGTTATGAATTAGAATTCTTAGTCACTGACAAAGCCTGTTGGGATTTTTCAGTTAATGCAAGGAGGAAGCAGCACTTCCATTAATAGTACAAATGAACGTTGTTTTAAAGTAGCCAAGTATCGTCCAGTTAATTGGCCTGGCAAATATATTGATCAGTCATTTACTCTTTTTCTATGTCAAGCCTACACTATTTTCTTATATAAAATTATTACACTTTAAATAAAACTATAGCTTACACTTGGAGTTGTTCCAATCAGATTGGCAGATTTTATGGTAGATTTTGATCATAATTCTACAGGATGCAGTAAAAGTTGTGCTGAGAACTTCTGCTGAAACCTTTGCAGCACTGATGGACGGACAAACTCGTGACATTATATCCCATAGGCTAAAGAGTTTAGCTAGGACAGGCGAGTGAACAAAAGTCCATTCTTTCTGTTATTCAAACTTCGACCTCTTCTGTTCGGGATCTGCATTGTTTCATGTGTCCTATTGAGCCGGGGTCTGATGAGAGAGAGGCAACAATAGCTTGTTAAGTGAGTTTTTCAGGGCTTGCCACAACATCAATGAAATCAAACAGAGCAGGCCAGAGAAGCTCACGCTGATAAATGTGTTCGATCATTGCAGCTGTCCATCAAATCATCTTCACGCTTTGAGTTTGTTCTGTTCAGCCGCTTATGCTTGGAGTCAAAGAGCTCAGGAGCCCTGTCAGAAATATGAAATGTAATTTTGTCTGTAAAGATTGCATTGTAAGTCGTTTTGTAACGAGTTTTTGTTCATAATGTTTAGGAACATTGAAGACCTGCTGTAAAAACCCCTAACAGCATCTTGTTCAAAATGGTTTCCTTTGTAGTTGTAAGACTTAAAAATGAACACTGCTTCTAAGCAATGCATATGTCAAAAGTTAGAAAAGTCTGCACGTTTTGTTGCTGTGTTTTAAACGTTTACTACACTGCACACATTTTTGTAGATCCTTCGTATGTCTTCAGCACATGAGAATACAGAAACATTCTATAAATAATCCCTAATGGCAAATTATCTTTGTCCAAAATGGTAAAATGGCTTTCCGCACGTGAGAGGTGGCAACTGGAAAGTGCCGTGAGACTTTCACTCTTCGCCTACAAGTTCCCAAAAACCTCCAGATTTTGTTCCACCTACCCTCTTTACCATGAGATGGGCTCAGACCCACAGCGGAAATTAGAAAGTCCTCCATTAGAGCATTAGAACACAGAAAGTTTCAGCACACGATCTGACAGCCGCCCATCAAAACGAGCATCACTCTCTTTCTTTTGTCATAACAGTGAACTCAGCCACTTTAGGTAAGACTTGCTTTGCAACTTTGCGCGCTTTGTCTTTAGTTGTTTTGCACTAAGTTTTTTTTTATGCTTTTGTTTTTATGCTTTTTAAATTACTTTGTGCTTTCGAAGTTATATTGCATATTATAATCATTTATGCAATGGTAAAACAATATTTTTCTATGCATCTTTATTTCTTTTTTGGCGGCACATTTATGCTGCAGTATTATTTTGAGCCATATTATATTATATTATAAATATAATGTAATATAATATAATATAGTATAATAAATATAATATAATATAATATTTATTATATTTATTATATTATATTATATTTATTATATTATATTAAAAAATCTGATAATTTTGAGTTGAGTAAACAGGACCAAACAGGTTTGCTCCTTCGTGCTGCAACTGGACTTTTGAATTTATTCAGCATGTGTGTTTGTTCTGCACCATGTTCTCAGGTTTATTAAAGTGTGTGATGGGCAAAAGGTGAAGTTTCATATGATGCAAGCTTCAACATGACTTTGATTTTGACTGAATATGCTGGTTTGGGTGTGAGCTTAAACAAAGGTTTTCACATAAAAGTTTCAGGGGTAAATTGCAGGGTGGATTTATGCCCTGAATGTATAATTGTTTAAATTAGGGGAAGAATTGTGCTGAATGAAATGAAAATTGAAAGGAGACAAAGAAAAGCAAACAAACAACACTATTCAGATCTTTTTCAGGTAATAGAAATGTTCCCATGGGTCTAGTTTATAGGTTCTAGAATCTGGAAAATATAGTAAAAAGTCATTCAAAAATACTCTTGTGGCTAATTCAGGTTAATTAAAATAAATCAATAAATAGTATTTTGAAATTAGGTAGTTTAGAAATAATGTAAGAAAAAATCATATGTTTTCATTAATTGCTATACCTTATCACCGTATAAAATATTTTTACATTTTTTATTTTTTTTAATCTCCTTCAGAAATATTTTAATACTAAATTATTTACATATAAATTAGATTGTCTTTGCACTAGAAATATAAGAAGCCACACTAAATGTGATATTCTATTCTGTTTAATCATTTACATTTATCTGAATAATAACGTCAGTGCAAATATTGTCAACAGATTTGTGTGGGCTTCATTTGTTTGTTTGTCATGTGTAAAAATACAAATGCCTTGCTATGTGCACTCACAGTCGGATAAACTGTCATTCTAATACAGTAAGGCCGCTTTCAGTTGTAATGAATGCGACCAGGAAATAGTCCCGCAGGTATTTGCATGAACTGCACTGGCATCCGCTGCGACTTTTGAGAACACAGCGTAGTGTTCCTGCGGGTTGATATTTTAATAGACCGCCGTAGCCTCATGATTTGTTTCTTTACAAATTAATCAAGGATTGTTATATATTAATTCACGCTCAAACAAACAGTCCACAGATTGCACTGGGGAACTCGCATAATGAAAGTTATTTTGAGGTTCGCAAGGTGATTGCTTGAAATTTTAGTTCTGAGAAATACATTCAGATTTATGTCTTTAGGACTTTTTCTTTATCTTATTATACACCATTTCACATCACACATTAAATTGGTATTTGTGGTAAAAAGAGAGATATCCTTCTCTGGCTTTTGATTAGTTTGGAGAAAGAATAGAAAGGGAAAATAAGAGTATTGAAATCTTATTTTTTTATTTTATTTTTTTTACATGTATATGAATTTACAAATATTTCTTTTTATTGCAATTAGACCACAAACATTAAAAAATAGTTTTAAAAATGGTTCATGTCTTGTCAGATTCTTAGACAATTTTTTTTAACCACGTTGCCTGACACCTGAGCTTTTCAATGAAAGAGAAATAACATGTTTAGTTCCTTCTCACATTCCCAGTTGACTCATCACTAACGTAGAATCACAGAAATGTATCATTTAGAACTTACAGAGAAAGCAATTTAATGTAGTGAAAACGTGTGGGAAGTGCCTTTGCCAGAAAGTCGTCAATTTATGTCACTGTACGTAAGAGCTGACAAATATCACCTCTCTACAGTTGAACCACTTTTTTTTTTTTTTCAGGTTGGGTTTTAAATGTAAAAGTTTAAGACTTCTTAAAAGTTTGTAGGCTATTTGTTTATGTAAGAGCGACTGTGTAGCATTGCTTCAACATAATCCTGAAATATTAAAAAAAAAAAAAAAAAAAAAAAAAACCCAAAACAACATTTTACTGCTGACATAATGTGATAATTAAAGTTTGTGCTTGATTCCAAATTGTGGGTAGGTTTTGTAGAAATGGGGGGTTGTGTTTGTATGTTAGTGGAAGTGTGTGTATTTCTCGCCCCTACTTGTGCAAGACGTTTGAGGAGCATCTCTTGAGATGTTATCAGAAAGTGTGATACTGCATACTGATGTGGCTTTTAAATACAAGCTCAACATTTGTTAGCAGTGACACTTTTTCCAGTCACTCTTTCCCGTGCTGCATTTGTTCTGCCTTGTTTGTGCACCGGTCTTTTAAATGATTTGAGATTGTTTGCGTTTGACCCAGGTTCTTTTCCCTGGAGTCCAAGGCATCCATCTCTTGCTTTTAGAGTTGATTTACAAGAATAGTTGGCAAAAATGACAATTTGTCCCCGTTTATTCCTAAACCAAAGTCAACAAAGCGGCTCCTTTCAATACAACAACTGTTTGTTGTGTCCACATCTGCCAAGCTTCCAAAATGCAGAAAAAGTGCCATGAGGGTTAGAAAATAAACATAAAATGTTCATTTCTTGGTAAAATATTCTTTAAATTTTTATTAAACTTCTTTATCTTTAAGTAAACTTGATGGATTTTCTCTCACAACATCCCAAATCCTTCTACAATTCCATCATATCCTTCGGTCTTCCTCCGTCATGCCTCCTTTTCCCGCCCTTGTTTCTCTATTAACCGTTGTTTCTAAGCCGTGCGGTGAGTGTGTATCCTGTTTTTGACAGCAGGAGCCCACGTGCTCCGTTCTGCGCCGGTGAAGTGGCCGGCGGGGTGGGGTGGGGAGGGAGGCGCAGGGTCTCAGGATGTCCTGAAAGGTGAAGGTTTCGTCTTCTCTTCCTGTCTGGGTCCTCATGTTGAGCGATGGAGCTCTGTGGTCTGCCCCATTTGAATGTGCCACCAGGTGGTAACATGATGGAGAAAAAACATTTGAGCTTCTTTTTTATTTACTCACTTTCATGTTGTCCATAGTTTTGTGTGAGGAACATATTAAGTAGCTAGATTTGACGCACGAAAAAAAAAAAGATTTTTCGTAAGATGTAAATAAAACAAAGTTTATTGGAGTATGATTTACAATAAAATATTATTTCAGTCTTTCTACTACAAAATGTCATGTTTAATTCAATGTGTTACTTGCACTTCTTTGTAATTGTGAAATTTACTAGCAGTTTCTGATTGAAAATCAAATATTATTTCAGTCTTTCTGCTTCAAAATTTAACTTTTAATTCAATGTTACTTGCTTTCTTTTGTAATTAGTGTGAAATAAACTAACAATGTCTGATGGAAAATTTATTTATTTATTTATTTATTTTTCAGCCTAGTGAGGCAGAGGTGATTTGTAATAAATAACGATTTAAGATTTCACACACTGAAAAAAAAAAAAAGAAAACTGGTGTAGGATTTACCTTGAAACAGTTTCACTCAGAAATTGCTAGTTAATTTCACACACAGTTAAAGAAAGGCAAATAACTTATTTTTTTTTTATTTTTATTTATTTCTTTTTTGTGAGCTATTGTTGTAAATCAATTCTAAATGCATGCATTTGACTATAAAAAAAGCTCTAAAAAGAACAGGTTAAATGTGTTATTGCTAACAAAATTAAACATGAAATTTTGAAGCAGACAGACCGAAACAGTATTTACTTGTAAAACTTATTCCAATAATCATTGTAATATTTACTAAATCATTTGTGTCATTCATATGATGCTTCAAATACAGGACATAAATCATATGAACTACTTTTACAGTGCTTTTTTTTTTTTTTTTTTTTTTTTTAAATAATTTTTTGGAACAAGACAGCTTGGACATTGTGCAGAATATCTCCTTTTGTGTTCAACACGAGGGTGGGTATATTACACTCTTATTAAAAATAAAAAATAAAATAAGGGTTCTTAAATAGTTCTTTGGCAGGGTGTATGGTTCCATGAAGAACCTTTAATATCCAAAGAACCTTTCCATTGCACAAAAGGTTCTTTGTAGCACAGAAAGGCTCTTTAGACTATTTAATGGTTCTTCACACTCATCATGTTGTAAATATTTTTGTTTCTGGAAAGTGAGATCAAGTGAGCTAAATTGTCCTGTCTGGTCCAGAACTCATTCCAGACTCATTTTCTATAGTTACATTCAATTATAGTGTAATAAAAAGTATTAATTTTGAGTTATATAAATAGTGTTGTGGTGTTTATTAATTAAAAAAGACCAGTAGATCCTTTTATATCTATTATCTATTTTAATGCTGTTTTGCATGACTCAAAAAATTATTAGGCTTGTTATTTAAGTTTAGTATAAAAAAAATACTGCAATCATGTTTTAAACTATTTTGCACATATGAATTGGTCGTAAAACTACAAAATGAGTTTCAAATTCGCGATTTAATAAAGATTTAATGTGATTTTAAGTTATGTAGTGTTCTAATTCTAGAGGTTTATTTATGAAAATGCTGCGTGACTTTGACGTGTTTTAATGGGCGTGCGCGCTGAATACTGGAGTCTCATTCAAACGCTGCAGCGGAGGGAGTTGCCATGGAAACGGGGCGACAACACCAACTGACAAACTGTAAATCTCTGTCTCTCGCTGCTGTTTTCACTGCTTTCAGGTGAGTTTAGTCCCTAAAATCACACAAATATCACATACAACTGTTCCAGACACTTTCTTACATGTAACTGACACATTTCTGTTGAATATTTACTTTACAGAAAACTTTGAAAAAGTCCGTAAGCATCTCAACTGTTTTCAGGCAAGGTAAGCTAACTCTATAGCTTGAGCTCTTGTTTATGAGAGTTTGGGCTTTTAATCACATCTTTATGTGTAAATTAGAGGTTTTGATAGCTTTGTAAAGGGTTTGCTGTCAGTTTGTCAATGGTTTATTGAAAGTTGTCTAACTTATTTAGCCTAAAATATGCGCTGTACTGTTAATCGGTGATGTCACTTACAAGGAGCGCGAATTAACTGAATCTAACGTTGAAACGTGTTTTTATCTTTCATGGTAAACAAATATTGATAAAATATTGTTCTGTGGTTTCAGGAGTGATAATATAATCTCTCTACAACAGAAGAGAAGCTCCAAAATTTCAAAGTTTCTGAAGGGAGCTGCTGACAGAAATGCAGGAAACACAGGTGAGCTGAGAAAGCTCTTTAAATACATTCATATGCATATTCTCACAACATATTTTCTTATATCACCATGCATCTGTTATATTAGTTATTTTAGGAAGGTTTTGACATCCAAACCTGAGTGACACAAACTTAAAAACATTAACTTTAATTTTGTTGTTTTAAGAAAATGTTTTGCATTTCACTTCTGCTCTAGCTTGCTTCCTTTAAAATAAACCTGCCTGTATACTAAATATTGTTGGCTCTGTGATAAATGGCATGTTATGTTTCTAGATTCTTCTATGATGATGGCAGTGCAGCAGAGTTGGAGCAGACCTCCTGTCGGACAACATCTCTAAGGTGCTATGAACCATATGACTAGTAAGTAAATCCTCAAACATACACTACTGTTCAAAAGTTAGAGATTAGTATGATTTTTTTGTTTTTTTGAACATGTTTTTTTATGTAAGTCTTCTACTCACTGCATTTATTTGATTTAAAAATACAGTAAAAACAGAAATATTGTAAAATAATATTACAATTTAAAATACTTCAGAAATCAGTGTCACACGATCCTTCAGAAATCATTCTAATGTGCTGACTTGCAGCTCAAGAAACATTTCTGATTATTACCAATGTTGAAAACAGTTTTTGCTGCTTAACATTTTTATGGAAACAATACCATTAAAACATTTGTGGTAAGAAAAGAGGGAAATTAATACATTTGTGGTAAAAAAAAAAGAGAGAAATTAATACTTTTATTAATCAAGGGTGCATTTAATTTATCAGAAGTAACAGTGAAGACATTTATAATGTTGGAAAAGATTTCTATTTACTAAATTGTTTAATAAATTTAATAAATTGTTCTTTCTGTTCATCAATGAATCCTGAAAAAGGTATCACCATTTCCACAAAAAAATGTTAAAAAGCAAAAACTGTTTTCAACTGTTTTAAGAATAAGAAATATAAAATTCTTTTTCATATGCAAATCAGCATATTAAAATGACCTCAAAAGGATCATGTGACACTGAAGACTGGAGTAATGATGCTGAATATTCAGCTTTTTATCACAGGAATAAATTACAATTTACAGTATATTAAAATAGACAACAGTTCTTTTAATTTGTAATGATATTTTACAATATTCCTATTTTCTCTGTATTCTTGATTAAATAAATGCAGACTTAGTCTATGTTCACACTTGGCGTCTTTTTTGAAGCTGCCAGCGTCTGTTTTACATTATAATCCTATGAAGTAAACCGCGTTTTCAAAAAGTCCTGAGCACTTTTTAAAATGCCACCGCCGGCGTCTTTTTCTGCAGCTCAGAGCGTCTTTTCAAGTTGAAAAAAGTTTAACTTTTTTGAAAAAAACGCCCTACGTCAAGGACCTTTTTGACAGCTGACCAATTACAAGTGAGTAGCGAGTCATTTCCATAACAACAAGAACAACAAGAATGGAGAAGAGCCGGTAGATAGATCATACTAGTTTCGGAGCACAAAGAGTTGTATGATATGAGCACAAAACTCTATCTAGTCTAAATTATGCCGCAAACCGTGCATTATCCAACCTCCTTGGACTAAATTGTTGTAAGCACCATACAGTTTTCTTCCCCGTATAACATCGCGCACCCACAAACGTCGTTGTGAAACGACATTACCCTCCCCGTTAACTTCAAAAGCCAACGCAAGAGCCAACTTTTTACTTTACTCAACATTTCTGCAGCACACAGCGCTAGGCTACTGTTGCAGCTGTTGTTATAGCAAAAAAAGACGCCCTTAGCTGCTATTTGTAACCAAACTCTGCCAGCTTTTTATTTCACTAAAAAATCACTCGTCAACTACTTCTTGTCAAAAAAGTGAACAGAAGAGATTTTTATTTGTTTGTTTGTTTTTCAAAAACATTGTAATGTTTCCAAAATTTTGACAGGTACTGTATAACATTGTTACCTAGTGCTTATATTGCTTAAATACCATTACTTGGATGCATTTGTGGCCCAAGATGCTGGGATAGGCTTCAAGCCCCCACGACCCTAGAGAGGATAAGTGGTTTGGAGAGTGAATAGATGGATGGATGAACTTCCAAAATTCTTTGACTTGCTTTGATTTTGTTTCTATTCTTACTGCTGTTCAGCTTAAAAATACCTTTCCATTATCTTTGTTTGTCATTGTGCATCATTATACCTGTGCTAAACCTATGAAAATTAAGAAACTAATGAAAGTGTCCTTTTTTTTTTTTTTGTTACAGGATCCTATGTACCCAGCCTCAACCATTCATCAAAAGGACTGTGAACTCTTTGAACCACCAGTGGCAGTTTCCACAGGATGAAAAAGGGCATATAGATGATGGGGGTACTGACATTAACCTGCTGTATTCACTGTATTACACATTTTTGTCAGTTTTTTTCATTTCAAGGACTGGTGGTTTTGATTTTGTCTGGATGGCATGCTGTCGTAACACTAACTAGTCAGAGCTCAGGTACCACCAAAAATGCTGCCATAACCGATCAGAAAAAGAGAAATATATAAAGTCAGGTTATCATCGAGTACTCAGACTTGACAGCGATGACTGATCATGAAACTGTCAAGTCTGAGTACTCTAGTACTTGTGCACATCCCTATTAAACATACACACAGTATTGAGGTGTGATGTATACTGTAAATGCAATAAACAGTTTAATCATACATCTTGTCAAGTCTTGTTACTTCTGGATTTTCTTTTTTTTTTTTTTCAAAATTATTTTATGAACAATCCCATTAAAGAAAATTTATAGTATGATAAATGTAAGGATATTGATCTGGAAGAAATGGGGCCATAAAGAACCTATTCATCAGTGGTTCTTTGAAGAACCTTTAAAAAGGGTTCTTTGTAGTACCAGAAAAGGTGCTTTATGGCACCAAGAAAAACACCGGTTCTTTAAAGAACCTTTCACAAAATGGTTCTTCTATGGCATCGCCGCGAAGCCCCGTTTTTGGTTCTTTCTGGCACCTTTTTTTTTTTTTTTTTTTTTAAGTGTATGAGTGTATAAGTGTATAAGTGTAAATTTTAAGATGCTTTTTTGGATCAGTGGAATGTTCTTAATCATTCAGACAATTCAAACACTATAATGTTATTGTCAATACCCGCTGCTTCCCAGCACATCTTCACTTTGACCTCGAGACTATGACCTGTGGTTGCTTAGAATTACCTGCTCCTCGTAGCACAAAACAGCCTGGTCTGGTCGCCATGACAACTCCATAGATGCACTGTCTTTTCTCAAAGACCCCTAACTCATTTCAAAGACCTGTAGTCATTCAAGGACATGCCGGCAAGACCTAGAACGTTCTGGAGCTGACGTTATGATCCCTAGCTTTGGAAAACATGTCTAATGCATTGCACACAAACTGCGCTGCACTCGTACGCTTATATAAAACAAATGGAAATGGTCCATCTGAATCGAGATTGGAGATAAAAGTGTGCCAGGCTTAGAAAAAAGCACATTTTAATGTATTTTGCCTTTGTCTTTCTTTGCCTGAAGGGGGTGGCGGAAGGTTTTTGTGCGCCTTTTTTCGCAAAGGGGGCCCTTCACTAACATCTTTTATTCCCTTTCTCTTGTTATATTTCTTTATTCCAAGTGTGTTTTGTGCTCGGCCTCCTTTCATTACCCCCTCCTCTTGTCTCTCAGATAAATGCCACACTAGCCTTTTACTTGGCACCACAATAACCGGACTGTTTTAGGCCCAGAGAGGCACAATGAAAGAGGCTGCTTTTTAACCTGCGTTTCTCAAAAGCACAAGGAGAAAAAAACGGCGGCGACCCACTCTCCTTTCTTTCTCCTCTCTCCTTCTTTTGTGTCCAGAGCGTGGTCGTACCATCATCCCATTTATGCGTCTTATTTAGAAGGTCTCAAAAGAACATGAGCCCAAAATTCTGATCTTTAGAGCTGCTTTTGTTGTGGAAAAAGACAGTCGACTGGAAAAAGTCGCCGACAATGTGTGTTTTGACGTACCGTGCTGATTTATGTGAAATATGCGAGGCTACTGCTTCAGCTATGAACACTTTTGTCCCTGTGGACTTTAAAAAATAAGCTCTCTTAATTTATTTACATGCATCACATGCAAAGTTATGAACTTTTATATTACATCCAACACATCTCTAATGATGTGTTGTTTAAAAACATTGACATTTTGAGCAGGTTAAAATGGTTAAGGCAAATTTCAAAGCTTGCATTTTGTGTGTGTGTGTGTGTTTGTCAAGTACACACAAAATTAGCTTAACATGTCAAAATTACAGTTTGATTGATTGGAAATTACTCCCAATGTAATATTCAGCAAAATAAAGTTGCATTTTATCTTGAGCATGCATGCATTCACTTTTGTCTGACTTTTGTTTTAACTTAATTATTTGCTTATATTGTTAGTCATGTCCATCATGTCCAGCAACTAATAAAATTTTATTAAATGATGCCACACTTTGGGGTAGTAGTACTTGGAAAAAAGTAAATGAAAAAATTATTTTCACATCATTATAAACTATTATTTGTTTTAAATATATATTTCTAAAAACTGAAAAAAAAAATTAAGCTATGAACTTGTTTAATAATAAATATATATAAAAATGTACATTTGACGAATACTTATAATTAAAACACCTAGTCTGTTTTTTTTTTTTTTGTACCTATTTTCCAGGAAGATTTAAAGAAAGTTTGAAACTTAATTCAAATCAAACATGCAGGTCACAAAAATTCAGACGTCACCATTTCCGGGACCAAATGCAAACAATCAGATCCCAAAAGCAAACAACAAATGGTGCTAATGTACACCTACACTTTTATTACTGAAAAACCATGTCATTTTTTTCTGAATTTTTGTAAAAATGGCCATCGTGGAAACTATGAGCCTGGAGACTGTATCATAAATCATGAGTTAAGCTTAGCTTAAAGGCATGCTATAAATTTATAGTACTCATAAACGGCAACTGAGATGGTATTTTCAATTGAAATGGTACCCGGAAACAATATTCAATTCATCACGAACTAGTAATGCATCTTTGTTTGTGAATCCATGTGTCCTTGTGGTTTTTACACTCCGTGTGTAAACCCTGTTGATTTGCATTGTTTTTTTTCCTTTCCTGCATTCAAAACATTGAGACCGGTGAGTTTAGGCGGGGACTATCGGGGGCTGTCCCCTGCACGGAAGAGGAAAATCCATCAAAAAAAGAGCTGTTATTACACAAAGCTCAGTCATCAGTACTTAATGAAAATACATTTACTTGTTTTTAACGTTAGAGTCTGTATGGTATGTTGTAGGAAAAGAGGATTGACTACTAGCTTACCACAAGTTTACAAAAACTACTTTGTTTTTGTTTTTTAGACACTAAAGATTTGCACGCTACTGTTCGTGTGTTTTCTTGGCAAATTCAACAATTTGTATTAGTCGTTTGTGGTTTAACGATCATCGTAAAAGTTGCATTGTAATATTTCCTATGATGTTCCAATCAATCAATCAAACCAAATTATTGTTGTTTTTACTATGATTACTATGTGATTAGTTTTAAGGCGTTTCTTTTAGAGTTTGTAATGCTTGTGCATGAACAATTGCTAAAGGCATTGCATAACACACACCCTATAATTATTGGTCTGGAACAATTAATTTATATCATTGTTCTTCCATAATATGTTTTACCTGGAATATAATAATGTTTTTACTCTTTTGTCGGTCTTGCATTCATTGAAATGAAAGCATTGTTTGAACAATTTCCATAGTATAGTTATTCTATCTGTTTTTAGTCTAATCAAATATAGTTGCATTAGTAGATATGTATCTTTTTTATATACAACAAAAGTAAATGTTATCAGCAGTCAAATCAAAACACAAACAAAATGTTCTGTATATATCCATCTGATTTTGGTTTGTGCCGTGTTTATTCCTGGATACTCTTCTCCTGTTTCACTTTTACAATGTTATTAAATCCCTATCTGTGTAAAGTACTCAGTGGAAAGTTATAACAGAGGCAAACACCATGCAAATGCTACTGTTTGCCTTCGCTATAGGGCATACTTTTGTGACCGCAGTTTTGCGCATCGAGAGTGACCAGCTCTCCTCTCTATTCCTGGGAGGTCACTGGACAGTTTTTTTAAGGGGGTGTCCACTGTCTTCATATAACAAGATGAGTTGCTACTTCAGACTTCCACACTGGCAAGTGGAACGGTTTCCAAGAGACAGCCAGAAGACAATGAAAACTGACCAGATGCTTTTGAGGTTGGTAGACTTGTTTGTGTAGGTCAAGGCTTTGTATCTTTCTTGCGTACAGTTACTGGCAGGTGGGTTTGGAAGCTCCTGTTGTTGGGTTTCAACAGCTGATTGGACATTGCGTCGCATGCTGAGGGTCTCGAAGCCTACAAACACTTCTGCTTTTAGCTGAGTCTTGTCTTAATTGAAACCCATCATCATCCAATGCGATCTGCTGCATTCTCACAACGTCTCGAGTGCTGGTTTAAAACAGGTGTTTGTAAAGTTAGAATGTGTCTAATTGTTACGTGCCTCTATGTGGCAAGTGCAATGATTTAGGGTGTTAAAAAGCAAAAAAAAAGAGCCTTTGGACTGGTGTTGTGTCACTACGAGTCTTCTGTGTGCGTAGATGTTGGTAAAATAATGTATTTGCGCGCACAGGCTTGTTTTTGGCACTCCTGACAGTTTTGTTTGTGCTTTTTGACAGTTTTTATAAGCCCGACTTGTCACAATGCGGAAATTAACCACTTCAGGATCATCACAAGGAAAGGGAGGGTTAGAAACAACAAAGAAAAGTCGTATTTGCATCAGAGGAGCGCAGGACAGAATGTGAGGCCGCGACACGTTGCGACTTGTAATGCAACTTAAGCTTTTGTCTCGCGTGCCCCCAACCGTGGGAAGTATTTCATTTTAGAGGTGTTTTAGCGCAAAAGCAAAAAACCTGGAGGCTGATGTTATCTTAGACTACAAAAGTCTGTCAGAGCTCTTTGGAAATGAGTCTTATGGCTCCACATCCGAACAACAGGTAAGAACAATCTTGAGGTGACTTCTCTTGTAAGACAGACTGGCAGTTACCATCAGTCACGTTGATTCTTCTGGCTTGTTTTGCATGTGCTGACATAAGAGCTTGCTATTATATTTCTTATCACTATCACCAAGTTATGACACATTCACGTTTTGCTTGGATCCAAGATTAAAGAGGATTAAGAACAATGCTGTCAGTACTAGGGCTGAAACGATTCCTCGAGCAACCGAGTCCGGTTTAATTTGAAGACATTGCAGCAGAAATATATTACTATTGTTCAGCAGAATGTACATACTACTACTACTACTACTACTACTACTACTAAAATTATGAAAACCTTATTTTTTAAGGAATGATCACACAACATTTCTTCCATGTTTTCATTTCAATAGTAAATCCCCTTTGATTGCCAAAAAGTTTAATTTTCAATCATTTAAAGATAAATTAACTTAATGTTTTATGCCTTCATTTGATAACCAGATACACAACACAGAATTTCTGAGCAAAAAGAAAACATTTCAAAAGGATATTTTATTATTATTTTAAGGTTTTAGGTTATTTTAAGAATAAATAACAATAAAACATTAGGTGAGAGAAAATAAAACAACTTTATAATTGTCATTTTCTTTAATCATAGCTATAATTATTATAACACCTAAAATATGTTGTGTGTAAAAAGTGTTTGTTTCAGCCAGTTGAAGGGTGGGTACATTATGTGCACATGATCAGGATGGTACCACCTCCGTCGTATTTTGAGAAAGGAAAACCCCTGTTTGCAGGACTATACATTATTTAGATAATTAGTCAAAAACAACAACAACAACAGTTATGTCTGATTCTGTTGCATAGAACTGAATAAAAATAATACATTGATTTTTAATAATATATTTTCTGTCCAATTGTTTTTCAATAAAAGTGTGGTTATTTTATTGGCTTGTGTTTTTTAAATTCTGTGTCATTAAAATTGAGTTAAATTAAAAAGTCTTACAAAATTACTTTACATTATTTAATAAAATAAATAATTACAAAACATTTTCGGTTTCGGTTTTCGACCAAGCACATCCAGAATTCTCGGTTTCGGCCCAGAATTTTCATTTCGGTGCATCCCTACCATTTACTGTAACTACATACAGAGCACTGTGTTTGCAACTACATGCTCCTTTAAAGGATTACACACACACACACACACACACACATACACATGTGACGTTTAAGAGGGTTTATTCTTAAAATAACTTTAAATTCATGTTGCTGAAAAATGTGTTAACAAATGTTGTGTGTATGGACTCTTGTTTTTGTTCCACGTTAGCTTCCTGTCCACTAATTTTTGCCTCTTACAAAAGCCACAAAGCCTTCTAAGAAGACAGTAAAGGCTCATGTCATGCCTGAGCTGTAGTTAGGCTGAAACTTGAAAGTTAAGTTGTACAATGTTTAGGTTTTATTATTTATTTTTTATTACTATTATTTTGATTTATGTCTTAGTTTTAGGTTGTACTATGTTTACCTTTTTTAAAGTAATTTGAAATAGATTTTTATATTTTCATATATTTGTATTTGCATTTTGAATGTAATATGGCAATTAAATGCACTTAATGAGTTTAGTTTTCCCAGTTATTAATGTATGCAATTTCAGCAATAAAACATTTCATTTTTCTAAAAAGGAAACAAATTACTTGTTAATTTTAAGAGACCTGTCTTATTTTGTCTTCTATATTTAGTATTGCTCTTTAATAAAGAAAGTTCTTCTTATCCGATTAATCGATGGAATTTTCGGTAGAAGACTCGATTACTAAAATATTCGATAGCTACAGCCCTAGTCAGTATTATCCTTTTGTTTGTGTGTTTTCTCTTTCCTTTTTAAAATCTGATGAGTTCTTTATGGAAACTTGTTTTTGAGTAAAGAAATCTTGGTAACACTTTAATTTAAGGACCAATTCTCACTTGCTTATTAGCATGACTTTTAATTCCATATTGACTGTTTATTACTTATAAAGCACATATTAATGCCTTATTCTGCATGACCATATTTTAGATCCCTTAATCCTACCTTATATCTAAACTTAACAACTACCTTACTAACTATTAATAAGCAGCAAATTAGGAATTTGAGGCAAAAGTTAAAATAAAGTCTGACTAAAATCTAATTTACAATAAGATAAAGTCACTATTATGAGATATAAAGTTGCAACTGTGAGAAATAAAATTTAGCAATTATGAGAAATTGTTCGCTTTTCTTTTACTTTGCTTTGTAGTTCAAATGAGGGGTTATATTTAGACTTTACAAAAGACCACTATGCTACATAAAGTTATGCTACATGCAAAATGTGATATCATGTCATTTTGCGTGAATTCTCGGCTTTGCTGGTTTAGGGTTTACCCATCCAACTGTTGCTTTTTTTTTTTTTTTTTTTTTTACGACGCAACATTCTTTAACACTTGTGCGCGATGAGTGTGGAGAAGCTTCGCTCTAACATTAATCTTCACGAGTCCGTTTAGAGCTTGAGGCTGTACCATTTTTTGACAGTCAAATCCCTCCAAACAAATAGCCAGAATATCTCTAGAACTACAAGTGCACTTGGAAGGAGCTGACAAATTCACACTTCCTGCACCTGGTTTGTGGATCAGCGCTCCTCAACTGGGGGAACAAATAATTTTACCCTCGTCACAATAGGAACTTAATAGCGCAGACTCCTCGCAAGTGTTTATTTATAATACACCAATGGTGGCAGGATCTTTCTGGAGTGCACTCGGTTCCCAGGGAAAGGAGGGGGTCTTGTCCTTGGTATCTAAATCTGATTTGGGAAGACCGTATCAAGTTTGCAGTTCACACTGACTGATTTGTAGTGAAAGAGCGACCTGAAATGAGTTTGACGACTGCCAGTGAATATCCAAAGTTTTAGTTTGTGGCAACTCCTCACAACCAAATACAATTCCTGTATTTTTACAGACAAAACATTATTTTCTTGTAGGTCAGGCAAGTACATCAGAACAGAAAACTATGCCCTTTTACCCAAACCACCTTCCAGATTGGCAAATCACTACTTCAGAAGAACAGATTGGTCTGTTGAATTCTTTTCTTCAAACAATTCAACCAAGTTGCTCAGCTTAACAGAAAACATTTGAGCTAAGTGTTCAACCGTTCTCTTGTGCCTTAATGTAAACGCACAGGCTGCTTTTGTGTTTTCAGAGTGGATGAAAAAGTACAGGAGGAACTGGAATCGGCCCAGTGAGTGTTCCGGAATTTTTTTTTTTTTTTTTTTTGTTCTCTGCCACGGACCATCGGCACATTCCGTTTGTATTGTTACCCCGCTGTGTTTCCTGCAGCCTATTGCTTTTGTCCATGTCATGCCCATTGTTTAAACTTCCTTTGTTCTTTCTCTGTAACAATGGGCATTATATATATACAGAGAGCTAGAGAGTGAAACAGAACGGGAGAGATGCATTTTCCCTCGTGTTTGTTTTCTTTGGGTTGTCTTGTTTCTTTTGTCATGCAGAGCAAAGGAGGAGAGGTGTTTATAGACCTCAGCTAATTTTGAAATCGCCTTCTCTTTCTTTCCTTCACTCCGTCCGTCTCTATCCTCCTCTTGTCCTTCATTGCAGAATGGTTTGCCGTGCTACTTGAGACGGCCAGATACTTGATGGGCACATTAGTCTTGCATCTGTTTTCTGACAGTGTGTTGACAAACTCGAACAACTTAGGATGCGCACACACAACACAAACACGCACAAATATCCTCTCCCAACACCGAGCGGCTCCTGAGCCCCAGAGACCCTGAAGAAGTGGCTTTGGTGAAAGATTTTGAATGGGGCGGCCTGTGTCTGGGCTCTACAAAAACCCTTCTGTTCCTTATGCAAAGCAGTCAGCTGTTGTTTTTTTTTTTTTTTTCCTGTGGTCTTTCTGTTCTTCCCAGACAGTAGCTGTACAAAACCGGAATACCCTTGTTAGTAATGTGGTCTTTTCTTGCTGAAATGCTGATTCAGCATGAAATTTTGCACGCAATGCATTTTGCCTCTGTAAAGTGACGTATTTCCAGGTGAAACAGAATATTTAATGAGCGAATGTGTAGGATGGGAATCTGGAATTGATCGGATGCTCTAAAGCACCTCTATATGACAGGTGGTTGGATGGGAGGGGCTAAAAATTAAGAGGCCTTGATGACATCACCTGAAAATGAAAGTTGTTTCAGAGGCGGAGCAAATTATTTTTGGATTAACAAGGACTGATTAATTCTATTTTCTGAATGGTTTGGTTTTGTAGAATGTGTGAGCCCAGTCCAACTGCTCTACATCCCCACGCCAAGGGCAATGTGACCATGGTGGGTGTTGGTATCAAGCTTGAAGACGACGAATCGGGAGGTAGAGTCATCCACCGAGAATCCCAGCAGTCCTCTCCAGTCAGTGATTGGTCAGTTCGGCACCCGTCGGACAGAGACGACTCTGAGAAGTCAGCGCCCCCTAATGCACAATCTCCCTTGGTATGAAGTGTTCATGAGTTTCAGTATTGTTTTATAAATTAAAATCATTGGGTTTTTTCCTTTTTTTTTTTTTTTTTTTTTAAATAAGATAAGATGAGATATAAGATTTCTTAACTTCATGGTTTTTAGGCGAGCTCTCCCAGTAAAGACCCAGTACGATCATACACACCTGCCAGTCAAGATGGAGGCAGCAGAGCTCATGATAAGACTGACAGCAAGCCTAATGTCAATGAGGGTAAGTGCAGCGGTTCCTTTACAAAAATAAGGTCTTCATGGAGTGCTAATTAGCATATTCGCACTTGGTCCGTGGCATTCATTGTGTTCCAATGTTTCAAGGCTGTTGTTTGAGAGTAAAAGAGGTTTTTGAAAGTTTTAATTTTGATGGAAACCCATGCAAGTGGTTTGTCCATGTGTGTGTCAGCAACTAGAATGCCATTGCTTTTAATGCACTCTACATTGAGATGATCCAAGTTCCTACTTTGCTTCAAGTTCTATGAAGCCTCTTGGTGGTTTCATTTGTATGATGCATTTCAGAGCTCTTTTGTTATTAAAGAGTCCTCGAGTGTTTTCTCAAAAGGCTTTCCTTTTGTTTTCATACATTCTATGCAATTGTTTCAGTTTTCTATTTTTCTTTTGGTATAACTGGCGGGTTTAAGCTCAAGGATTTTCAGTACAGCGCTTCTCTCATCGAGATGAAAAAAGCTTTTTTTTTTCTTTATTTGCTTCTCTATTATGTCACTCTTTGTCTGTGTCTCCTCAACTACATTAAGACACTTCATTATATTAAGTATAAATATATTGTAGATTGTTAAATATATTAAATTATAAGTAATATATTTTTTCTCTCTCTCTCTATATATCTATATATACATACATACATACACGCGCACACACACAGTATATTTATATAATTTAATTACATTTTAATTGAATTTATTAAATTACTTTTACTTAAATAATTAAAAAATAATTTAATACAAATTATTATTATTTTTAAATCTCTCTATTCCTCTTTATTTAATTTTATTAATTTTTTTTTTAAATTTTTTTTTTATAAATATAGTGATGCCTACTATTGAAAAACTTCTGAATACGGACTGGAAAGAAAAGTTCCTTGGGAAGGGTCTTCATGGCAGTGTCAACCTAAAAGGTGAATTTATGTGTTTGTACTGCACATACATGCACTTTGTCATGCAAATCACCAAATAGAAAAACCATATAGTGTTGTTTCTATGTGTTCCATTGTGGATCATCTCACATTTGTGTTTCACTGACGCCTTCTGCCTGATCACCAGCATGTGCGTATGTGTTTACAGGAACCCCAGAGAGTCTGGCAGAGAAGGAGCTTCAGTTGTTGTTGATGATAAATCAGCTCTCTGGTTTGCGGGAGCAGCTGCTAGGAGCTCATTCTGAGCAGAGGAACATGGCCGCTCTGCTGCTGGAGAAACAGCAGCAACAGATGGAACTGGCAAGGCAGCAGCAAGAACAGGTGTGGAGACACTTTTAGTTGAAAAAATAGGAAAAAATTAGGCAAAATCAGTGTCATTTGAAATCAGCAACAGCAATTTGTGAGTTAGTTTGGTTTCTAAATACAGATTCTTTGTTTAGATTGCCAAACAGCAGCAGCAGTTGATACAGCAGCAACATAAAATCAACTTACTGCAGCAGCAAATTCAGGTGAGGTTGAATGTCATGATTCAAAATCTTGCAGTCTATTTGAATGTATGAACTAGGGAGCATCTTAAGATCATAAAGGAATAGTTTACCTAAAAGGATTAAATCAGCTTTTCTTTGGGTGAACTGTTCCTTTAAGACTATTTGGACAGTGTGGAAATACAATATAAGGTGACTTAAGGTGTGCTCTGTAACCTTTGACCCAGCAGGTAAACATGCCGTATGTAATGATCCCTGCCTTTCATCCCAATGCCCAACCGTTGCCAGTCACCTCTGAAGCCCAGATGGGTTTGCCTCTGCAGCCCATTCCCTGCAAACCAGGTGAGCTTCACCAAACCCTCAGTAATGTCCTCAACTCCCCTCCCTTCGCCCAATGGAGTGAATTATTCGCATATCCTGATATAGGCATGAAAGACCTACCTATTGGCAATGCATATTGAGCAACAGTTACTTTTACAATAAGAGTCTGTTAGGACACAGGATTCAGCCATCTGTTATCTTCAGATGGATCAAACAGCATCTGTCAGAAATCTCTAAATAATTGACTTCAAATATTATCCTTTGTTGGTTATTTGAAAAACTTGTTTGCTCTTGCGCTTTTCAGCATACGCTTATCAGCAGTTGTTTGTATTTTTAGCTAATAAGTAGACTGGAGCAAAGCTGAACTGAAAGAGTTAGTACTTGCTATTCTAGAAATGTATTAACTGCAAAAGAACTTTTTCCTTTTCTTAATGCATGTTCATCTGAAGGTCTGTTCTGTAATGTAAGTGGTTATTGCATGAATTGATGGTTTTGTTCATGTCTTTGGTCCACTTAGAATGAGCTTCAGAAAGAAAGACTAATTGAAAGGACTGCCTGAGTGAATTTCTTGCACATGCACCGAAGAACAGCTCAGGGTTGGCCATTGATTTAGAGTGTATTTTACCAGATCGATATACAGAGTGGGTTCTTTGCACTGACGTCTGTAATGTATGGCACTGTGTCCTCGCTCGGTTGAAAGACTTGTGAACGCACAACTTTGATGCCTGTGTGCATGTACTCTATTCGCTTAGAAGATGAAGGGTAGAAGGAAATAACAGGGAACAATAGAACAAGTGTATGAGCTAGTCGGCTAACAGCGTGCTTGACACTGTTGACGCCTTTGTAATGAAACCTGGAGTAGGGGACCAAGGATGCAAGTGAATCTGAGCTCAAAGACTTTATTCAGCTATATTAGAGATGTTCTCAGGCGATAAACACTTTGAGAAGTTTTTACCTTGAAGTTAGACATAGAAATATTGACCTGAACCTAGCCTAAACATGATAGTTGGCCAAGTCCCATTGGGCTTGGATTGGGTAGTAGATCTCTAGCATGTTCATGGACCATTTATGTTTGTAAATCCTTCAAGTTTCAGTCTTTTGAATGAACTTTCTTTGTTTTTAGTTGAGTATCCCATGCCGTTGCTGCCCAATCCACACTCCACCCCAGTCAAAAGGTCCAGTGGTACAGTCTTTCGCCAGGTACCCTTTCTTACGTTGTTCTGCAGGTCATCTCACTTTGTTGTATTCATTAGTGAATCTCACAATGACTTTGTGCTCCAGGATACCAGTCAACCTCTCAACCTCACGGCTAAACCCAAGACCCCAAGTCCACAGGCATTGGAAATGGCCCACTTGCAGACAGGGTATCGACCCAGAGATCTGTCGCATAGCCCTCCTCGATCTGCCCTCAGCCTGAGTATGTGATACTACACCTCACAGACACATCCAGTCTCTAACATAATTTGCTTGGAAGGTTGAAGCTATGCTTTGTGTTTTGAGCTGATTTGACAAGTCGAAAAATTGATTTGTTACAACTGATCTTGCAACAACTGCAAAACTGTTTAGTAAATTTAGACCGTGACTGTAAATTTCTTTATTACAGTTCCATAACAAGTTCCACAACTTTTGTTGTGTTGTCAGGTGTGTCGGAAAATATCTCTACCTCTTTATGAGTCAGACACATCCACTGAGGTTTTCCTGTCATGGCATTGTTTGAGAGGGAAGTCCTTGAGGTTCACATTCAGAAAAAAATGACCCTGTTAGAAAGGACCCTTCTTAGGGTTCCCACTGCCAATACACTTCTATCCCAAGTATTAATGGCAGTTGTCGGCAGTTCAGAAAACCTGTTCCCCCTTCGAACCAGCCCCTGAGAATGTGTCAGCACCAGACGTGACTGTTTGTCTTAAGCCTTTGGACTCAAGACTAGGGGGCTCATCCGGGATGGGATCATATACTTGAGATCGAGCCAAGTGCTTTATTTGTGCATCACAAGACGGAGAGGGATAAATGTATCTCTCTTGACCTTGTCTAAAGTTTCCTTTCTCTCTTGCCCTTTCACTCTTCAGGCTTCTTGGGAGAGGGTGATGTTGTGACACAAGCCATTCATGATGCCCAGCAGCTGTTGCGTGGAGGACAAGGCCCGACAGGCCGAGAGAGGGACCGTGAGAGGGACAACAACACAAGGCTGGTGAGTCGACGTCTTAGCGCACACACAAACACACTCTCAGATACTCCACACCCCAGTTCTCCAAGGTTCCTCACGGGACCTGGGGCCTGCTGTTTGTCACCATTGGTCATGCTTCAAGGCCGAAGTATCGGGGCAAGTGTCCATTAATGGCCCACACTCGAAGAGCCTCTCTTTCAGAACACCCACTTTGTTACAAGAGAAGAGGGGCGGTCAGGGTCAGCGATGGATATTGGTTTACAGAGGTTCATGATATCGGGGGTACATTCCCCTTTCAGCTAAGAACAGCTGTTATTGGAGTCCCACTGCAACTTGTGTGTTCACTTGTTTGTATACGTGGCAATTGTGGAACAGCCTAGAGTCTCCGTAGACACCTGTTTCGACAACCACTTTGTTGCTCCTTTTGAGTTCAGTTTAACCGCAGGGGGATATGACAGTGATTTCGCCTTTGTTGTCAACAGGGTTTTGAAGCATTCCACTTAAACCTGTTTTTACAGCTTGACACTTGTAGAACTGTTTTACGTGCTCTTGAAAATGCAGGTAGACGTAGACAACAATGCCGAGCCATTTGAAAGTGAGATGAATATAGCTCATTAATGTTTGAATTTCAGAATTATATTTGACAACCACAAATGTCCCTGGAGCTCTTTGTGTTTCTATGCATAGGTGTGGCTGAGATGCTTTTGTAATGTTGTCCAGCTTCTGTAGCATTGGCGCTAACATAATAAAAGCAATTCCTGTTCCAGCTGGATGCAGTGATCATTGATGATTGTTTTTTTATATATGTTTTAACATAAGCTGTCTTTTCATCTGTCTGTCTGTTGATTGATCATAAGGAGGCGTCTCGAGACCGGATGGATGACGGACAGTCCCTGCGGATGAATGAGGACCACCTCAGCAGTGACTCTGAGGGTATGTATGGGTCAACTATAATGTTTTCATTTTTTCAGTTTTATTTTGGTAATACATTAATAAGCATACTCCCAGGATGTTGTGCTTTAGCTGTTCACACGGAAGAGTCTTTAAATTAGTTTCTGCACTGCTTCTTGCGGTGATGCCGTGTCAACTTAAAAGTAGAATGCATTGTGTTCTATTCTGTTGCAAACGCCTCCTAAGAAATCTGTCTGATCATCTCATCCCAATCTAATTATATATGGCTACCAGTTTAGTTGACTAGCCGTTCAGGCAACCCTCGAATTGCTCATTTTGAGATATGTAGTTTTGCATGTCACTGATATGTGTGCAAATTTTTTAGTCAAGAACTTTCACTTGATCACATAGTTTTGTGTGCTTTTCTGATCAAATAAACAATTTCCTTACGAACGCATATGAATTCATGACTGTTTCTAATACAATAAAAAAAACCTCTTTTGCATGCAGCAAACACAGATGCCACCTGCCTGTGTAACTGCATTTGGCTGCAGGGCGTGTAGTCAAACAAAAGGAAGTTATGTGTGTCTAGACCGATAGTTTTGTTTTTAATCTTGTTGTTCCCAACAGGGCAGATGGTAATCTCTGGTGTGGGAAGCTTTGGTGAATCCCGGACTCCCTCCTCTGGCCACATCAAACGTCCCATGAACGCCTTCATGGTGTGGGCCAAAGACGAAAGACGACGTATCCTGCAGGCGTTCCCTGACATGCACAACTCCAGTATCAGCAAGATCCTTGGTAAGAGAGAATGGAGCTGCTGCTTTGAAAAACATTAGATCTTAGCGATAGTCTATTGATAGTGAATAGTGTTCCCTCATCAAATGTGTTATCAACTAGTTGCATGCATATTATTAGCATATTGGCTGTTTATTAGCACATTAATGCATGACCATATTCTACATCCCTTAAGCCTAAACATAACTACTGCAACAACTACCTTACTTACTATCAATAAGCAGCAAATTATGAGTTTATTGAGGGAAAACCCTTATAGTTAATAGTGAATGTGTATTCCTTAATCTAAAGTGTTAGCTAGCAGTTTAGAGGTAGTGATATTAATAGATTGTTATATTTTAAAATTATTAACATTGCATGCACATAAATGATTGTTGCAAGTCTGACATGTAACTCTAATTTGCAAATATTTATTGTTGTATTAGTCTTTCACTCTGCCCATAGATTTTTAAGATGAGCACATTGTTAGCTTTGTCGATCAAAGTGTCTTTATAATTGTTTTCTTGTCAAAAAAAAATGTTGCTGTCAAATATTTTTCACCATACTTTCCATCAACAAATGCTCTACTGACTATAATGGAATGGAGAAGAGGACAGAAGGTCTTAGGGGGTTGAAAATAAAGGGGTCACACCAGGGCACGAACCGCCACCTGGCCCCTGGGGTGACAGGAAAACAACACCCAAAACTTCAGCCCCCTCATCCCTTGCTGCACCTCTGCCTTCCTCAGTTCTTTCCTTTCACAAAACACTCGCATTCCATTCCATTGTGGTGACACTGACACCCTCCTGATTCAGGCTTTCTTCTCCTCTTGAACATGGCCCGCAGCTCCTTTTAGTACACACCTATGTTTCTGTCAGTTTCCTACCTTTTTAGCCTGCAGCACACTTTGAGGCGGCGCCGTTGCACGTATGAAGTTGGTAAATCAAATTCTTACAATGTCAAATATTTGTAACACGTAGAGATTTAGTTCAATGAATTTTTCAGGTCAGTGATTGTTTTTTTTTTCTTCTTTGCACTTCTTTTTACTTTCACTCTAATTTATCTCTCACTTCCCGGTCGATGTGGAATTTCAACTCTCCCCGACTCTCAAAATCTCAAAAAAAAAAAAATAAAATACTGAAAAACCTGCTTCAAATGCACTATGTGGCCAAAGTATGTGGATACTTCCTTCTAATAAACTGGTTTAGTAGCTTTAATCATTACTGACAGGTGCATATAATATACAGCCATGCAATTTCATTTTTTACTGGAATAGCGCATATATTTATTTTCCAGTATCATCTAGTGAAAAACACTTCCATGTGTGTATGAACAAGCTCCCATAAATGTTGAAGCACATGGATTTGTTGATTAGGTGTCCACATACTTTTGGTGCCCACATGTAGTTTTCCTTTGGTCATATGATATTGTACCTTACTTATTGTAATTCTTGTGATCCCTTAGGTTCCCGGTGGAAGTCCATGTCCAATCAGGAGAAGCAGCCGTACTACGAAGAGCAAGCCAGACTGAGTCGGCAGCATCTGGAACGTTACCCAGACTACAAATACAAACCCCGGCCGAAGCGGACCTGTATCGTGGAGGGTAGACGACTGCGGGTTGGAGAGTACAAGGCCATGATGAAGAGTCGACGACAGGAGCAACGAGTTACTTACCCTCCAAGGTGATGCCTGCTGACACACTCAACAGATCCTAATTTTTCAGAGGTGCAATTGGTTGGAGAATGCAGTAGGGATGTGCATTAAATATACATTTGAAGCAGCTACCAATACAATACGGTTCACCCCTATTATGATGCAGTACGATCCGATTTAACACAATGCAATACGATGCAATGGAAAAAATATAATGCTGTGCAAATCAATATGGTACAGATAGTTCACATTTATTTCTTTGGTTCAGACAGACATCCATGTTAATCTATATTCTATGTGACTGTCAGGACACGTCAGTTTAGAGAGGAGAAATCAATCTACATCAGAGGTCGCGTTAAACGAAATTTTTTTTAGCAGTGACTGAAAAATCTAAAGGCCGTCCATCATTTTGACAGATTACAATGAGGGTGATCTATTGTAATTTATAACTGTAATTCCCACCCCTGTCCATTTGGTGGCGAGTGCGCTCCAGTGTGGCAGCAGAGCGCAGGATCATCAGCCTCCAGAACAAAAATAAAACTGTCACAAGTCTTTTGCTATGCCTTTGATTACGCACAGGCGAGTACCCACTAGTAGTAAAGCGAAAGAGATGATCAGTTCATGTGTGCTGCCGCTTCGCTTGCACTGAGGTGTCTACAGTGATCTATCATGCCACATTAAAGGGTGCCAAAACGGTATTTATTGCTTGAATTTAATTATAAAATTGACAGAATTTGAAAACTGAGACTTAGTGTCATATCAAAAGTAACTACGCACAAAGCTTCGCCTATTGCGATTTATTGGATGGGAGGCGCACTATATGTACGGTTCATTCATCAACAGAAAACGGCATTGATTGGGATTTTAAGAATTGACATTGGTTCATAAAAATGAGAATTATTTATTTATTTATTTTTTTCTAGAATATTTTGTTGTTTTTAGTGGCCTCTGCTGTCACTGCGGTGTGTGGTGTTGAACGTGAAAAGTGACGCAGTCTCAGTTCATCTGTTCTTTTCATAAATAAATAAATAAATGCATAAGCATATATGCTCATCCTGTAGGTTCATGATTAAAAATGAAAATGTGAACAAAAATACAAGCAATTAAATGTTATTATAATTAAAATATAAAAATTAAAGTGACGGGTAATAATAGATTGACAATTTTTACAACCCTGTCTGTCAAAATGACGGACAATATTAAAGTCTAACGTAACCTCTGATTAAAATATTGGTCACAAATTTTTGGGCACTTTCTAAATAATAAAATATAGCGCATCTAGTAATAATTATATATAAATTGTTTTTTACCGCTGCAGATATGTTAGAAATGATGCATTGTGATACAAATGCCAACTTGTATCCGATCCACACTTTTTAAATTGATGCATCGCCTTGTTAACTTTTATGCTGATGCAAATCAGTGAATCTTACCATTCCAAGAATCAGTAATGTAAAATACCTGATGTTTGGTTTGACGATTATTCCCACAGCCAATCAGAGCAGCAGCTACCGTACCCCTCCAGCGAAGGACAGTACCCGACCACACCGGTGTCAATGGCCCCATTGCCTTTGCACCCTGCCCTCCTGGAGCACTACCTTCCTCGGAGTCTGGAGCCCCCAAAAGGCCAAGGGAGCGAGATGCGAGAGGCTGTGAGGCCCAGACAGCCCTACAGCGAAGGGGAGGAGAGTGACGCGGGTGAACGCAGTGAGGGAGAGCTGGTTGTCCTCACTGACTGAGACAGAACAAGGAAATAATCGGAGGACAGAGAGGGTGGAAAATGCGATGAATGAGATGGAGAATATAATTGGGATATTTTGCAGTCCCTACCTACAACATGATGGTGTCCAATAAATGGTATAGGTCAGTGTTTTTCTGTCCAGTTGTGAGGACGTCCTGGTTTCAAACCCGCCAGATAAGTCACATGGTTCTCTAGGGTTGGTTAGGAAGGCAGCGGACATGATAAACGAGGCACAGATCTTCATTTTTCAGATTTTTCCAGTGGTGTAGGCCAGACATCCAGGATAGGTCTGACATACTGATACATAGGTCTTACACAGCTTGGAAAATGCAAGACTAGGCATTGTGAAGCTGGTGTTCAAAAATTTTTACAAATCAAATGTCACTGCATTTATTATGGAGTAAATGTGATCTGCGACGTGCATAAGCAATTGCACGAGAATCGGCTTCACTATAAGGGGTACAGATAAGTATATTCACTGTTGGCGTATCTGAAAAAGTTCCACATTTGACACCATGTCAATAATAGCATGAAACAGTTCACACAAAAATGAAGAGATTATGGTCAGTATGCTATGAAAAATCATTTTTGGATGAACTATTTCTTTAAATAGTCAAAGCGTGAAGAGCTATGAATCATTTTGCCATAGAAAAAAAAAAAAAAAACTGAACCCTCTCTGTTATAATGCTTCTTGATGTCACCAGGGTTTTCCTGTAAAGACTGTGCCAAGGTACTTTCCAGAGCTCAAGGGCTGAGCAAAAAAAGAAATAGAAAACAAGTGGACTTGGAAAAAGGAAGGAACATTTCTGAACTCCTTGTCCAGTTTATTATATCAGATAATGACGAGATTTAAGCAGCCTGTCTCTTTAAGACTCGCTAAGGGCAGCGAAGGTTGGTGGCGTCCTCTGCTGTTTGAATCTGGGTACTGCACTTAAAATATTTCCCCAGGTCAAAATCATATTTTTGTTTCTTTTGATTTAGTGCAGAATAATCACTTGAAATGCACTTTCCCCATCTAATATATATTTTTTCAGACCTTCATGATTCGTAATATAACTTTTTTTAATATTTTTTTTTTTTTCAGAGTAGAAATTTGCACTTGATGTACATATGCAAATAATTTCTATTCATTTTGTGAAAGGAGATGTGAATAATGCCCTTCCCTCAAATTACTCCCATTTTTTAAAATTTTGGTTGACTTTTCTATTTCAGTATGTGTGTGTGTGTTTATAGAGTGATTTTGTGCTGAAGAAAATAAGTGAGTTATCATTCCAGCAGTTCTTATGACCGGGTCCATATTATTGGGCTGCTAGTCAATTTACAGTTGAGCCGAAATGTAAACATTTTGTTAATTATAAACATTTATATTTTAAAAAGGAGATTTTGCCAGTGGACTATTAGGATAAACCTAACATGTTAAAGGAAATGATGACGTATATATCTGGACACAGAAATACAGTTTGTATTTTATCTGTAGAATGAACCCATGGGGGAAAAAAAAAAAAATGATTCGCTATCTGGACAACTGTTGCAAAACCAGCTGTTGTAAAATATAGATATAGACTTTATTTTGTTTATAAAAGTGTATAATTTAAAGGTGTACATGTTTTTTTTTTTCTGTATGTTGCAGTTTTCCAAGCAAGTTTTGTGGTTTGTTTTTGAAGCATAAATAAAAATGTTATGTTTACTTCTGTGGTTCAGATTAATTTCTATATTTTTGGAGTGAACAACTGAATTCAGATAAGTAAAGTGCTAATTATTAATCCAAGTCATAAACATTACGTTAAGCATAATGCCAAAATCATAATCATAACTACAGTCAGTCGGATGTCATCCCATAAACTGGCTTATTAAACAGCAACTTTTGAATTTAAATGTTTATGTAGAAAGTGGTTGTGAAAAATGGTAGTTTAACCTCATTCAAACAGCTTAATCTCTGAGGAGAAACTTGCAAAAAACTAGTTCCTGCACATTAGCACTGAGGATGTGTGTAACTGCATTGTGCTTGTTTGATTCAGGATATCCTCAATAGTCCTGTGCTTACCGGGACAAAATGCAGGGCACCGTCCACAGGAGACAGGCAAAAGTTCATTGAGGAAACTTAAGTGTTTGACCGGGTGTGACACAGAACGCAGAATGTGCATTTAATGCATATTACAGATTTATTATTCTATTGTACCAAAGAGAAAAAGGACATTTGCACACAATTAGATCCAACTCTGACATTTTAATGGAAAATCTGAATAATTATTAAATTATTCTCCTCACAGTTGAATAGAAGCGAAAACATTGTACAGTATTTTTTCACAATATTTCACAGTATTTACAGAATCCTTATCAGTGCCGAAAGCCTCGCTGCGTTACAGTAGCACCGCATGCTCGTCTCCAGCAAACACACACTTAGGTCCATGCCAACCTACCAATCCAATACACTCCCAGTTCAGTTAAATATACAAAACAAGTAGAAATACTAAAGATGTAAGTATAAATGAAACAATCTGTACATTTCTTCAGTACATTCACAAAAGGACTGATCTCAAATAAAGCGCACACTGTGAAGCCGACTTGTTTGGTATGTTTTCAATCTAGCAAACGGAACAAAAATCCCAACACAGATGCTTCCTGTAAACATCCCTTTTAAGAGCAGAGGTTTAAAAAGGGATATTTACAAGGTCATTTCAAATAATAGAGATACTAATTAATATTATATACAGGGGTGGTTGGTGCTATGAAATGTCTAGGATGTTAAAATCTACTTTGTTCCACCGTCTCCATTCCAAAGGGAATAAACAGCTGTAGCCACATTAAGAAGTTGATATTAAAGTGAAAAAAAATATAATCTCAGTTCAACAAAATAAGCTTTCCAGGAAATGGGAAACATTTCCCCCTTCACATTAAAAATGGCCTTCATATCATGAAAGAAAACTGATAAGTAACTAATATTTTACATAAGTAGTTTTCTTCTGATGGACACATTCACTTATGTACATCTACAGACATAACTGCCCTCCTGTTATATGAACATTGTTCAAATTTATAACATTCTTCGTGTATGTAAGGAATATGCAACCTATATAAATATTTTTCACTTTTTTAGTCAACAGTCATCATGGACCACAAAGTGACAAAGATGTAAAAATGCATCAGCTGACCTTAAAAGTAGAATCTTGTGGAAACTATCAAGAGCATAAAAAAAGGTGACTTATGAATAAAGAATGTGAAGCAAATTTTAAGACCTTTTTTTCCTCATTATGCAAATTAATCCCAGTAGCTTACTGTAATTCTAATAAATGTTACATTTTCATTACTGTAATGCACAAAACTAATTAAATTGTATAGCACATTTGTGGAATAGATTTACAGTATTTTTAATTTCATTTCAACTGATTTTAATTAATAAATAATGTTCAGACAGTATTTATTTTTAACAGATATTGGCATGTTTTTGCTTTTTCTGTATGCAACGTATTATTTCTTATTTTTACTTTAATTTGTATGGTGAAATTTGACCTGGAATTGTTTTCTCAAGATTCACCTTAAAACTTTTAGATCTAAGCAGTAAAAAGTGAACACAATCAGAACACAGTATATTAGCACAGAGCTATCAGGCAGTTCCAACTCATTAGAGAAACATTGGCTACAAAATTATTCATGATTTTGTTGAAGGGCCTCTTGCTTTCAGTCGTTGCCTGCAGCTCAAAGCGTTTCATTATTAACCTGCTCCTGACACAGAGCCAGAGACACCTCAGAGATTTCACCGTGACCCCACTGCTCAAACGCAACATCTAGCTTCAGTTTCAAAATGCACTGAAAATGACTGCTGTACTAATTGATCAGGGACTGATCTGGTCGGTCAATAAAAGGACACTTGGGTTCAACAAGCTGCCAGACAGATTCCAGTGATGCTCAAAATGGATGAATCTCACAAAAACATATTCAGGTCACAATGCATGACAAAAGTGATGAGGAAAATTAAGAAATTACATTTGGCGTTAAAAGATGATAGAACATGTTTTTCTTGCAGTCTGACAGTTCCATAATTTAGCTCATTTCTCTCCCCATGTTCTTTTAATGCCTCTACATGTTTTTTTAATTCTCATTCTACTTAATTTTCACAGGATTCTCAATACTGTTAAACAGTAATTAGAATTTTTCCTGTTAAATTAATCGTAACAGCTGTAAAAAAAAAAAACAAACAAAAAAAAAAGGCTTACTCCTTTTTTTTTTTTTCTTCTCTTGGGTATATGGCCTGACATGTTCTTGACAGATTCCCACAAATATCTCTCTACCTCTATTTACAGTACAATATTACAGCTGGAGTGACCAAAATGGTGCAATTCTTGGCATTTTCAATATGCATGACAAAATAAACAGATGATTTTATGCTTTGTGGAGCTTTAGCAAGTTTCTACTGAAATGTTTTACTCAGACAAAAACTGACATTTTACAGCGAAAGCATAATATATGCAACAAAGAAATTAAATAAAGCAAAAGACTGGGATATGTGAAATTATGATCTTGTAGGTGAGAGAAGTTTAGATGAACAGCACTGAAACTAAATGTAATTCAAAATGTTTCTGAAAAAAAAAAAAAAAAAAACAAAACAAAAAAAAAAAACGTACAATCAGACAGTCCAGGTATTTAAGCTGAAATGGCAATTATATCACTAAATTGCAAATTAATATTCCAAACTTAAATAATCTTGTCCTTTTCACTCCAGGACATTGAGTCCTCACAGATGGTGTCCTGAATCAAACTACAAAACACTGTTACATAAATATTGCCCCCTTTCCAGTTTTGGAAAACCATTAGATTGACGTTTGGGGGTGGGGGGGTTACATTAGGAATGAGCTTAGTGATCATTGAGCAGATAATGACTTTCAAATCTCAGTTTGAGCTCTGCCAGGTGATGTAAACGCATTTAGGACAGAGAGCGAGGGAAGGAGGGGGAAGTGGGAGGCAGGTGGTAATATTCCTGTGATGAGTGGAAAATTCAACAGAACTCCTCATAACCATAAAAGCTAAATAGGTGGAAATGTGGCTGAGACGCTGAGGGATCTCGTGGCCCTGACTTCTTGGGAATGTCTGGAGTGAGGTTACATTGACTTCAATGGTTACTTGGTTACTTGCCTTTTAGCTGACGCCATTCATCCAAAGTGACTTACAGGGGACTAAATGCAGGGTTTAAGTCATTTGCTCAAGTGCGTAATAGTACAGAACAGGGCAGGATTTTGTCCCCAGTAACTATTTAGTTCCTGAGTCAAGTCCTTTTGGCTCTTAAACAGAAACTTTTGTATTACCAGTCCAGATTTTTATATATAAACCCATTACTGCACAGTAAGATAAATCTGAAAGTACTTTTTTTTTTTGGACTTTGCAAAAGAAACAACGGTGGGCCACATCCGTTTGACAGAGCATTATGAAGCCACAGACTGGATGTTTCGTGTTAGTCGATGCCCACAGTATCAACATATCCCCTTGCTAAACATCACTACAGGCCGCCTCCACAGCAAATTCTGCATAAGTTTGCTATGGTTCTCACACCGCAAAACCCATAACAAGAAGTCAAAGCAAAGTCGGCTCCAAGAGCGCAAGGACTACTTTGGTGCAAAACAAGTGCCCAAATTAATAAATAAACTGTAATTAGAACATAAAAAACACACTCATTTCAAGGGAAACTAGATCAACTAAAAGTTGAGTCCCAAAGAGAAACATGGTGTTTGAAAAAGGAATCAAGAATGTGTGGAACTACAACTTTGCAGACAAGTTGTCAACCAATCATAAGAGGTCCCAGTGCTCACCCCTGCTGCACCCCATACCCTTCCCTGACTGAAAAGGCCTCTGATTCCATAGTCAAACAGTCAACGATGAGGTCAACAGATACCAGCACTGTCCTCTCGATCTTGACATCTCATTTGGGGATCTCCAGGGCCATTACAGCAGGTTTGGTCTTGAAGTACTGATTGAAACGTAGCACAGCATACCTAGGAAAAGAATGACATAATCAGAGCTTAAAGTCAAAATTAGGAATAAGACACAATAAGTAATATTGTCAGAAATGAACTTTTTTTAAATCAGAAATTAATTTAGTACAAAATATATTTTTTAATGTTAGGTCATATTTATCCCCAATAAGGCTTTTTTTTTAATTTTTTTTACCTTTATAAAGAGATCTATACAATTATCATCTTTTTTATGCATTTATAGATTTTGTTTGCATTAAGTTTTAGCTTTCATATTTGTAGTACTATGCTGTAAGTATAACAAATTACAAATAAATGTATTACTATTAAATACAAAATACCACAATAAATGCTATTTAAAATACATTTTAAATAATTTTATGGCCCTATGTTGGGTTATATATTACATTATGAAATATATTTTGCCTTAAGACCTGGCAATTTGTTGACTTTTTTAACCTTTTCCAACATGCAACAAGGCTGATTTTTTAAACAGGCTGTAGGATCCCTCCCTCCTGATCTCATCTGCGCAGGCAGTGATTTGTTGTTAAAAGGTGCAGCCTGAGTGGAACCACGACCTGTTGCTTGGAAACTGGAGACGTAGGAAGTTTACAGAATATATTACTTGAGCCAGTTTAATAAAAGTGAGCCACGACTCCTACAAAAATATCCTCAGCCTACGGATGACATAACTCACCCCCTCCAAAAAAACAAAACTAGAGTAACTTGAGTAAAGCTTCATTGTGCTACAGATACACAAACCTAAAGATTTCAAGTGCGGTTTAGGTCGAGTGCCAAAGTCACAGAGGGCAGCAGTCTGTAACTCACTTGTTGCAGTCAAATCTACTTTTCACCCCTGGAAAACAAACACCATTGACTGGTTTCTATAGGCAATTCGCACCCATTCATTTTGTAGTATGTGGGAGAGTTTCATATTAGATGTTCATCTCCAACTGAGGCTTTCATTTACATATTCAGGTCTAATGTATTTTTAAAGTGCAAAGACAATGGACAAGGTATTGAGACATTGTTTTAGCCATGAACCCAAGAGATCTGAGCTTCATTTCAGCTTCAGGTCTGATTCTGTTTGAAGCATTTTCTGCTGCTTTCTCTCTCTCTCTCTCTCTCTCTAATTACAAAATGTTTTTTATTTATTTTCTATTTTCTTTTGATATTAAAGTGACACATAACCTGGAGACCCATATAGAATAATTATATTTTAAGGGTATTAATATGATTTATATTATGATATTCATAAAATGTATGTCACCACATACTACTTATATTAGCATTTTTTTTTTTTTAATTAAATATCTAAATTTGGTCTAATTTGTCCAATAATGAAATACCAGGACTTATTCCCAGTATACAATTTTATATTAGCATACAAAAGTATCTTCTGGAACTAAAACTTGGTTTTATTGGCTGCATGAGTTGCCGCCACTTACAGTCACTTACATATCACTTACTGTACATTCTTTATCTGCCAGTAATACCCATTTCTCTTAACACAGTCAGAGTTGATAATGATCTTTATGCCTGTAAATAAATCCTCCCCCATCACAGAGATGAAAGGTTTGCTGAGCTGGGTATGCTGCTTACCCGAGGAAGTCAAACTCGATGGTGGAGTACTTGGCTTGGATCAGGGCCCAGAAACCCCAGAAGAAATGTGAAGCCTGCCAAAGCGGAAGAACAAGAACTTTAGGCCAAAGCCTCTCAGCTCAGTCTATACACAAACGTATCGCTGACACCAAACAACATGCAAAAATCTTGTAATCCATATCCTTGGAATAAACTTCATAAATGCAGCATTATGGAAACACTTCCTCCTCTAAGATACCAGATGTCCTTTTCACACTCACCAGAGCAAATTTGTTGACCTGTACGTAGAGCGTCTCCAGTTCACACTGGCCCACCTCTTCACCTTTCTTGGTAAAGAGCTTGTAGGCCTGCAAATAAGTGTGCAACCAGTCCAACTGCATTTCTCGACTGGGATAAAGGTTATAGTCGGGTTCACTCATGCCTGATAAACACACACAAACACGTATAATGAGGTTAATGCAAAACAAATCCCAGAGGATTACTTTTATGAATGATATTTTAATGCTGCTCACCTGCAAATTCATTAAAATGGTTTCCAATGTCAAATGCTTGGTAGTTGTAACTTGAGTATTCATAATCGATAAACCGAACATGACCTGAAAAAAGCAAGAGGGTTTGATTTGTAGTAAGTAAAACAAAATAGACTTGAGTGCCTTTTAAAACAAAATCACAAAATGTAATGCCTTAGGTGAAAAGTGTTAACACTTTGGCTCTATGGTGTTGTTAATATTTCTTTGTTTGAGCAGGCCAACATGTCAACTTCTGGCTCAACCAAAGGAAGGATTTCATGTTTGCCTAAATAATAAAACACAGGAGGCAGCATGGAAACAGCGGCAGAAGTGTTTGAGAAATTTGGCAGCAGTCAATATATTTGCTATTCTGTTGCACACTGAAGCATTTTAAAACAACAGAAAAACACATTCACAATGCATTTAACTTGTGTACTACGACACATATACTACAGTTCATTCATTTAGGGTCTGTAAGTTTTTTTTTTTTCTTTTAAAGAAATTAACACTTCTACTTAGCAAGGGCACACTATTGATTGATTGATTGATCAAAAGCCACAGTAAAGATATCTATAATGTCTATTTCAAATAATTCTATTCTTTTGAACTTTTCATTCATCAAAGAATCCTGAAAAAAAAAAAAAAAAAGTATCATGGTTACCACAAAAACATTGTTTTCAACACTGATAATAACAAATGTTTCTTGAGTATCAAATCTGCATATTAAAATGATTTCTGAAGTATCATGTGACACTGGAGACTGGAATAATGAAGCTGAAAATTCAGTTTTGCCATTACAGAAATAAATGACATTTATTAATTAATATTATTTCACAATTTTACAAAAGAACAAAAGAATATTTCACAGCTTTTACTCCATTTTTTGATCAAATGCAACCTTAGTGAGCATGAAAGACTTATTTCAAAAACACTAAAACAAAAAAAAAAAAATCTTCCCATCCATAGGAGATGAATTGAACATGAAAAGTGGGCTATGAAATAATGAATATTATTTTTCCCTCCCCCATGACTGGTTACATAAGAAGAAAGCTGTTTCAGAGGCAGAGCAAGATTTTGATAAAAGATTACTCACTTGTAATACACACTTGTGTACATACTGAGACCAGGCACTTTTATTATAAAAGTAAACCGTAAGTTTGATTTCTTGTTGTCATGGTGTACACCAGCAAAACTCACCTTCCTTTGCATTGTGAATGATGTTCTTGCAGAGCAGGTCATTGTGACAGAGCACTACAGGAGAACCCAGCTGCGACAGGTGTTCCTTCATCCACATCATTTCCTGTTCTAGAACTTCCTGACTGGGCACTTCCTGCTGAATTCTAATTCAGAGAAGACAGAAACAGATGAGTGATTCAAGCACATGACAAACAGAGAGTCAAGAGTATTTGACGAATGAAACAAATTTTATTTATTACTGAGTTAGCATTATTAAAAGTTTTTAATGATATTTTGTTGTCCGTTAACTTTCTGTGATACTCTTACTCTTAGATTTAACTGATGACATTGATTCTGTGGACCACAGAATTGAACTTGAATAATGTGTGGGTATTGAAGGTTGTGCTCTTAATTGGTTTGAGTCCTATCTGAATGATGGAACTTTTTCTGTTTGTCTTGATGGGTTCTCTTCTGTTTCTGTTTTGGATTATGGAGTCCCTCAGGGCTCCATTCTGGTCCCTGTTTTGTTCTGGTTCCTGTTTTGTTCTGGTTGTACATGCTTCCTTTGGGTACTATTCTTTCTAAACATTTGGTGTCATTTCACTTTTATGCTGATGACACACAAATGTATTTGCCCTTAAAGAAAGATGACAGAAAATGGCTTAAACTTATTATCAGCATGCTTGTCTTAGTTTTCTTAATTTTTTTTTTTTTTTTTTTTTTTTTTGCATTTAACGATAGCAAAACTGAGGTTATTGTGTTTGGGCCCACAGGTGTTTCAGGTACTTTTAATGGTGACCTGGGAGATTTGGTCTCCTATGTAAAATACTCTGCTGGGTGTTATTTTTGATTCTGCCCTCAGATAATTGCTGTAGTTAAATCTAGTTTTTTCTAATTAAGATTACTGTCTAAGGCTAAGAGTTTCTTAACATTTGCAGAGTTTGAGAGAGTGTTTCACACGTTCTTTCATCTAGACTTGACTATTGTAATTCTTTTTATATTGGAATGAGTCAATCCAATATTAGTCGTCTTCAGATGGTTCAAAATGCAGCCGCCAGACTTTTGATTGGCACTCGGAAATTTGATCATATTTCCCCAATATTACACTCTTTGCACTGGCTGCTGATTTGTTATAGAATTGATTTCAAAACTTCGCTTTTTGTTTTTAAAGTTCTAAACGGATTAGCTCCAAAATATCTTAGTTGAGTTATAATAAGTTGAGGGGTGATCAAGCTTTTTCTATTGTTGGTCCAAAATTGTGGAATCATTTTTTATCCCTAAGATTAATCTCCACGGTCTGAATTTAAATTTGAATTCAAATACGTCAAAACGCTGATTCCTGTTTCAGCAGCACCACACGCATGTGTCGTGGTACTCTTGTGAACGTGCAGTCCAGACTGACACAGAAGAGAACAATTGTTGAATAAAGGCATTATTTTTGTTTCTTTGTGCACAAAGTATTCTCATAGCTTCATAAAATTAAGGCTGAACCACTGATGTCACATGGACTATTTTAACTATGTCCTTACTACCTTTCTGGGCCATGAACGTGTCAGTTGTGTTGCCGTCTATGGAGGGTCAGACAGCTCTCGGATTTCATCAAAAGTATCTTAATTTGTGTTCTGAAGATGAACGAAGGTCTTACAGGTTTGGAACGACATGAGGGGATAATTATTGACAGAATTTTTATTTTTAGATGAACCATCCCTTTAATAAGTTCATATTAGCTGGAGTCTGTTAAATAACATTAACAAACACACTTTGAATTTTAATAATGTTTTATTATATGCTGAAATTAACATTAAGATTAATAAAAGTACTTTGAGTTAACAAATGGAATCCTATTGTATCAACTAAATGCTTCATCAGGCTTTTAACAGATGGATTAACAAAAGAGAAATTAAGACAGTGATAAAGTCGTCCAGTTAAACCAATGAGAAAGCCTGTCTGAGTGACCACTCTCCCTTCATAATGGGCTTAAGGAGCTATTTCTAGAATCTTCTTTTGCCCTGCAGCGGCTCACTCAAAACCTATCAGCACTGATCTGATTTGTTGCTTTTTTGCATAAGTTTATAACTTGTATAAAGTAACAGCAAACGATTGCGTGAAATCGGCTGATTAGACTTTGGGCAGAAATATAATCTCCACCAGAGAAACTCTTATGAAACTAATGCTCTAATGACTGATGACGTAAATGACTTCACATGAGCATTATCTCTGGCTCCCAATAAACGTCAGGATGCAAACAGCCGCCAGCTTTTAAGAGCGAGCATCTTTGTAAGGAAGACAGTGGAGATGATTGTGTGACATAACAGGTCTACGCATGAGATTAGATGGACGGATGCAATCTGTGTACCATGTAACACCTGTCTGAGCAAAATCAAAATTTACTGAGGTTTCAAACGGCTTTAATAGCTCTCATCCAATCAGATTCTGAGTTGTGAACTGTGTGTGTTATAATCTGAATTTTAGATCATTGAAGATTTCAGACCCACTCTCTGAGGTTTACCTGACGTTAGATGCTTGGTCTGTGAACTCAGTGGCCACCAGTGAGAAGTACTTGCGCATTTTGATCCACAGGTTGGGTTTGGGGATGCAGCCATTGTGTGCGTGGATGGCGTGAATGCGGGCCATTTCACGTGCAATCAGCCTGCCAATAATAACAAAGGAAGACGTTGGTCAAAATGGCAGTGTTTAATTTCAGGTTACACACAATGCCTGGAAAAAGCTGTTTGTGTGGAAAAATGGATCCAGACCAGGGTCACCGGTGTAGATTTTGATACGGTTCACTGTGTGCCTGGAAGGAGATTACGTGACCCTCATGACGGGAACGAACACTTCTGTCGGAGTGCACATGAACTTCACTCCAAATTTGCAGTTAGCTTAGACTATATGAAGAACAACAAACCATTTTTACACAAACCATTTTTCAATATCTAAAAACCTGTTTTGAAAAGATGCCCATTATGTCACATTTGTTCTCTTTTTCATCAAATTGTGTGTCTACTTAAGCAAAAGATTTTTATTTCAAATAAATGCTATTTATCAAAAAATCCTAGAAAAGAATGATCACAGTTTTCACAAAAATATCACGAAGCACAACTTATTTCAATATTGATAAGAAATCTTTTTGAGCAGCAAATCACCATATTAGAATGATTTCTTAAGGATCATGTGACACTGAAGACTGGAGTAATGATGCTGAAAATTCAGCTTTACATCACAGGAATAAATTACATTTGAAAATATATTCGAATAGAAAACACTTATTTTAATTTGCAATATTATTTCATAAGATTACTGCTTCTACTGTATTTTTATCAAATAATTAGTGAACATAAGAGACTTCTTTCAAAAACTTTTCACAAATATTAACAATCCCACTTTTGAATGGTAGTGTAAACTTGATCATTTTCAGTATTGATTTTTAACTCATTTAATTTCAACTCCTTGCAATGCATTCTGGGATTATCTTATCGAAGGTTAATATCTTAAAATTTGGACAAATGAGATATAATTATGTAATTAGTATAATTATAAATATGTAAGAAGTATAAGCTTTTGGAACAGAGCTAAGGTCAGTTTGAATGAATTCTTTATTATAGTCACAAGGGCCAAAATAGGCAATGTACATCAAGCTACAATCAGAGTGAAGTACTATGTTCTAACCCAAATGCCAAAGTCAAAAGACCAAACAAACGTGTTACTTTTAGAATGAACACCCATTTGGATCCTTCTATTTTGTGCCTCGTGCTGAACAGACCCACCTGAGTAACACAGGGTCCCTGACATCTTGAGTATCCAGAGCACGTCCTTCCATGAACTCATAGCAGATGCCATTCTGGAAGGTGCAGTAAAGTCGGGGTGCGCAACCATTGGCGTGCAGAACCTGGAAGCTCTTCAGTTCATTGTCTCGGTCCACGATCAGCTCCGTCTTGTTGCCATACACCCTTACCAGCACCACATCCTCGAGGCAGTCCTCCACATAACACCCCACCAGTTTGTTAGTTGTACCATCGGTGAAAAGCTAAAGGGACAATACAAACATAAGTAAGGATTGCAATCACAGCTATTTTTGGTTGCAAGATACATAAACTTTACAGACGACTTGAAACAGCATTAAAACCAGTTTTACTTCCGTAATGTGATGTATATCATGCAACAAGAACTGCATGTTGAAACTGTTTTATGTTTACTTAAAGGGTTAGATCAGCCACAAATGAAACTCACCCTCATGCCATCCAAGATGTAGATGAGTTTGTTTGGTAATCAGAAAAGACTTGGAGAAATTTAGCATTACATCACTTGCTCACCAGTGGATCCTCTTTAGTGAATGGGTGCCGTCAGAATGAGTGTCCAAACAGCTGATAAAAACATCACAATAATCCACAAGTGATCCACACCACTCCAGTCCATCAGTTAAAGTCTTGTGAAGTGCAAAAGCTGCATGTTTGTAAGAAACAAATCCAAAGATGTTTTTAATTTCAAACTGTAGCTTCCAGCTAAAATACGAATCCTCTATACATATTATTGCTTTCTTGAATGAAAAAGTTGTCTTGTCTGAACAAGAAGAGGAATAAGTGAAAACAATTTGTATGTTGGTGGATTTTGAAGTAAGAGGACAACAGGGATTTTTTACTAAACAAAACATTATTATGGATTATGGACTTGTATTTTGGTCAGAAGCAATGGTTTAAAGTTAAAATGCTAAATTGATGGATTTGTTTCATAAAACAAGCAGCTTTTTAATTCACAAGATGTTAAATGATGGACTGGAGTCGTGTGGATTACTTTGATGTTTTTTAACAGCTGTTTGAATGATAAAGAAACAAACTCATCTACATCTTTGTTGCCCTGAGGGTGAGTAAATTTATATAATTTTTTTTATTTTTGGGTGAACTATTCCTTTAAAGACATAAAAAAGCTATCTTAAATAATTTAAATGTCATTCACGATGGAGCATATGATAAACTGGTAAAACTTAAAATGCTTTGTGCTTGTAGCATTGTATCCCACAATTCACTGCAGCGGCCTTGCCACCCACCAATGCATTTCTGAGATTCCTGAAATGACTAATGTAAAAACAGCACGAGTGGTCAACATACAGTACAGAGGATGAATTCAACTCTGAGCAGGTGCCGTTTTGACTGTTCAACAGTTTTGTCAACAGGTTGCACACTTCTATCTTTTAATGTGTCTCAGTAGCAAATGGATTCAAGATATATTGCTGACAGCAAATATTCCATAACTATAAGAACAAATGCAGGATAGTCTGAGTCTTAAAAACTGACTAAATGGTCAGTGTTTACCATTGAGCCTTGGTCAGGTGGTTATCATCAACAACCACAACACAACATCTAACTCTTTCAGCTATGTCACATGACCATACGGCTCTCTTAAATGGCTGGAACACTGGAGCTCATCTTGTTGTAATCTGATGAACGGTATCATTATGCCATGCACCAACAGAGGAGCTTTATTTTGAGCATTTTGGCTTCATTCAAACAACTGTACCAAAGCAGCTGTGAACAATCCGTTTGGGCACAAAGCATGTTTTTCATTGATGAAAACTATGCTGGCTATCTGTAAACAGTGCCGTGCCACCCGCGTGGAGGTCGAACGGGATTAGGTTCATTCATCCTGGCTTCAAAACAGCGCAAACACAACTCATGTTGTAGTCCAACAGTATGGGAGTGAATCTCTAAAAAAAAAAAAACATGTTTGAGTCACAGGTCATGTGAAAATCTTAAGAATGAAATATCAAAATGATTTTAAATGAAGTCTATTTTTAGGACCAAGACTAAGGATGGGCTAGTGGAAAAGTTTTTGGCCATGTGTTTTTGTCTCATGCAAATTTAGATAAAACTGAATATCGCTGTTGTGTTCTGCAGATTTGAATGTTACCAAGGTTACATTATCTAGCTGGCTGACTTAGTTGAGGTTTTGTTGAATTCACAACAAGGACTTTTGAAAGGAATGGGCTGAAATGAATCAGAAGATTTGCCAGCATTTTCCTGAAAAATTGTCCTGTGGATCTATAGCTAATGTGTACATAACTGCATACATTTTTTTTTTAAGAAAAATCATGTTAAAATGAGAAAAAAGATACATCAACTTTTGAGGGATGTTTATTTGTTTATATCTAACTAACATTGTATTGCCTCGCATTACATATTTTGCACCAAAATAAAAACTACAGAGCTTCAATCATAAAATTAAGCATTTTAATATATTGCCAAGACATTATTGGGAGGTAAAGAGTAAACATCTGAAATGTATGTGTCTTATATGCAAGTAGTCTGTTATACTTGTATAAAGACCTCATTGATTTTTCATTACAAGCTATGAGAAATTAATATCTTACTTTTTGACTTTATGAATACCGGCAACTACAAAAACATAAAAATAAAATAAAAAAATTGATCAGTTTGGGCCCCTAAAACAAGGGGTCTTTTTTCCTCCTTGTGTATGAGTTTCATATTCTCAATATATCACAGGCATAAGCCATAAAAGCCTGGTGTATCAAATATGATACTCAACACATATGCAAACTTTTTATTTATATATATATATATATATATATATATATTTTTTGTCTAAAGTTTCAATGAACTTTTGCATTTCTGACCTTAATTTCATATGTAATACTTTAAAGGGTTAATATAGCTATATAATTTCTGGCATATTAATTCTATAGCATATAAAAAGCTAGTACATTTATTTATTACTAAAAACATTAAAATTTATGGAAAGAAACTATTTTAAAAAATTCTGTGTAAGTATAATTTTTATTGTTGTATTACATTAATGAGAATTTGGGAGAAAATGTGCTTAATATCACAAAATAAGGCTTCATTTTGTTTAAGCAAAAGAAATGATTTCCTACGTCTTTTCTTGCTTTTAGGGTGAAATGTGTCTCGGACACGTTATCATGAGATTCATTAGTGACGTGGACTGGGACACGCTGTCTCTGCATAAAGACAAACAAACAATAATAACACTGTTCATTAGTAACATTCACTTCCCATCACATCATAAATGATAACATTCAAACAGATACGACAGATAAGGCTGATAATCGGTGCAATAATGCAAGTTTATAGTTGTGTTAAGTGTGTAGCCTATGTGGCACTGGGCGAAGACGTAAGGCCAGACAGACAGTCAGTGTGACTCAGGCTATTTAAACAGCTGCATTAGGACAAACTACCTCATAGGCTGCATGGGAGGCTTGCTTTATTACTATTACTATTAAAATATCAGTTATTAACTGTGTGAAGATTGTGATCCTCCTAAATGAAAATAAATAATGAAAAGTCGTGAGACATTGATCTGATTACGCAAATGGAACAAGCTGATCACTTTTGAATCAAATGTGGTTTTGGGTCGAGTCAATCTAATCAGATCAACTCGGAGCTGCTCTATCTGAGAGATAACCTCGTATTCAGAGGTGAAAAGCAACAGCTGACCTGTGTCAAGAACAAAAGAAGCAAAATATGTAACTGTTGCACCAGCGTAGTCCAGATTGACCATTATGTAAAACACACGTGTGTACAGACAGAACCTTCATCAGCATGACCTGCAACAAAACGCACTGACACCACCTGTGAGCAAAAAGACATTGGGGTTTATTTAAATCAGATTTATGTATTGTATTTATGCAAATTCAGCACAAGTACATTTTCATTATGGCAATACACCTAACTAAGCAAACTCATTTCACTGTACTTAAAGATTTATTGAGGTATTAACATGCAGTTGAACTGGGATATGCAAACATGGACTACGTTGACACAATAATGAAAGTACAGATGAAAATAACCTTAATCATAACCTAAACTTTTTAAACACCCTAACATTTTTTAATTAATTATAATTAATTAAAAATGATTAATAATAAATATATAATAATTAATTATTATATATTTATTATTAAATGTAATAATATATTATTAATGTTTCATTTTACATATACATACATATATAAACTTTTTTTTTTATATTATTAACGTTTTAGCTCAGTGATGACCATTAATAAATATATATCTTATGCAAAGAAGTCACTGCCAGCTGTCCAGTAATGTATACAGGAGACCCGCCTCAGGTAAAAAAAACTCATTTCAAATTCTATCTCCTCATTCATAACGCAAAATGTTAATTTATGGCTTTATGCCTGTTTTATTATAGACTATGTATGATTAAATGTGGTTAAACTGGATGTAATGACCAGCAGCTGGCTTAATTAGCCAGGCTAGTTTCCAACGTCACTCATGGGGTCATAACTAGCAATATGACGTGAAAACGCCAAAAAAAAAAACCCTTCATCGTCATTTACGTTAACGTTATATTAAGAGCTATATTCCGAAGTGAAAATAAAACACGGTAAAAACTGCTTCGGAAAGGCCTTATAGAGGCGGGAGTAGATTAGCTGCAGCTGCAGAGCGTCGGGCTTAACGTTACCTTAGTGCGGGTCAGGTTCGGGTCCCAGCGCGGTCTGAGCTCTTTGATCAGCTTCATCGCCCCCTCCGTCACATTGTGCTCGTCCACGAATATCGGGAATTTTCTGATCGCCGGTGAACCGACCGGCACGTGGATCTCCGTCTCCATCATATGATTTATCTGTCTAATGCCCGACATTAATGTTTCTGAATCTATAAGCATTCACTATGTATATTACGTATTCTGGGGCTCTGAAGGTTTTTATTTGAATGTGCACTGAAGGTCCAGTCCGGTTTGGTGTGTGCAGAGAAGAGGAGCGGCTCGTTTGCCGGTACCGTCGGTTTCTGTCATCACGGCAGGAAAAAACGGCGCTTCTTCCTCCTACAGGCTCCGCCCACAAGAAATCATCCGATGACTGAGGCCTAGCTCATGAATATTAATGAGGTCCGGATGACGCGGCTTCTTCTACGCCAAAGGATTGGCTTATTAATATTTATGAGGTCAAGTGACGTTGCCGTTGTAGTCATCCATTGTAAGGACTTGAATATTAAGAATTAAGCCTTCGACATAGTAAGTTTCGTGAAAAGCCTTGCTCTCTGTCTTTTGAAATATTGTTTCCTCATTTTTTTTGTATCATTTTATGTGCCTTAGTATTACTAAGGAAGAATATAATATAAAAATTCTGCATTCAAAGATGTAATGTAAAAAATCTGAATATTTAACCAAATATTTAGAAGTGCGTTGTCAAAACAAATCTCAGGTTAAATATATGTGTCATTATTGTATGTATCAGAATGAATCAGATGGACATTTTCAAGCCACTAGAAGGCTCTCTGCTCATTCATTTTATTACATGATCTAAAGTGCCCTCTGGTGGCAAAGACTCCCTACAAGCTACAGATCTTACATTATAATGCATGGTTCATGATAATGATGTGAAATATGTGTAAATAGTTTGTGAATAATATAAATAATGCAATATAATATAATATAAAAGTTTACAAAGTGTAATATAATGTAATACTATTAGCCTATTAACACTGTTGTATTTTTTATTTATTATATTTAGAGATACTACCCTAATTTATTTTTTATTTTGCATTTTAATGTTAATTTTAGTTTAGGTTTTTACTAATTTTGCATTGTGTTTTTGGCATTTTGGCGCTCTCTCTCTCTCTCTTTATGGTTATAGCTCATAGATATAATAACCTTAGTCGATGGCAATATTCAGCCACTAGATGTCCCACACTGGCCAACTTCAAAGAGTGAGTGCACCTTATGTCACATTGGCATACTGATTATAGCCTACTCATAGTGTGCAGTGTACACCATACAGTACTGCACAGTATGTTGCCTATAATTACAAAAAAAAAAAACTTTTTAACAGCATGTAAAATAGTATGCAGTATGCAACACTAAGCATTAAACTTAAGCACCAATTGACTGATTCAATTAGTTTTTTAAATTTTAAATGCTTTGTAGTAGTCAAAAAAAAAAATAATAATTGCCATTAGGTAACTTTATGCATGTAATTGCTAATACATTGTTGTAAATCCTAATACATCATTATTTATTACAAGAAGGAAAAAAAAAATCATGTGTTCTCACCTGTCACAACTGTTCTATGTGGGTCTGAGAAATCTTCCACATCACTATTAATTTAACGTGCCTAACAGGAAACAATCCCTCTCAGGCATATTATAGGTTTTCTGTTTCACAGAGCATAAATGAGTGGGCCACTGCACACACTGATGTCATGCTTTCACACTTGCAGATACATGTCTTCATCAACTGTTTCCTCTTTAGTCAGGGATTCTCAATTGTTCTTGAGGACTGGAATGTAGTGTGATTTTTCTTAGGGGGGTTGGTCTCTTGACAATGTATCCTGGAAACTTGTTTCTGCAGAAGCACTGCTAGAACAGTTCATGCAATACCAATAAGAGTTAAGGAAAAATTTGCCCTCCAACTGAACAGACGATGAATTACCTGTTCGCTTTAAAAGAAACTCGACTATACAAGGGTAATAGTCAATTTCTTTCTGGGTGACCCAATGATCTCCACACCCAAGACAAATTCCCCTTTCAAAGTTCATGTTGACACTTCTTGTGCAGTAAAGTTGGTCCAGGCTTTGCTTTTTCATGCATACATGTGCAGATATACATGCACACATATGCACTTTATATTTACATGTATTCTTTCTACGTCGACAAACACACTGATAGACACACAAATCTACTCTGTGAATTATTACCTGTGCATTAACTAAATACACATGCTGGGTAATTTAACAAAAAGGGTTCCCAAACATATTCATGACTGGCTCTTTTCACCCCACAAGACGGCCGTAAAACTGACAATTCAAAAGTCACTTTCTTTACAGATGCACTTTTGCTTCACAAAGAAAAAATCCTTAACAGTATACATCCTTAACATAGATACATGCATGTAATGTTTTACACATTAATAATTTACATGAAAATGTGTATAAATACAATTATATATTTTTTTTTTTACAAAACTAAAGCTATTAAAATGTTGTTTTTTTCAATTGAAATAAATCTGAAATAAAATATAACTACTGCATGGCAAACTTAAATAAATAAATAAATAAATAAATAGACATTTTGCCTTGGCATATAACGGAAATAAAATAAGTTTAAGTTGACTAAAACTAAATCAATGGGTTATAAAGTAAAGCTAAATAGAAATATTAAATTATTAAATATTAAAAATTAATCTGAAAACTGAAAATAGGAAATTACTTCAATTAAAACTGAAATCAATATAATGAAAAATTAAACAGAAATATAAAAATATAATGAGAAAAGTACATAACAAATTTACTAAAACTACAATGAAAACTAAAACTGAAATCAACATAAAGCAAAGCTAAATAGAAATGACAAAAACTCTTAATAATGAGAAAAGAACATAAAATTACTAATACTTAAACTAAAATTAAAATGAAAACTGAAAAATAAGAAATTGCTAAAATTAAAACTGAAATCATTATAAAGCAAAGCTAAAGAGAAATATTTTAAAAACTAAAACTAATAAAATAGACAAAAGCACATAACAAAATTACTAAAACTTAAACTAAAATTAAAGCTAATTCAAAACATTAATATAATAACTATAAAATAAAATAAAATAAAATAAAATATTTTATAAAATAATAATAAAATAACACCAGATTTCTAGTTTGTTGCATTTATTTGAATACAAAATAAACTAATTCAAGGTCCTTTAGGATATTTTCAGTCACAAAGAAAGTTTCATTTTAACACTGCTATCATCATGTAGCCATGCACCATTCCTGCATCTGAAACGGTAGAAAGTCACTGGTTTAATTCACATGGAATGCATGAACTTATTAATATGTATATCTTAGATGTACTGTAAGTTGCTTTTTAAAAGTGTCTGCCAAATGGATAAATGTAAATGTCTATTATTCACACAAGTTATCCCAGATTATTTCACTAAAACTCGGCTGGTTCACTACGAAGTGACAGAATTGACATCATTAAAGCCCCATTTAGTCTGTGGATGGTGGATGTGAAGTTCCGGCAGCCATCTGCACTGCAGTCAGAGTTTTTATGTCTTCCTTTGGTGTCTCATCCTCCCTCTCTACACAGACAAGCCCTGATGATTTTAACCAGCTCTGGTGAGTGTCGGGCCACACACATCCCACTTTAAACAGCCCTCCGGGTCTCTTGTAAATCCACCAGAGCTGCTGCGGCTTCAGTCTCCTGCAGGTCTTTACAGCAGGAACAATACCTGATTTAAAGGCTGGGGAATTTACTGTTCCTGCTACAGATATTTTTGCGTGTGGCATCTGTTGTCTGCAAAGCTAAAGGTAGACAATTGCATTGAAGGGTGTTAAAGAGAAACTGGTTCATTTGGAAGGAAAAAAGGAGAGGCTCACTAAACAGGTGGCGGAAACACATACGCCATGAATTATGAAAGAAAGAAAAGAGCTTGAATAGATTGTTTGCTCAAAGTTTTCAGCCTTCATTCAGAGTGAAGTCACAATGTAAATGCATGGAATGAGTTCTATAATAGCACAACAAATAGGGACAGAACCTGCAGGGTGCTGGACTGGATGTGCTTATGAAAGTAAATGAAAAGTTTCTTCAAAAAATTAAGTACTTGTAATTAGATTAAATTACATTTTAAAATAATATTGATTACTTGATTACATATATTCACACAATAGCAATAAATTATTCATAATTTACTAATTCTTTTTCATCTTTTATATTTTACTTTCTAAAATGCCTACATGGCATGCAGGAAAACAAATTATTTCATCTTTAGTAAGTGTTTTATTTTGATTGATGTTATTTTAAAATGATTTATTTTAATGTTACATTTTTATGACTTAATTATTAGCTTTTCATTAAACTCACAAACCCCCTGCACTTCCTTCATGAACCCAGTTTGGGAAACCTTGACATAATGTAATGCTTAATTCACTTTATGTTGTTAATAACAATGAATGGATTACATTTTCTTTGCATTTTAATATCAATATGGTACAATATTATCCTATTTAAATCAATGTGATAAACAAGTTTGTTAAAAGTAATTTAAAATAATTAAAAAGTCTGATTATATTACCTAAAATGTGTAATGTAATTGATTACGTAACTACAATTCAATTTTATGAACTACAATTCAATTTTTTGCAATGTAATAATTATATATATATATAAATATATATATATATATATATATATATATATATATATATATATATATAATTATATATGTATGTATGTATGTATGTGTGTATGTATATATATATATATATATATATATATATATATATATATATATGACAGAGAGATAATTAATTACAATTCTAACAATTATCATTACAGTACGTTGCTTTGGTTAAAAGTAAATGTTAAATTTATGAATGTAATTTGGTGTATATCTCAAAAACATTTTGATGGACTTAGATGGAAACATCAAATTGCCACAAAAATGTCACAACTTAGAAAGACTTCATACAATGATTTTTCTTTTGATTTGGGGGTGAAATATGAACCTGATATGTTTTTGCCAGGCAATATTCATCCATATTATGGCTTTGACGTCTTATACAACTAGCACACCATAATCTGAAAAAATTCCAGTGAGGTTCAGAAACTGAAGTCCATCTTTATTGCAGAAGTAAAACTGTGTACCCCAACAAAGTTTGTACAGTGGTGGAACACAAACATGAATTAAGTGTCTGTTGTGGAGAACTGTAGGAATTTCAGTCGTTTTAGAGAAATCAATGAGACATCGCAGTGGAATGCCTGCACATGTATGTTAGAGCACTTCTAAAAGCAAAAATGTCTAAATCTGAGACAAATGTAATCAGCCAAATGAACAAATGTGATAAAATGTCACACAACTGATATGAAGACCTCTCAACCATCTCATTTCCAGTGAAGATGAGATCTCTTGGAAATAGTTTCTCCTAGACAGCGATGAGATTAAATTGCTTCTGCAATTTGAGTCTCATGGATCTCATCTAGACTTTCAGAAGACATCTCAACAGAGTCAGAGACCTTGACATCCTTAAGATGAGGAGGGATATTTTCTCTGAGACTAGATGAAAGTCAAGGAAGGGTGTGATAAAGGTGTTGTGCATGAGCGCTGGTGTTTGTCTATACCTGCTTATGGCATGCATTGAGTTTGACTCACAGAAGCACATATGGACTGAACAAAAGCCAACATCCCAAGAGAAATGACCTTCCAGAAACATGGTCTGTATCTTCTCCCCGTGGCCCTTTGACCTCTGACACCCCTGCTCTTATTACGGCAACGCCGTGGGCTCCAAAACCTTTCAGTTTCAAATAAGCTCCTTTCAAGCAAAGTAAACAAGCTTTTGAAGAGCAGCTGCAGGTTTTGGATGTGAATGGCTCACTGTGATTCTCTATTGATCCGGGGGAGTTTCATTTTCCATGCACAGCATTACAATCCCATTTGCCTAGGGACGGCTCTGAAAATCAGAGTAATCTGAAAAAGATTACAGAGAATAATCTGTCAAAATAAATGACACCGATTTCATGCGTCATTAGGAAGCCTATTGAGAGTATTTATTCTACGAGTGACTTCTTCGCAGCGGTTAAAGTGCTCTCATCACTCATTCAGTCTGCTTGCGACCATCTTTTGTGTTTTGTTTAGATTGTGCTTTCCATATCTTGGCGACTCCTTTCAATTTAAAAGGTGGCAATAAAATGTAGCCTCAAATCTACTTCCAAACACAAGAGGAAAACAATTAACGCATTTGTGATGTTGACGTTTTACCTGTTGATTACCTGAAGCAGGTGAACAGGTTTCTGGGTAATCTTTAACTGAGATGGATGTGGGCTGTTTGCTGTTCTCCATATTGTGGGCCAAACTGTGTTTTTTTTTCTTTGTTACACTTTCCAAATTCCAAATAGCAAGCTAATTTTTCAAAGCAAGTAGATCTGATTTAAGATTAATACTAGTTAAAAGGACTATATCATAATTAGTGGTTTTAGATCATTAAGAAATATATTTTAGATTTCATAATTACTCACTCTTCAATAATACTCTTTAATAAATAATACTAATAACAGTTAATAAAATAAACAATATTATAAATAGTGGTTTTATAATAAAAAAAAATCTAATTACTGATGTTTGATGAACATTTTATAAAAACCCTTTAAAACACTGTAGCAACACAATGCCAATTAATAAAAAAATAGTGGTTTAATTATGAATAATAGATAAATTATATATATATATATATATATATTTAAATGATAGATAGCAGATAATTATAATTTATTTTAATATTACAAAAACTATGTTTGACAATTCACATACCTAAAAACACATTAGCAATTATGAAAGTCATAATATCATAATCTTTTTTTAAATTATGAATTTTGGATGAATAAAATATTCTATGATTAATATTATAATTTTTTAATGGTGTTTGATGACCCTAATTCTTTAAAACACCTAAGGACAAAAACGCTATTCTGTTATGTTTGTACCAGACAACAGTAAAAATGGTGTCATTTATGAGCAAATTTCTATTTTATGAGATTAATGGACCCTTTTGGATGAAGATTAACACGTCTGTGATCCACGATTGACAAAAATTATGTCTGCTTTTCTGTAAAATAGGTCACCATCTGGAGTCTTGACTTGCCTCATCAAGACCTGACAGAAAGCAGCAAATGCATGATAGCATGATATCTCACATCTATAGACAATCTGGTGCTTCACAAAGAGATATAACATGATTCGAGTAGATTTAAGACATAACAACAAAAGTAAGACAGAGACTGACTGGTGAAAAAAAGAAAGAAAGAAAGAAAGAAAGAAAGAAAAAAACACCTAAGCAATGACTGGCTGCTTTACCTTAGTGCTTACACTCAGCTTTCAACAAAAGCACTTTTCTCTGAGTCACTACACAGAAAAAAGGGTTTGGTGGGCAAATACAATCTGACACATGACAGAATGAGCTATCAGGTGTATTTGTGGGAGTATTTCCTGTGAGATGACGGTATTTGTCATGAACTAAGATGATTAAGGTGAGGACAGTTATTTCCGGAGTGGTATTTGAGAGACACTAACACAGGACTTTTGTATCACATGTCTGCAAGGGTCTTTTTTTACGGGAAGTCACCCCATATCAACCTACTGTAAGTTCCAGTCAAGAAACAAAGGCTTGTGACTCAAGCTATAGGCCACTTTCTTACTGTCGTTACAAAGATAAGTATCTAGTGTCACAGATAAACTGATATGTAGCAGAACTAGACACATACACTAGTTAAATGGTGGCTAGTATTTTATTTAGAGACTGTCTCCAGTTATATCAGACCTCTATTTCTGACGCAGAAACATGATGTACTAGCTATTTGTAAACTTGGCATGTTGATCCATATCAGCCATTCCTATTCTGATATATAGTATGATATATGATCAGATGATCTGATCATACATAAAAGTAAAAACATAAATATAAAAGTCCATAGACGGCATACCTTTTTTACTCTCAAAGTTTAATATATGAATAAGAAAGATATATACATCAAAACAAGTAGCAAAAAGGAAATAATATATATATATATATATATATATATATATATTTATTTATTTATTATGATATCCCCCCCCCTCCCCCCCTAAAAAGTTTTAATCGAGTCATTTACAAATAATGCAAAAACAGTGAGAGTATCATTTCATTAATTTAATTATTATTTAAATATTTCATTCAATCTAGGCCATTTTATTAAAAAATGTTTAAAGGTCATGAAATGTCACAGAACACATAAAAACAAATTGAAATGTGGTGGAAACAGCATTGCATTTATTATGCACATGTAAATAAAATACAGTTAAATTGTAAATAAACCTTCATTTATACATATCAAATTATAACATTAACATTATATAGATGATTATTTTTTTAATGTATTTTCCTTTTGTTTATTAGTGTTACTTGTCCTTGATGTGTATAAAATATTTTTTCTTTATTCTTTTTTACTCGTTTGGAATAAAAAAAGCTTAATTTTATGCCATATATGGATTTTTATATTTATGTTTTTAAGGCTTTAACATAACTTCTATAGGCTATCTGCATGGGCGTTACCTGCTTCATTTTAGTCTCTTGTAAGTCAGTGAGTCATGCTTGAAAACTCCTCAAAGTGATCTGTAAACTTAGATAAAACTTGCCATTTACAAGAAGCCACACTACCTGTATTAATTGTCTTCAAGCTCCAGAGAACATCACTCTCTTGGTCGAGGTCCAAAAATCCTCAAGTGAGCAGTGATTGGACAGATCTGAAAGCTTTCACATGCTCTGGAAAACACCACACACACACACACACACCTCCTCTGTCAACCCAAAGGGTGGAGTGGGTCTTTTGAAGACGCACACAACCACAGTCCCTGAAGGAAGAGGTTGAGGAAAGGATTCTAAGTCAATAATGCATTTTGAATCAAGTTAATGTTATACCTAGACTACAAAATTGGCAGTGTAATGTAAAGTGTTACTTTTTATACTCCTATCTGGTAAGTTTCCAATAATTTGCAGCACATGTTGCGAACACACAATGATGTAAGTTGTCTGGAGGAGGTGGGCATGTAGAAACCCGGGTGTTTTGTGGAAGTCTCCTCAGTCATGCAGGTTTCGCGGATCCGCGCTGCGCGTAAAAGCGAGTGGCTCAAATGCGCGCTCACGCACCACTTCAGCCCAGATCCCTGCGTGGAAAACGAGATCGTGGTTTTGGCCACCGGTGTGGACCAGTATCTCCAGGAGGTGTTTCATCACCTCGCCTTTTACAGCGGAGATGACCTCGTCTCGGATGAGGACTTTAGGAGTCTGTGTTTGATTTTGGGGATCCCCGCGAGCGCAGAGACCGAGAACGGCACCTCAGAGCACCGGGATATTTGCGGTGGACTTCCTCTTGTGCTGAACTTTAAAGATTTCCACGCACGGCTTTGTGGGTTTTTCTCGCTAAAAGCGCAGGATGGACAGACGGGAGTTCGACTTACGGTCAGCGAGGAGACCGAGCACATCGAGCGGGAGATCAGGCTCCGGTGTCCCCGCGTCCGGAGGAGAAAGTGCGTCAGTTTTGATCTGTCCGCCGACCAACAGACCCGGAGGAGACCAGTGAGGAGATCCGGACCCTCTCAGAATCCGGATCATTTACAGAGGTCTGCTGTGGAACCCAAGAGAAACGCAGGCAGGAGCCTCTCTCTCTCTCTCTCTCTCTCTCTCTCTCTCTCTCTCTCTCTCTCTCTCTCTCTCTCTCTCTCTCTCTCTCTCACACACACACACACACACACACACACACACACACACACACACACACCTGAGCTGTCAGGACAGGTGGACTAATTTAACAGCTGTATTTTTCCATCCAAAAACTCAAGCCGTAGGGGACGTTTTTAGCTTTTAATGATGAATAATGAAGATTTATTTAAGGGAGATTTATGAGTGTCTGTGTCATAAAACAAATGCATATTGTATATACACAACTTCTAAATGATAATAAACCAAATAAACTGATTTATTTAATGATCGATTTCATACAAGTACAAAATGAATATACTAATAATTAGTATATATTATATTTATAATTTAAGTAATATTTTATATTTACACAATATTTAAAATAACTGGTTAGTAAATAATTTCTAATTTCTCTGAATTAATTTGAAATTTTCTAACATTGCAGTGTTGAATATTACTGTAACCCTCAAAGAACCCAACTTTTTAAAAATAAAATAGTAGTGTTAAAATTGAAGAACAATCATCATCATCTTCACACTAAAAACTGTAATTTAATTATATTAAATATGACTTTACACATCTAAGAACATGATATTTGAATTATATTGTATTACATTATAATAAAAAATAAAACAATTACTTATATTTATTAAACTAATGTAAAATTATTTATTAATAAAGAACTGTATTATAATAATTATAAAATATTTAACATTTATGTCTTAATTTATATTACACCATTATTAAAATATTTGATTAATAAATAATTTATATTTTCTATGAATCAATTTAAAATTTTCTTTATTGCAGTGTTGAATATTACTGTAACCCTCAAAGAACCCAACTTTAAAAAAAGTATTAAGTTGACATCAAATAATAATAATAATAATAATGATAATAAGCATAATTAAAAGACTGTAATTTAATTATAATATATATGACATTACACATCTAAGAACAGAATTTGAATTGTATTGCATTAAAAAATAAAAATAAAACAAACAAACAAACAATTACTTTAAATATTAAACTAATTTAAAATGATTTATTAATTAATAAATAATTGTATGATAATTATATTATACTTAACATTCAATTCTTAATTTATATTACTCAGATATTAAAAATAGTTGATTGAAAAATAATTTATAATTTCTATGAATCAATTTGAAAGCAAAAAGCTGTGTTTTTTGTTGTGTTTAGTCATTACTGAAGACCCTATTTTTACTGTATTGCAGTGGATATTACCCCTCAGAGGAGATGGCAGGACCAGCTGGAGCTGGAGAACGCCAGTCTGAGGGAGCTGGTGGAGGACTTGCGTTCAGCTCTCCAGAGCAGCGACGCGCGGTGTTTGGCTCTAGAGGTGGCTTTACGCCGAAAAGACGTGCCGTCCCAACATACTGCTGGAAGAACCCCTGAAAAACAGGACTGCAAAACAAAAACACAACAATCCAAACACATAGAATGGGACTCCAGAAGAAGCACTAAAGACCTCCTACGAGAGCTGGAACTGATCCGTGCTTCTCGTGATGGACAGCTGGAGGAAGCCATGAGGTTTAACCAGAGGTTAGAGGAAGAGCTCATGGCGGCTTACGGAGAGATTAGCAGGATGCAGGAGATGCTGGACAGCGTCCGGACTGAAAACACGCGGATTAAGAAGAGGACAGAAGAGGTCAGAGAGTCACTGGCCGCAGGCCTGCAAGGTGTGAGGACCTTACAAGACCAGGCTCGACAAGCTGACCTGCTCCGAGAACAAGTCCAGAGTCTGGAGAGCCAGCTGGAGAACTTCAGGTAGATCTTTTATTTATCTGATGCTATAATTTCAGTCACACACATGCATACACTACAGGTAAATATGTTTGGGATCAGTAGTGTTTTTTTTTTTTTTTTTTTTTTTTTAAAGATTAAATCAATAATTTTATTCATCAAGGATGCATTAAATTGATCAGTCAAGACATTTATAATGTTAGAAAAGATTTTAAAATAATGAAATAATGAAGGGCTTTATGTTCAAAACAGAATCCTGAAAACAAATGTATCACAGTTTGGAAAAAAAACTATAGCAGCACAACGGTTTTCAACATGGAAAATAATAATAATTTTTTTTGAGCATCAGATCAGCATATTAGAAGGATTTCTGAAGGATCATGTGACACTGATGACTGTAGTAATGATGCTGAAAATTCAGCTTTGCATCATTAATTTTTTCATTCATTCACCTTTATTTATATAGCGCTTTTAACAATACAGATTGTGTCAAAGCACTTAACAGTATCAAATTGGAGGATAGAGTGTCAGTAATGTATAATAATAAGATTAAACACTCAATTTTCAGTTAAAGGCATTTCATTATTGAATTCAGAGATGTCATTGTCTAGCTCAGTTTAGTTTAAATAATATCTATGAAATCAAATTGATGATAATCGTTAGAAATTAATTGTCCCCAACTGAGCATGCCTGAGGCGACAGCGGCAAGGAACCAAAACTCCCTCTGTGACAGAATGGAGACAAAAAACCTTGGGAGAAACCAGGCTCAGTCGGAGGGCCAGTTCTCCTCTGGCCAGGATATTATTGTTTATTTATTTTTTTACTTATTGTTTTAATTAAATTTTAAATGTATTATATTTCTATTTTTATATTTTTGCAATTTTTAACAATAATAGTATTATGTAGTTAGGTATTTTATTATATTTTTAGTTATTTTGTTTTATTTTTAGTTTTATTGTATTTAAGTCGAGGTCTTCACTGGGGATATGTCCCCGGGGCTCATCCAGGTGTCCGGCCTCCACTGATGATCAGGGTCGCAGACATCATCTCCCGGCGCCGATCCACCATCTGATCCGGACACGGACTGAAATGTGTCAGGTTAAAGAAATGTGTCTTTAATCTAGATTTAAACTTACAGAGTGTGTCTGCCTCCCGAACAGTGTTAGGTAGATTGTTCCAGAGTTTGGGCGCTAAATAGGAAAAGGATCTGCCGCCCGCAGTCGATTTTGATATTCCAGGTATTATCAAATGGCCAGAGTTTTGAGAACACAGCGGACGTGGAGGACTATAATGTGATAAGAGCTCGCTCAAGTACTGAGGAGCTAAGCCATTCAGGGCTTTATAAGTAATTAACAAGATTTTAAAATCTATCCGATGTTTGATAGGGAGCCAGTGCAGTGTTGACAGAACCGGGCTAATATGGTCATACTTCCTGGTTCTAGTAAGGACTCTAGCTGCTGCATTTTGGACCAACTGTAGTTTATTGATCAAGCGTGCAGAACAACCACCCAGTAAAACATTACAATAGTCTAACCTTGAGGTCATAAACGCATGAATTAGCATTTCTGCATTTGACATTGAGAGCATAGGTCGCAATTTAGGTATGTTTTTGAGATGGAAAAAAGCAGTTTTACAGATACTAGAAACATGGCTTTCAAATGAAAGATTGCTATCAAACAGCACACCTAGGTTCCTAACTGATGAAGAAGAATTGACAGAGCAGCCGTCAAGTGTTAGATAGTGTTCTAGGTTATTACATGTGGGGTTTTTAGGTCCGATAATTAACACCTCTGTTTTTTCAGAATTTAGCAGTAAGAAATTACTCGTCATCCAGTTTTTTATACCGACTATACATTCCGTTAGTTTCTCAATTTGGTGTGTTTCACTGGGCCGTGAAGAAATATAGAGCTGAGTATCATCAGCATAACAGTGAAAGCTAACACCATGTCTCCTGATAATATCTCCCAAGGGTAACATGTAAAGTGTGAAAAGTAACGGCCCTAGTACTGAGCCTTGAGGTACTCCATACTGCACTTGTGATCGATAAGATACCTCTTCATTTACTGCTACGAACTGATGGCGGTCAGATAAGTACGATTTGAACCATGCTAGGGCACTTCCACTAATGCCAACTAAGTTTTCTAGTCCTATTCAAAAGAATGTTGTGGTCGATAGTGTCGAACGCAGCGCTAAGATCCAGTAGAACTAATAAAGAGATACAACCACGATCAGATGATAGAAGCAGGTCATTTGTAACTCTAATGAGAGCAGTCTCAGTACTATGATACGGTCTAAATCCTGACTGGAATTCCTCACAGAAACCATTTTTCTCTAAGAAGGAATATAATTGTGAGGATACTACCTTTTCTAGTATCTTTGACAGAAAAGGGAGATTTGAGATCGGTCTGTAATTAACTAGATCTTTGGGGTCAAGTTGTGGTTTTTTAATGAGAGGCTTAATAACAGCCAATTTGAAGGTTTTGGGGACATATCCTAATGACAATGATGAATTAATAATAGAGGATCTATGACTTCTGGAAACAGCTCTTTTAGTAGTTTAGATGGAATAGGGGTCTAACATACATGTTGTTGGTTTAGATGATTTAACAAGTTTATACAATTCTTCCTCTCCTATAATAGAGAATGAGTGGAATTGTTCCTCAGGGGATCTATAGTGCACTATCTGATGCGATACTGTAGCTGACGGCTGCATGGTTACAATTTTATCTCTGATAGTATCGATCTTGGAAGTAAAATAGTTCATAAAGTCATTACAGCTGTCACAGGAATAAATTACATTTTAAAACATATTCAAATAGAAAACAGTTTAAATTATAATAATATTTCACAATGTTACAGTTTTTACTGTATTATTGATCAAATAAATGCAGCCTTGGTGAACATAAGAGACTTCAATGTTCAAAAACATTTAAAAATCTTAACAAACCCAAACTTCTGAACAGTGTTTGTGAATTATTAAATTCATAGTTTGTCCAAGTATGAGAATTCTGTTATCTTACTCTTACTCATCCTCTCGTTCTTAATTGTTTTTGTCCATAAAATAAAAGTCAGTGGGGTGAAAAACAACACTAAATCACTGTGTCTTTTGTGTTCCACAAGGAAAGAAATGCATATATGGAATGCATTTAAGAGCTTTTTCTAATTAAGATGATTTTACCTCATTTTTTATTGGTTGTCCCATTTTCAAACTGGAATTTCAAACAAAGCTGAATAATTTAAATTTATAAAAATTATACAAAGAACCACTTCACTTCAGGCCCTAATCGAGACCGCCTATAGGACGGGCCGGCCCTGCACACAGGACCTTTATAAGACTCAGAGCAGACCACAAGGGCATTCCGAGACGAGAAGCCATAATCAACAGAAAATCTTGCATAAGTAAGATTTGTACCTCCACTGATGTTTTAGTGTTGATGAGTCAAGAAGCAGCGCTTTGGACAGGAGCAGCATTGCAGGGCTTGTCACAGACATGACTGATTTTCCCTTGACAGATGTTAATGACCTGCTTTAATAACACAGGACGGCACAGTTTCCTTCAAACGGTTATTAGTCATTCGCTTTCAAGTGTGAGTATTGCAGCAAATCACACAAAGCCTCTATTACAGCATCGAACTCTACATATCTTATTATATCATGTGAGGAAGGATATGAGGTCCAGACATGTTTAAGCAGGTATGTTGGACAATCAGAGATCAAAGACGTTTGTGGTCAGTGAATTTTACAGTGCTGTCTCTATCTATGAAATGTCTGAAAAGGACAGAGAAATTAAATGAGAACTAAAATCCACAAAATTAATGGTTAATTTTAGCATCACTATTGCACCACCAAGCACAATTGCAAAAATAATTGTAGCATTAGAGCAAAGAGAGTTTACATATTTCTAAATTCAAAATGCCAGTAAGAAATAAAACAATATAATATATATTGTTGTTTATTATCATAAGTATTTTTAAATAAATGAACACTTATGGATGTAATAATACATACAGTGTATTGTTTTTATTGTAATTGTAGAGTAGAGAATGAACTTATTTTTGAATTAATAATAACAGTAAGAAATAACCAATAAGACAAATATTCATTATATATATATATATATATATATATATATATATATATATATATACACACACACACACACGCACACACACATATATATATATATATATCTATATATATCTATATATATATATCTATATATATATATATATATATATATATATATATATATATATATATATATATATAGATAAGATTGATTGATAAGATGATTCAGAGCAAAATTGATGACCAATTTTAGGACCACAGTTGCAAAAATAATGACTGTTTTTACTCAGGTTTCCGGAACACTCCTCTTACTGCAATGCAGTGAGCATTAGAGATTACACAAGTCAAAGTATTATTTTTAAGTATAATGAACTAATAAGCTTCTTAGAACCATTGCCAGCATGCATTACATGGCCAAATGTGCTATAAAACTGTTGCTCACATTTACTTTGCAATCAATCAGTTAGATTGTTGGCTTTCAGTCAACGCTTAGCAGATTAATATCTGTGTTAATATTTCATTATTTGCATCACAGAGCGGTGATGTAATGCTCATTCCTCACCTGGAAAAGCAGGTCGAAACCTGCCAGGTTCCTTACTCAGAAAATCCACACGCTCTGCTGGGACAATTATCAAACTTGTTCATGCATCAGCAGCACAATAAACGCAGCGTGCTGAACGTCCTCTATCAGTTATGTGATAATAAATGTTTTGATTCCAGACATCTTGACTCATCTGCACAGAAGGTTATTTAATCATATTTACTGTGCTGTGTGACTTATTCTTAGGGCCCAGTGCACCTGCACAGAGCTGAATATGAACAAAACTGAAATACTACTAGCTGAACCATGTGGGTCTGGATTTCCCTCCCTCACCAGTCACGATGATGCCAGAAGAGGTAAGAAGATCAAAAACCATCATAAACAAATCAATTTCTTATTCAGAACATAAGAAAATCTCATACATTTTTGTAAAGCTGGATGGTGAACTTGATTTTACATTTTGCATGAACAATCGATATATCTGTGGATGTGGTCTAAATGGAATTCTGCATACTGTGCACTAGCTACTTTTTTTTTTTTTTTTTTTTAAATGCATCATGCTTAAAAATTCAAACAGTAGTAAGCTTCACTTTTGCCATGTGACCTCATCACGTTGCGTGTTTAATTCTACAAGCGCTGAGCAGCATTACCTCAGAAATAAATAACTAAAATAACTGTAGACAGTTAACATTTTTGAATTAATAAAAATAGTAAAATAAAACAATAACAAAAATATCCATAAATAATGTAATCTAATTTTTAAAGTTTTTTTTCAATGCTTTAACTCTTTTCTTAACAGCCACTTTATATTTTGTGATGCTCAACAATCTTGTTCTGCACATCAGAACTATATTCTTTGGTTTTACTCATTGTGATGGATGATTAAGAGAATTTGGCCTTTGTGTTCCTCATATTTATAATCCTGTGGAACAGGAAGTCATAACTGGACAATTTCATGCTCCTAGTCACCCTGGTGTGCTAAAAAATGGAAATGTAGAGTGCATTTCATTGTATGAAACAGCTTTCCTAGCAGTTACCTTTGCCGTATACTTCACATTTTGACAAATGAAAGTATTCCACATTTTTGTGCACAGTACATACTGCAAAATAGTATGCACGCAGGGCATTAAAGACAGTAGTGGTCATGTGACATCTCTGTGTAGAAGAGCACCTGCAGAGGTCAGTAGAGGGTCGGGCAGCATCAGATGAGGAAGAGGAGGAGAGGAGCATAGATGAAGGACAGTGCTGCCATCTGGAGGTGAAACGGCTGATCAACAGATTACACAGCTGTGCCAAAGGGTGAATATATCTTTAATGTAAAAAAAAAAAATTTGGCCATGTATTAATTTGACGTTCACACTTGTATTGTTCCACAGGTGTCAGAAAGCTGCTATCTGTAACTGGCTTGTCTCTCAGAGCAAAGACACTACAGCACGCGTGTGGATTCCTCAAGCGGATGAGAGGGGAAATCAAGCAGGAAAGGTGAGAGTTAAAGAAGAATCTATGATAATGGAATATCATACACCACATCATCTCTAATGAACGCCTGCCATCTCTCTCACATCCTGTAGATGAAGCAGAAAGAGGTGGAGAGTTTGAGAGTTTATCATTCACTGCAAGAGGAGAGACTGACTGATGCGCTCACGTTACTGCTGCAGATATCACACAAAGTGAGAACTAGATTGAAAAATAGATTTCTGAGTAAAAAGTGTGTTCTGAGTGGTTGCTTACTGAAGTAAGTATAAATGATATGATATGATGTGATATATGGTATGGCTAAAATAAAATAAAATAAAATAAAATAAAATAAAATAATAAAATAAAATAAAATAAAATAAAATAAAATAAAATAAAATAAAAAAATATATATATAGACAATAAATATATATTATTAATCCCTACTCTATATTAAATATGTATTATTAAGTCTTATAGTTTGGAAAATGCAATTAGTTGAATATACACATGAGCTGAATGAATTATATGGACTCTGATAGCACGAGATATCTATTTGATGTGTTTGTTTACATCTGGAAGACATATTTTTTATAGCGTTTGCTCATCTGCAATCCTGTCAGACGTCAAATAGACACTTAGAAAATGTTTATGATTTAGAAAGTATGTAAAACTGGCATCTTACATACTATACAATATATATTGCCTGCAATTTCTTTTACAAACGTGAAACAATATGCAACATTTCAAACAGTAGTATGTGAAATGCTAACACACGCCCTCTCTAAGTTCACTTATCATTTTATGGTTAATTTGCACTTTTAATGTAAAAAGCCTTGACTTTTCACAGTCAAATCAAATAATGAGTAAAGAAAGAGAGTTAAAAATTACCTGGTTAATATGACTTCCTGTTCATTCATCACATTGGAAATGAAAGATCAAGTCACGTGCATTGCATTGCAAAAGTCCATACTGGCACCTAATGATTCAGCTCTGTAACGCACTTGTCTGCTTGTTTTCAAACTGAAAACCTGTAACCTGTGTGTTCTGACCCCTGACAGAGAGTCTCTCGCAGGATCTTGGGGAAAACACTGATCAACACACTAGATCTGTGTACAAGAAAAAATCACGGTAAGCTCTGCCTTTCTGTTTCATTTCTTTCATGCAAAACTGCTGGGTAAACTCCTGTCTTTCCTTCAGACTGGACTCCGGTGGTTCTGGTGGTGGACACACTGTGCCGGCAGCTCCTCTCCAGTGACCTCCTGGATGGAGGAGAGGAGGTCAGCGCTGGCTCACGACCTTCTGGGACCTCAGGTCACCGAAACACATCAAACCCCTTTCTAATGTCCTACTGAGATTTTACAGGTGTCCCACTTAAGACACTTTACATGAGGGTACAAATTGGAGTTCTGTTATTTGGCATTAATTATTACCAGAGTTTTTGTAATAAGAATTATTAAAACAAATATTTTTCATTAATTTATAAGAAATAAATGAGTACCTTTAGAACAAACAACATTTGCTGCCTAACCAGCTCCTTCTTAAAGTGCCCCTCTTATGGGTTATGAAAGGTTCATATTTTGGTTTTGGGAGTCCTCAACAATAGGTTGACGTGCATGCAAGGTCAAAAAACACTTTCATTGTCTTATAATATGCATTTATTTTTACCTTATTTGCTGAACGACTCCCGAACGATTCGCTCAACGATTCATTTTTCCAAACATCTCCTTTGCGTGACGCTAATCTGTGGTGATTGGTCTGATTCTTCTCATTTCCATTCATCTCGCCTGTAATGCCTGATAAAGCAGCATTTGTGATGCTTTGTGTACAGCGGTACCAGGGAAACCGCTATTTTAATGCTTCAAAAGCGGCACCTAGTGGCAAAGAATGAATTTGCATTTTCATTCAGACCAACGGGAAAAGACCAACAAGTGGGCGGGCAATATGCTAATGTTTCATGTTGACGTCAACATGAAACGGCTTGGGATTGGTTTTAAAAACGACTCGTTTTATTGATTGAGAATCGACTCTTTCTTTTGAGAGACAATAACTTTATACACGGTGCACTTTCAGATTTAAAACTTTGCAGGATGTTTTCATTCACTTAGAGCTGTGTTACACAGCATGAAAGGTAATTTTCAAAAATCCTTAACAGGGGCACTTTAATGTAAAATAAATCTGCTGCCTTGATACCCATTGTGGGTTACTTACTTATTTTCCTTTAAAAAACTTATTTAAAATGTGTTTATTTTACATTCATTGCTAGAAAATATTAAACACCTCACAAATCAGGGGGTTTAAAGCGACTGAATGTACAATGTTTACCTTAAAATATAAATTCCAAAATCATTAATGGTACACTGACTTAACACGAGGAGAATGGCTTCTGTTTCTTTCCAAACATCGGTTCTGGGTTATAGGCGCTTTTGAAAGTCTAGCAAACGATTGAACCAGTATCTATAGTTTTTAACTTATCTTAGATCAGTTTTATAAATTTGTAGATATATTTAATCAGATTTTTGTGTAATTAAAAGGACGAGTTGTAGTTAACAGTCTGTTATTGGTCTGCCAAGCCATCCATAAAACAAACAAAACAAGCCCTGAATATATAAAAGAACACATTGTACTCACACTTCATATTTAATAATATTAAATGATTCGTATATACAGTAAGTAAGTTTTGTGAGCGATTACAAAATTATGTGAAATGGGTGGATTGCTTTACGGCAGCAACAAATTCATGTGTACAGCCGAAGACTTTTAATATACTTTTTTAGTAGACTTTTATATAACTTTTTTAATAGACTTTTATATATTTGAATTTTCTTGAAAGTACTTTGGTACAGCTGTCCAGTGTGTTCACGACTCACCTAACTGTTGGGGCTTCAGTTTCAAAAATACATATAGTTGCTTTGAACGGTATTCACATGTACTAAAAATTGTGGTAGGGGTTGCAGAAATGTCAAAATTCATATAAAATAAATTTGAAAAATGAAACTGTTCGTATATTATAATTAGGTTTACCTCTTCAGGTGGACAAACATTTTTCTCACCTTCTTTTAAAAAACAAAGAATTGAATTTAAAATTGTCAAGCTCTATTTTGTACTCTATTTGTGAAAAGTGTCTTAAACTGTTCTTCTGTATAGAACATGAGGCCATGCTTTCTCATATCTGAATTCTATTTATTTGACTTGTCCAATCACATATTAGTTTCCTGAAATCTTTCCACTTGTTACGTGCAAGACATGAATAGGTGCACATTATAAGACACTTAAGAGTCTGTGTGTGTGTATATACACTACAGTCATTTCCCTGCAAAGCACTTCATCTGAAACGTTATGCTCTCATATGACCCTCTTACAAAATGATTTTTTAACATATATATTTGCGCTATAAAATAATATCTGTATATTTGATAAGATAAAAAAATAAAGAAAGCATTTATATTTTTATATTTTTGTGCATGTTCATGTGGAGGTGAATGTGTGACTGATATCTGAATGTCACAGTAATTCATCTGTGATGTCAGTCCATGTGACACGGTGTCACATTTCCATTCCGCGCCGCAAGATGAGACAATGTGACTCCTCATGAAAGGAGTTCAGGGACGTCTGATCACAAACTCAAAGATTTTTTTCAAAACAAACAACCAAAAATTCTTAATTTGATATTTTTTATTATTAATTATTATATTTTTATCTCTGTAAAGCCTGGCATGAAATAAGTCAGAAAAAAAATCTAATTCTTTAAAATAGGAATACATTTTTAAACGTTTGCATATATATATATATATATATATATATATATATATATATATATATATTAGTGCTGTCAAACGATCCAATCGCATCCAAAATAAAAGTTTTCGTTTACATAATATATGTATGTGTTCTGTGTATATTTATTATGTATATATAAATACACACACACACAGTTTATATTTTGAAAATATTTACATGTATTTACATGTCTGTATTTATATTCATATAATTTATATATTTCATATAAACATAACCTATTTTTCTGAAATATATACATGCATGTGCATTTATATATACATAATAAATATACACAGAACACACATATATTATTTAATGAAAACTTTTATTTTGGATGAGATTGGATCGTTTGACAGCACTAATATATATAGCAACTTTAGGCCCAAAATGAGCAAATATATGCAATTTAATGCAGTTGCTGATATTTATATTGGCAAAAAGTAAGATGTTTTGCTTGAAATATTACTAAAATGTAAAATTTGTTATGTTTACTTTATAAAAGTCATTAAAGATTTCACAGCAAAAAAGAAATATGCTTAAATATGCTGAATTTGTTTTTTTAACATTTTTTGAATTACACTATTTATAGTCCCTGGAAATATGTTAACTATGATATAGAAGGCTTTAGAAGATGGGACTTCTTATTACTTTATAGGTGATATTATGTAATAGAAATATTCTTGTATTTTCTAATCGCTGTTCGTTTAGTGAAGGTCCACCCCAAACATCTGTCAGATGACAAAGACCCTCAGTGTGAGTTAGTCTCTGTGTGTCTCATGCATCAGGCACATTGTGTTCAGAACCCTGCGTTGATGTGCGGATGAAACTCTCAACAACATTCAATAAGAAACATCTTGAAACGTCCTTCTCCATCTGCACTTGGCCTCATTGTTCAGCGCAGGTGTTTATCCCTGTCCACTTTTATCCGTGTCAATCCCCATTATTCCTGTACCAATCTGACTGAGCCGCTCTCAAGCCGAGTCATGTGTCTAGATGATTCGCTGAAGTCTTCCTCTGCATTATGAATGATAATCTCCTCTCTGATAGTCCGATAGTAGAGCAACATCTGAGTAACGAGTACCTTCCAAATGCAAAGTCATCGTCAATGACGTCAAACTTTTACTTATCAGACATTTATTATCCTGAGAATTCTGAAAAAAAAGTATCACATTTTCAACACTGATAATAATATTACTTGAGCAGCAAATCAGCTTATTAGTGTTTTCTGAAGGATCATGTGACACTGAAGACTGGAGTAATGATGCAGAAAATTCAGTTTTGCATCACAGGAATAAATTACATTCTATATATATATATATATATATATATATATATATATTTAAATAGAAAAACATTATTTTAAACTGTAATAATATTTAATGTTTTTACTGTGTTTTTAACAAATAAATGCAGCCGTGGTGAGCATACCAGACTTCCTTCAAATTAAAATATATATATATATTATATATATTATATTATTATATGCAGCGTCAATAAATGCTGTAGTAAGCAAACTTTTTTACCTATAAAACCAGTTTGTTGATACAATTTACATTTTTATTTCAATCAGTTCGATCAATGTCAATGTGATTTTTTATTATTTACTACTAAGCATGTGTCAAATGGAATGAAAACAGAAAAGCACATGGCAGTCGTACGAAATAATATAATCTTTTATTTCCAGCAATTTACAAGTACCTCTGTTAGGTCCCCTTAACAGTGTCAGATTGAAGCAGCTGGGGCAGAAACTGATGGGGAAGAAATCAAAGAACTCAGATAACCAGTAATCTAGCTGTACACTCTTGGATAATCTGGTAAGTTTGCTTTAGTCTTGCTTGAGAGGCTGGGATCTGACTCTCAAGGCCAATTTAACTCAAGGAAGGTTACGTTTTCTTGTAGGAAGTTATATGCAGATTACAGATTAGAGGGAATATGTGACAAATTAGACAACCCACAAATAAATATTAATTTCCTCTAAAACTCATGGGGATCTCCGTGGCTTTGCTTTGGATAACTTTACCACCGATACATCTGCCCTGGAAGAACACAACGGATAGGATGATTTGTGCACACAAATCAACAGAATACAATATGAAAATCAACTCCATTAATTAAAAAAAGACAAATCAGAAGACCTATAATACCTATGTGTCGAGCCTTGCTTGTGATTTGTTAAGGCATATTATGCTCAATTCACCAAACCAGATCGAGTGTGAGGTTTTGCTGGAATATTAGGCACCAAACTTTGATATATTTGTTAAGAAGAAAACAAAAATTACTGATAAACGTACAGTAAACATCTCTACTGGTCCAATGCAAAGAAAAATGCAACAAAATGAAAAATAAACATTTATAGAATAAATATATTATTTACAAATAGCTTTGTCACATCTATAGAAATAAATAAACAAAGCCTCCCATCCCCTGAAGAAATATTCACAACTATAGAGAGCTGTCATGGTACAATGGCAGCACCGGATCAGTTGCGCAGTAATATTTGTGATGTTTGAACGCATAATTGTGGTATAAACATGTCTGCACATTGGAGCTGCATGCTCTCCTTGCACAAGCGCGACCTGTTGTGGCAAACTCTGACATTACAGTACATCTTGTGCACAGTGATGTATTTGTGACATTAAACGCATTAACACTAGAACTCGCCTTAACACACTTGCACAAATAAAGAAAACAGTCATTTAAGGACAGAAAACAAAGTGTACAGTAAAAACAAAGGGGGTATGTTTAATATACCGTGAGTTATATGAAATGTGCATGAATTAAGCCATGTTTCTACGCAGCCCTTTAGCAATGGCAGGCTAACATTAACACACTGTCCATAACTGTAGCTGCTTTATAAGGCCTTGCAAGTCATGAAAATATACATTAGTTTACTGTCAACTACTGATTAGAGATTTTTATGACCGAGAACTGAGGTACAGATTAGCTGCTAGCAATCCTGTTAGCCTTTCAAGTGGCATTAATCTCATAAAAACATTCAAAACGAAACCTCTCTCCTCTTCGGTATGAAAGAAACTCTTTCGAGGAATTTAATCAAGCATGGCTTCAAATCATATTCGGAGAGCCGGTTCAACAGCACTTTTTTTTTTTTATAGCTAGCATGCAGTGGTACAGAGGTGTAGATGTCTAAATAGCCCTTTTTATAAGCATTTTTTGCATTTTAATTCTACAGAAATACTTTGTAAAAAGGCTTTTGAGGCAGAGCATTTCACATTTCCTGTCAATGAGCAGGTGCTTTTTTCCTTTAAACTAACTGAATTCACCAATTGACTCTTCGCTAAGCTTTGCATTAAAACAAACAGGCTTAGATATTACAAAATTGGTTTAGGATTTAACAATTTTCTCTCAGACACTGCCAAATTTCATGAATAATACAAAGAAATAGCAAGTAGCACACTGAAGCGTGAAATTTTGAAGTAGAAAGACTGAAATAGTATTTTCTTGTAAAACATACTCCAGTAATCTTTGCTTTATTTCACAGCTTTGAAAAATCATTTTACAGTGTAGTTTTAGACTGCCTTTTACAGATATTATGCAAAAATATAGCCTATCCATAAGGTAATTGAGCTATGAAACGGTTTGCAGGCTCTGCGTTTTTTTACTGGGTAATTTAATTTCTTTAAAGGAAAACGGCAGATAAAGTGCTTTGCAACGTATACTTCCTTTCAACTCACATGAGAATAATTTCCAGTTAATTTTGAACACTTTGTGAGCCCATTTAACTAAAAATCATAGAAACTCCAGTTCATTCAGGGAGGCGGAGCTTAGCAAAGGGTCAACTGTATATATACTCTACATAATAGAATATTCATTGGGATTTGGAAAGCCTTTAAAAGTACATTGTCAAATATGATTTCTGGTTTGATAAAAAGGGTCCTGACTGATATTTTCTAACTCACAGCCCTTAAAATAACCATCACTACAAATACATGAACTGTCCCAATATTTTGAGTCCACAGAAGAGATTTTGGAGATTAACGGATATGGACTTCACAATAACGGCCTGAGAAGCTTAAAGCAATCTTACAGGCCTTTGACTGGGTGAAACTGTTGTGTACGTAACAGAAATGTACCTATGCAAATGAGGCAAAGTCTGATATTTTATCCTTTAGGTGTTGTGCGTAAACAACCCATGAACCCTTTTCATTGCACAACTTGAGTATTTCAGGGATTTCAATGAAACTATAAAGCACTTTAGGTTACGATCTCTCTCTGTAACCATAAGCAGAGCTACTAAAGCAAATTTAGATCCTAAAAACATAGCATTGCGTGTTAAATGGGCTTTTTTCTATGCGTTTTACAGTATATGCATGTTTTATTGTCAAAAGGTCCCCTTTGAGATTCAGTCTCTGCTATTAAGACTTAAGTGACTCTTTCAATCTCTAGCCTGAAATGTTATTTAGGTCACTCTGTGATGGTCCAAATATTTAGTTTATTTTTGTCTGTATTTGGCAAAGGCTGTGAGTGCCGCCATCAAATCACTATTTTGTAGCACTTGGTGATTTAGTATTCTATGTTCGTTTGCCTCTCGTGAAATATTTCAAGTTTAGGTCGATGTCATCTTTACATGCAGCCAACGCGACTGGCCGTAAAATCGGGCCGAACATCCCCATTGAAAAATAATGAGGATTGTTGTTCTCCCAGTAGCTAAACAACAACGAAATTACATATCAATACTAAAGCAAAATTGTCATCAATATAATCATGGTAGCCATTGTAGACATAACAATATAGATATTATTTCTCTATGTGGCATTATAAATAAAGACGTTTGTGTTGCTTGGACAGAGTCAAAGGAAGCAGTGTGGATCAATCACCCACATCTGTGTCCCGATCTCCAATTAGCCACAGGATGTGGAAACACAGAGCCAGGAAGCCCGTCCCCAGCAGGTCTCCCAGGGCGGTCAAGTAGGGAATGGAGAAGTTGTCGGGATCCATCCCTCGATGCCACATCCAGTTTACCATCCAGTCTGCAAGGTACAACAGGATCACAACCTAGACGGAAAGACAAGACAATGTGTCAGCTGATGGAAAATAATGGACTGATGGGTTATTAAATATATGCATATTTTTGAACATTTTTAAATAAATAAATTTGTTTTGTGTCTGATATACACCATTTCAAAGTTTGGGGTTAGTAATTATTTAATGTTTTTGCATTTATCTGACCAAAACAATTTAGTAAAACTTAAAACGGTGAAATATTATTACAAGTAACTGTTTTCTATAATAAAATATTTTGAATTGATTCCTGTGATTTTTGGCATCATCACGAAATGAAGGATAAAGAAACATTTCTGATTATTATCAATGTTGAAAGCAGGTGTACTGTGTTTTTTTAAGGATTTTTTGGTGAATAGAAAGTTCAAAAGCAGCATTTAGGTGAGTTAACTGTCACTTTTGATAATTTTAATGCTGGGTAAATGTATATCACTTTAAAATCTTACAGACCCCAAACTTTTAAACGGTGATGTATTTGTAAAGTGAATTCAATTTTTTCATAATAGTACTGAGAATTTAATGTCACAATGCAAAACCGTCTTAAAGATCTTAAAACATGCAAAGTACAATTTCACAATTATTTCCTTTTTGAAACATGACCCAGACATTTTTTTTTCTCCACATGATTCACTCAAACTTCCCTCATGTAGGTCAGAAGCACAATAAAACATTTAAACCATTTCCTTGTAATGAGAAACAGATGCTCAGGTATACCTGAAGCAGAGCTGCGGCCAGATAAAATGCAATGAAGACAGAGGTGAGAGAGGTGTGTCCACCCTGCATAGAGTTAATAGTGTAGAGGAAGACCAGATGACCAGGAGCGACCAGGAGGAAGAGCACTCTGGCAGAACGTGCGTTGACACCTGATGAGAGAGTAAATGTAGGGCGAGTCAGTGTAAGTATTGTTACAGGAGCATGACTGAAGTCATTAGCTACTGTATGCTTCCATCCAAAGTTACGAATTAAACTTATGCGCAAAATTGGCATATCACATAAAACTTTCGCGAATAAAGCACCGTTTCCATTCAGTGAGTTGAAGAGAACAAAATCGTCACTTCCTGATTAACTTGCGCTATATATGAAGAAAAATTTTATTTGCTGCAGTAGGAGAAGGCACTGTATATAATAATTTTTGTATACAATAAACTACACGATTCAGAGTGCGCAGATGATTCGGAGCCTGCTGTTTGGGCATGCAGTTCTGCGAGTTAATTATAACGAAACAAATTGGCGAAACTTTGCTCAAGCATTTTAGAATGACAAAACTAGCATTTCAGATGCTGTGCAATGAGATCGGTCCGTTGGTTGGTCCAGTTTTATGTTGTCCCATCGCTAAGTTGCATGTCTTTTTTGATGCACATTAAGGAATTTATTCGGTAAAAGTATTTCCATCATAGTTTATGTGCATGTTTTCTTTATCAGACTTAGTTGAACGCATAAGTTTTTATGCACATTTTTAGAATTTATGTACATCTTGGTATTTCCATCCAGGGTTTTTTTATGCGCTATCCTAAAATGCGCATAAAAATAGGTGGATGGAACCACAGCTATTGAGACACAATACAGGGAAATATGTAACTATCAATATTTGGTGATTACGTCTTTGCTAACAATAGGGTTGCTGTTTGTTTACATCGCTCACCTGAGCCAAAGAACGAGCTCCAGGGAGTGGGACATTTCTGTGGGGCTGGGTTTGGCTCTGCTATGGGCAAGGCATTCATGTGCAGGTAGGTGGAGATTCGACTGGCTTGAACCGCCACCAGATTGCCGCCCACACCTGCAGCAGGGCAAAACAAACAAAGTGTGCAATGATCTCTGGTGTGTCATAGTGAGGGCTAGTAAACACAACCAATGGAAACACTGAATCATGAGATACAAGGAGATAAGGAGTCTCACCGTTGATGACGGGAGTGAAAACTGCCATTCCAGCAAAGTTGGGGTTAGAGACTGTCTTATCCAGAATGAGGCCTCCAACACTGTTTCAAAAGAAGTCAAATCTAATTTTAACGACACAAAGATACCGCATCTGTGGTGTCAGGTAAATGATTGACATACTGCTGTCAGCCGCATGTGAGTAATTCATCCATCATAAAGAGGAATGAGGAAATGGAGCATCTTTTTCTTAATCATTGTTCTTCCTACCTGCTGATCGCCATGGCTATAATGACAGGCTCCCAGCCTGAGTACAGCACTTCCCGGGTGGAAGGTATCCGCCGGGCGATAAGTACCCAGATGGGTGTCAGGGCGACGAAGAAGGCACAGACCATTGGGTTGGCATAATCGTTGAATTCTATATGGAAAAAATGACATTTATTGACAAATTTAATACATTTTTCCATTTTCGTAAATTATAAATGATACATATACATCTATATTTCAATTTAATATTAAAAATATATGTAATATATACTATAAATTAGTGCTGTCAATCAATTAAAATATTTAATAGTGATTAATCACATGATTGTCATGAGTTAACTCGTGATTAATTGCAACTTAATCACACATTTTTATCTGTTGTAAATGTACCTTAAATTAATACTTTTAGTAATATAAATATATATATATAAATTACTGTAAAATCATTTACCGTATTTTTCAAATATTTAAATATATATATATATATATATATATATACACAGTATATTATATATAATGGTTTTATAAAGATCTCTACATTCTTGAGACTGAATTGTCATGAACAACACATTTAATGGAAGACCTGTGGAATTCATCACCAGTTCAGGCAGTTTCAAAACCAAAGCTTGCTGAGAAATAATCACACACAACATTCTTTTGGGTGCAATTTTACACCCGGATTCTGGAGAAGTTGGGTAAGATGAAAGCTTGGTTGACCTACTATTTTTACTTTGGCCGTTGCTTGTTTATATCCAGACAGTTTGGTCTGTGAGGTTTGATAAGACATAAACATGCAATCAATCTTCACCATAAAAGTTTCCATCCGCACACTCTCATTTTACGACTGTTCACCGCACATCAAAACACCAAGGTGCTGCCACAAGAATGCTCAACTAACAATAAATGTGCTCTTGTGTTGTTTCATTGCAAAGCACAATTTAAATTAGAATATTTGCTCCCACTTGGCGTTGTCTCTTTATGGAGTCTAAAGGGAGAGACTGCAGAGTCTAATAGGTGCACCAAAGAAACTCACAAAGCAGGTGGTGTTCACAAGCCCCAACATGCCCTGACAAGCTCCACTATGTTCTAACGTGACTCAGCATGATGACTTAGGGATATCTGACTGAATATATTATTCATGAGAATCAAAAGTACACAAAAACCACGAAAACTTTCAACAGAAGAAATGGTTTTAACATGGAAACGGTTTTATATTTGAATATATATTAAAATGTAATTTATTCCTGTGAGGCAAAGCTGAATTTACAGCATCATTATTCCAGTCTTCAGTGTCACATGATCCTTCAGGAATAATTCTAATATGCTGATTTGCTGCTCAAGAATTATTATCAATATTAATTATCAGTATTGAAAACAGTTGTGCTGCTTGATATTTTTGTGGAAACTGATAGATTTTTTCAGGAATCTTTGATGGCTAGAAAATTATTTGAAATAGAAATTTTGTAATTTAAATGTCTTTACTGTCACTTCAGATCAATGTAATGCTTCTTTGATGAATTAAAGTATTAATTTTGTAAAACCCCAAACCTTTCAATCGTAGTGTAAATATAAATATAATGCACATATTATATGCTTATTCTTGGACACTGTTCTATTACACTTGCACTTTCTTCTTCTGTATTTTTAGCTTGAAAAAAGTAAAGTTAGCCTTCTTTTTAAATCACCAAGCAAGTGTTGAGATCCCATTTTCTCCCTGACTGTGGCAGTTCCTCTGCAGAGCAAGTTTTATGATACAGAAAGTGCCAAAACATGGCTAATTAAAGAAGAAACTGACTTTTGATATCTTCAGTTAAGACATGCAAATGTTTCATTTCAGGAGCTGCCAAGATAGTTTCTTATTCCTCCACTGAAGTCGACTCGGAAACAGAGGAAGGATAATTACGTTTCTAGGCCATTCAGTTCATAAGTTATCCGCTAAAATGTATGTGAATCTACAAACTTTAGTGTGCCTGCTCATATATCTGCCTGCACTTGGATCACAAAATGCACTGACAGTAGATATCCGATTACGGCAATGTTCCCAAAGAGCTCAGCCAAAGAACTGAGGCGTCCACTCACCGAGCTCCTTATACAGGCCCGTACTGATGCCAGCCAACAGCGCCAGGGTGATCAGGTCACCGAGGCTGGCTGCAATGGGGGTGGCCACATTGTCTGGGTTGATGCCAACCTTCCTGGATGCAATGATAACCCCGATCATGATAAGACCTGGGCGGAAGAGGAGAGGAAAGATTTGTCAAGTTAGTGTTGAAATGGTGGAATTAACACAGGAGATTGTGTCGATCCCAAACAATGAAGACTAGACATTCTTTGTTTTTGATACCTCCTGTTTGGAGGATATATTTCCACTATAGTGATGAAATGAGACCTCAGAGCTGCTTTGTACTTCCAGGTTCAAAAACAAGCATTAGCTGCTACTCATCTCAGCTTGTACGTCTCTACATGGTTAATACGACAGATATTTTTTTAAAAGTAACACATACAAAGCACATCAGTTTGTGTATTTTGTTTTTTGGACCCCCTTGAAAATGAGATGTCACATCTCAAGGGGCTATCCTTTCAATAAATTCAAATTCACATCATATTTTTGATTACATTATTTGTTTTCTACCAAAATGTGCACTGTAAATGTATTTAACACATTGCACTGAGATGCCATCTAAATGCCATCTAAATTGCAACATTGTGAAAATGTTTTATGGTTCTTGGGATGTGACCACATACACAAATGTAGTTTAAAGTGCACAGTATCAGTTTCTCAGCTCCCCAAAATAAGGGTTCCAAAATGGGGGTTTCACAGCAATGCCATAGATGGTTCCCCAAAGAAACACTTCTAAAAAGAACGATTTTTTTCTTAGCATGAAGAACATCTAAATAACTCTTTTCCACTATTAAGAACCTTTTGTGTAAGGAAAATGTTCCATGGATGTTAAAGGTTCTTCATAGAACCATTGATGCCAAGATGTCACGACCCTCTCACCTAGCAGCAAAGAAGCGATGAATGCGGTGGCCACGCTGCTGGCACAGAGCAGGACGGCATGCCCCATCTTAAAATTACCCTCTGGAATCCAGCCAAAAATGACTGCGGCGATGGAAGCCAGGAAGCCGACCACTGTGGCCTGGACCTGAAATCAAGAGGGGCACGATGAACTCGGATATCCTCCCACCCTCCTGAAGTTCAAAGTCTTCATGTCAAGTTTACTTTGTTATCTTTCATCATTAGTGTACACATGCCAGTATTGGGTTTAGGGGGCATTTCCAAGAAATACATCATCCAATCATTACATAATTGTTTAGTCAAGCATGCAGTCTGGAGAAGTCAAACCTCATATGACATGTGACTCGGTGCCAATGACTTTTCACATTGTGCACAAATCTAACAAATCTTTAGGAATGACCATCCCGACTGTAAAGCATTCTTCTGAAACAGCTGACTCGTTCGTTAATTTAATATGGACTACATAGCGAATGTTCAGTACATAAGGAAAGATTTGATTTTGAAAAATATGCATTTGGACACAGCTTCAGTCAATACTACACACTGTGTATAATGTTCAGTGTTGTTATTGTTAACTAAAACTAAAATTATTAAAAATAATTTTCTGTAAATTAAAGCTGAAATAGCATGTAAATGTTAGAATTTTTTAACAAACTTAAATGAAAATTAAAAATGTTAACTTGACTGAAATAAGCTGAAGTTGAAATATTTTTTAATATTTAACAAACTAATAAAAATGACAAAAATCAGAACAAAATGACTAAAGAGTAAACTAAAAAATAAGATCTAAATCAAAATATTACTAAATATTATAATAGTTTATAAATAATACTAAAATAACACTGATGACATTTCAAATGTGCTGTGTCCCAAATGGCAAAAAAAATATTATCTGGTAGGTAAACATCAGATTTCATATGCTTATTTGCTTATTTCACAGTCAGATTTGCCAAATAACCAGATTTTCGCTGCTTGTCTGAACAAAGCCTTGTGAATTGAAGAGTTGGCATGTACATTAGACAAACAGGATTGATATTTTTAGGAGGTCTCCAACCTGAATTAGTGCGAGGTTTCCCATGATCATTTTCCACATATCCTTGGCCATGTCCATTTGTCCAATATTAGCCTGGTGAGAGGGGGGAAGAGAGAACACAGGAAGTCCATTTACAAATGTTCCCATTATAGTTTAACCACTGCACACTTTCCTCTGATTGAACAACACTGATCTCGCTTAAGAGTTTAGATGCATGTTTTTTTTTTTGATCGTACAGCTGATACACTCAGAAAAGCTGCATGATTAGAGGAATCATTCATAGCGCAAATGGTGTAGGATGGGTTGCATGCTAAAACTGAATACTTTGGGTATTCAAAAGCCTAATAATATCATACTTAAACATTTCATGATCCAATCAAATCTCAGTGGATAAAACAAATCTCCGTCCTACATTATTTCCCACCGGATATTCTGTTTCACTCAGAAATACACAAAGTACACTGTCTGCAGGAGATATTTCATGTTGTCTTCAAGAACCACAAAATAGCTAATAGTGCTGATAGGATCATCATTAATCTGTGATCTTCCCATGAAAATGAAACAATGAAACATACATGGTAGGAAACATACATTTTCTTGGTGCTCAGGCGCCTTTGGTCCAGCTTCCACTAGAACAAACAGTGGTCAGTTCACAAGACAAAAGAGGGTTTGATGAGCTGGACAGATGCATCTTATCCTCCTCTCCCTACTTATCTCATCTCTCTCAGTACAGACACTAATGTCAAGTGGCTCTGGCCCAACAGAAGCTCTCCGTATCATGGGACGAGGCCTTTCCTGACCTGGACCCACTCAGATGGGACAAAACTACCTGCCTCAGGAGGATATTTGTGTCTTACGAAACAAAAAAACCCTATGAAAACAAAACGTTTTCTGGATATCAGCTTTGAGTCATCGATATGATAGCATACTAATTAAACTATCTGAAAAACAGCATATAACAAATCATGGGCTATTGCAATGGAATACTAGCATACTACCTACTGAGTATTACACTGCAGGGTTATTATAGTTAAAGGGGTCATATGACGTTGCTAAAAAGAACTTTTTTTTTGTATTTGCTCTAATGCAATGCGTTTACGTTTGTATTGCGTTTACGATTCAAAAAACACATTATTTTCCACATACCGTACATTATTGTTGCTCCTCTCTGCACCGCCTTTCTGAAACACGTCAATTTTTACAAAGCTCATCGTTCTGAAAAGCGCGGTGTGCTCTTATTGGCCAGCTATCCAATGCATTGTGATTAAATAAATGTTAAATGAAATTATATAAAAAATCGTAAACTTAATTTAAAACGTAAAAACTTGATGAACTAAAATAACTGAAATACAAAACAATAAAAATTATATAGACATATTATTAAACGATTTTTTGTAAAACTAATGGTATGACAAAACAACAAAATTACTAAAAATTTTATATTAAAATGAAAACAGAAATTCAACATACTAAAAAAAGCTATAACACTACATCAGTAAAACTAAAATATGTACACTATATATCCTATATTTATTACATATAGAGCTGGGTAGATTACTTACAAATTATAGTCCGTTACTGATTCCGAATTACACGACAAATATTATAAAAATCCATTACATTACACATTTCAGGTAATATAATCAGACTACTTTATGATTACTTTTAACGTAACTCGTTTATCACATTGATTTAAATAGGATAATATTGTACCATATTGATATTATTATGCAAAGAAAATGTAATCCATACGTTGTTATTAACAACATAAAGTGAATTAAGCATTACATTATGTCAAGGTTTCTCAAACTGGGTTCATGAAGGAACTGCAGTGTGTTTGTGAGTTTAATGAAAAGCTAATAATGAATTAAGTCACAAAAATGTAAAATTAAAATAAATAATTTTAAAATAACATCAGTCAAAATAATACACTAGCTAAAAATTAAATGATTTGTTTACCTGCATGCCATGTAGGTATTTTACAAAGAAAAATTTAAAAGATTAAAAAGAATTAGGGATAATCAATAAATTATGAATAGTTTATTGCTACTGTGGGAATATATGTATGAAGTAATCAATAAAAAAGTAACTGTAGTCTGATTATGAGTATATTACAATGTAATTTAATCTAATTAGAAGTACTTAATTTTTGGAATATGATCATGTAATCCAGATTACTAGTCCAAATACATAATTAACAAAAAAAAGGTATATGATAAATATGGTTTATTTGCACTGTGGAGATGCAGTATATTTTAGCAAAATGAGGTATACTGTAGCTACCTGGGTATTTCATGTATACAGAAAAAGAAATGACATTTTATGCACAGAATAAATATTGCAGATATGGTACAGTATACTATTTCAAAATTCAAAAAATGGACAAGCCAAAATGTCCTCCTCAAAATTCCTATTTGAACTGTAAACACATCAGCACTACATGATGTCTGAAAAGGTACACTTTGGCAGACAGTTTCTTAAATGCAAGTCTAGTACAGCAGCCCAGCACACAAATGTGGCGGAACCAGTGCGCTTTCCTAAATGAGACAGGAAGTAGAATAGCCTAAGTACGTGGGCAGAATGCATTTCAGAGGCTGACAGCCCAGCAGTCTCTTTTAGAAATTCAGTGCACCTCACTGTAGCCTTTCATTATGTTTCAAAAGAGCTGTAGCACTTCTGAGCTTCCTGTGAACTTCACTACTTAAAAAACTCAATTACACACTGCATGACAAAATAAACCAGATTTTTAACACATTCTGAAGAATACGTGCGCACTTCTTGCCAGTATAAAAATTGCTACCAATGCAAGGATGTTGTCTGACGTTTCTTTTGCCTTTGTTAAGGTGCTCCGGGTGTTTTTTTTTACACATTTCTATGCAGTTGTTAGGGTGTTCTTGATGGTCACTAGGTGGTTACTTCCTGGCCGAAAAAAGTCCACCACTGTAGTCAGTTATTCAATTTAAGGTAAAATTGCAACCTTTTTAATAATCAGTATTTTTAATATTAAGTTTGTTTTCTAGTAAAAATGTATAAACATACAACAAGACAACAACTTCAAACAAGACACATTTACATGTAAATATAAATAATACATTTTCTTACCCTATTGACAAATCCTCACGAAATTGTTTTCAATTAATCAATCAAATAAATAAATAAATATTTAGCTTCACAAGTAAATTGTGTTTGAAGGACGTTTAGATACTTTTATTTATTTATTTATCTATTTTTTGGGTGTTTTATTTTTTTGTATAAACCTCACTAAATTATGTTGAATACATAAATTACAAAATAAATTCATGTTATATTATAAATATATATTTGTTTACTTCAAAACAAGACAAAACATTGTATTTATTTGCAGAGTAACTCATTTTTGGTATTTTTTTTATTATGTAACAAGCAAAATGTTTTTTTTTGCATAAATAATAAAAAAACATTGCAGAAATAGAATTTTAAATTCTATTTTATTTGAGCACAAATTTGATTGTTAAAAATAAATAAATATTTAGCTTTCAAGTAAAATATTTTGCTGTGTAACTACTTTTTGGGCTGTTTTATTACGCAACAGGCATAATAGTTTTTTTGCATAAATATAAATAATAAAACATTGCATAAATATTTTGCTTTCAAGTAAAAATACCTTGTTTGAAGGGTGTTTAGATATTTTTCCTGGAAGTTTTATTGCTCAACAAACCCCCCCAAACAAACTGCACAATTTGAGGCAGGATGCATTACTAGCCAAGTTTAATTCTCATAGTTCAGGGTTTATTCAAATCCCTAACCCTAAGCGTTAACACTATAATAAAACAGCCACTTAAAGCCTCAATAGTCAATTCTGCGTGTCTACAAATCATTGTAGTCCATTTAGTGTTCACCAGAAGGAAAAACATCAATTCTTTCTTTTTTCCTGCAATCTAATTTCTGTTCTAACTCAAACTACAATAACAGCAAATTAGCATCGCTACTACAGTATATTGCAAATATCCTGTACAACAGGATGAAGGAAAAAGCAGGCAGGAGAGGTCGTTAGTGGGGCGGTTGCCGCCTATGTTTAAGTGAAGTAAATGTATGTGTGTGTGTGTGTGTGTGTGTGTGCGCGCACTGGGCCTCCATGAGGCAAAAGGAAGGAGCCCTTGAGTCAGTGCCAACTGCCTGCTGCTCGCTGAGGTGACCCCACTCCGGCAGTCAGAGCGATTCTTCCGCACTGCGTCCTGCCTTGTGTAGCGCTCACACACACACACAAGGGGAAACACAGCTGGCTCGGCTACTTCCACTGCTCATGCAAGGTTAAAAAAATAATTCCCCAAAACTTAGAATACTGTCATTGTTTACTCACCCTCATGACTTCATTTCTTCCACTGAACACAAAATAATGTGATGGTCACTCTTTTCCAACGAATTACAATGAATAGCATCAGAATAGAAGTCTGTGAGTTGAACTTGAAAACATTTTCACTCTAAAGAATTACATGTACATTTAAATAATATGTTTTCTTTCAAGCAAAGTGTTTTTTTTTTGCATGAACTTTACTCATTTATAAATAAATAAATATTAATTTCATAAAATATTATTATATTAAATATTATATTATATTAGAAATATAATATATAAAATAATATTAGAAATATTTTGAAGTATGTTTATATATATATATATATATATATATATATATATATACACACACACACACACACACAGGTGTATCTCAATAAATTAGAATGTCATGGAAAAGTTAATTTATTTCAGTAATTCAACTCAAATTGTGAAACTCGTGTATTAAATAAATTCAATGCACACAGACTGAAGTAGTTTAAGTCTTTGGTTCTTTTAATTGTGATGATTTTGGCTCTCATTTAACAAAAACCCACCAATTCACTATCTCAACAAATTAGAATACTGTGACATGCCAATCAGCTAATCAACTCAAAACACCTGCAAAGGTTTCCTGAGTCTTCAAAATGGTCTCTCAGTTTGGTTCACTAGGCTACACAATCATGGGGAAGACTGCTGATCTGACAGTTGTCCAATAAGACCAATAAAAAAAACATTTTTAGTGAATTGTTGGCCTTCTGGAAAGTATGTTCATTTACTGTATATGTAATCAGTACTTGGTAGGGGCTCCTTTTGCTTTAATTACTGCCTCAATTCGGCGTGGCATGGAGGTGATCAGTTTGTGGCACTGCTGAGGTGATATGGAAGCCCAGGTTTCTTTGACAGTGGCCTTCAGCTCATCTGCATTTTTTGGTCTCTTGTTTCTCATTTTCCTCTTGACAATACCCATAGATTCTCTATGAGGTTCAGGTCTGGTGAGTTTGCTGGCCAGTCAAGCACACCAACACCATGGTCATTTAGCCAACTTTTGGTGCTTTTGGCAGTGTGGGCAGGTGCCAAATCCTGCTGGAAAATGAAATCAGCATCTTTAAAAAGCTGGTCAGCAGAAGGAAGCATGAAGTGCTCCAAAATTTCTTGGTAAACGGGTGCAGTGACTTTGGTTTTCAAAAAACACAATGCACCAACACCAGCAGATCACATTGCACCCCAAATCATCACAGACTGTGGAAACTTAACACTGGACTTCAAGCAACTTGGGCTATGAGCTTCTCCACCCTTCCTCCAGTCTTCCCCATGATTGTGTAGCCTAGTGAACCAACCTAAGAGTTTTGAAGGCTCAGGAAACCTTCGCAGGTGTTTTGAGTTGATTAACTGATTGGCATGTCACCATATTCTAATTTGTTGAGATAGTGAGTTGGTGGGTTTTTGTTAAATGAATACTATAAATACTCTATATATATATATATATATATATATATATTAGTATTTTACTGAAAAACCTGACAAAATGTATTTATGCAGTGTTACTATTTTTTGGGATGTTTTATTGCCCAACAGATGACTTTTTTTTGCAGTATAAGTATGATTTGCTCACAAATTGGATATGAATAATTGGCTTCGCCAGAGGGAAAGAGGAAAAGTGACATTATTTTGATCTTTCCTCACACAAAGCTATTATATGACTTCAGGAGACTTGAAATGAATCACACTATCTGTATTTTTATGATACTTTTATGGTGCTTATGCGATTTTTTTGAGCGTGAAAAATCTGTCTAATATCAGACTTTTGTGCTTCATGGAAATAATAAAATAATACAAGACTGGAACAATATGTAGATACTATAAGTAAATACAATTTTTTTTAAATTTTGGGTAAGCTATTCCTTCAACAGGCTGTCGCTTACTGATAAGTGGGGGTCCGAGAAATGATGATAAGCTTTACGCAAATCACTCTATGCAAAACACAGCAGTGGTCACGCACACAACACTTCTACAAACGGTAAACCACACACTTCTGAAGCAGACATGGGAGGAACCTCTGGCAGAGGCAACGGCTGGAGACATGTAACGATTAGTCTGGTTTTTAGTCCACAAACTCAGATAAAGGCAGAGAGTCAGATTAGGTGCTTTGTGCTGTAGAAACAAGATACACGTTTATGTGACCATTAACATTTTGACAAGCAAGCTGTCAAGCGAACACAGGGTTTACCGGATGTAATACTTAATAGGATCAAGAGCTAACACCCTCTGACTTAATATTACTGGAACACTGTATAGCAGGTGGTTAGTCACTTTCCAGGCATTGTGGAATGACACAAGACCAACAACACATTTCAGAATTAACTACCTAATATTTCAAAATAGCTAGAATCAGAAACAAAATTTAACTTCTTTTAAACATCCAATTTTACATCATATAAAGGTAAAGCCTCTTTCCAGCAAAGGGAATATTTTAATTAAATAAGCACTAAAAATCAATATAATAATAATAATAATAATAATAATAATAATAATAATAATAATGAATATTTTTTAAGTCTCTTATGCTCACCAAGGCTGCATTTATTTGATCAAAATACTGTAATACAGTAATATTGTGAAATATTATTGCAATTTAAAATAACTGTTTTCTATCTGAATATATTTTAAAATGTAACTTATTCCTGTGATCAAAGCTAAATTTTCAGGATCATTACTCTAGTCTTGTGATGAAAACATCATTAACAATAATAGAGTGGTGCTGCTTAATTTTTTTTTTTTTTTTTTTGAAACTGTGATACAAGTTCTCAGGACATAATGTTCAAACAACAACATTTACTTAAAATTTTTATATATATATAAACATTATAAATGTCTTTACTGTCACTTTTGATCAATTTAATGCAGTCTTTCTGAAAAAAAAAAAAACTACACACACAAAAACAAAACAAAACAAAATAAAACAAAAAAACAAAACAAACTTGTTTGTGGCCATGTTGACAAAAAAAAATGTAGAAAATATACACATTTCAATTATACAGTGTTTCTCTTCCAGAAAAATGGGCCAAAAATATTGATGGCATTATACAGTCTCTTAAGCTTTGTCCAATAAAATGCTCACTAATGTCACTTGCCACATAGTAGCAAATCATAGCTATTTTAAAAAAGGGCAAACCCTTTGAAAGCTATGTAATTTATGCGAAGTTCCTGTTGCAATAAGACATACAATTGACACGGGACTGAAAATTAGTCAAACTATTTGATAGGCTATTCAAATGGGTCAAGTTTGTAATACTCCAAAAAGACCCACAATGAGACGAGAACAAGAGGAATCATTTTCATTTTTTTCATGAAAAAAATGAAAAATATGGTCATGTGGGTCTAATTTATTTTTGAAGTAAGAGCATTAGAAACCGACAGTGTTCTTAATCTGCTGATAATTAGCAGCAGCTCGGAGAAACTGAGCACTCAGTGTAGATTTACAGCACACAGATGACCTCAAGACCGCGGGCTTGACACTTTCTGTTCACCTGATTACATGTGAATCACTGGATTCCAGCAAAAAGTAGATGAACTTTCCCTGAGTGTGGGTTTGCAACTAATTTAAAGTGTTTAATGAGGTATGTAATTAGTAGGAACAGTTTAAAGGTACAGTTCACCTAAAAACAAACATGTTCACATTATTGACTTACTCTCAAGTCGTTCCTACACCACATTATTTTCTTAAAACAAGAATACGGGGCCAAAATGACATGAAAATTAGCAAATAATGACTAAATTAAACTTTGGGATGACTAATTATAGTTACTTTAAATCATTGCTCTCAAAAATAATGAAAACCAATGTCATCTGACAGCATTGCTCCCAGATTTAACCAGCTATCGTGGGCTGCTTAAGGATGTGTTATGATTAAACATGTAATCTTGTGGCGGGAGCTCAGAGAACCACAGCCCAAAACAATGTCTGGATTTGCCACAAACCTGGCACATCCACGTCTAGCCGAGACACACGCAGTGTAGGAGTACCGAGCGAAACTAGGGGAAGTGCACGGTCATGTGCTTAACAGGATTAAAATGATGTTAATTTGACCACAGTGTCCTACATGATGTCCTATTAAGCTCTCAGAGAATAGGGCAGACGGCCCAAGTTATTACCCTACTTTTAACATACTGCAGTGAAGGACAATGAAGCATTGTGAAAATTTCACATTGATGACAAATGAAAACGAGCAAACAAACTTAATTTTAACATATTCTGAAGAATATGCACTGTTCAAAAGGGGTGTTATAATTTTTTACAATATTTTTTAAAGTCTCTTCTGCTCACTGCTCATGCAGTAAAAACAGTAATGTTTGTGAAATATTATTTCAATTTAAAATGCCTGTTTTCTACTTTAATACATTTTCAAATGTAATTTATTCCTGTGACACAAAGATGAATTTTCAGCATCATCTTTAGTGTCACATGATCCTTCAGAAATCTATTATGCTGATTTGCTGCTCAAGAAACATTTCTCATTATTATCAGTAATGTTTTGTGGAAAGTCCGACATGTTTTTGTCCAGGATTTTTTGGTGAATATAAAGTTTAGCATTTAATAATTCTGTAAAATTGTAAGTGTCTTTGCTGTCACTTTTGATCAATTTAATGCATCCTTGCTGAACAACAACAACAACAACAACAAAAATAATATTCTTACTGACTCCAAACATTTGAACAGTAGTATAATGTTGGTCATTGTTAGAGTGTTTATACAGGCAAGTTGAAAGAAAAAGACAGTTTTATTATTTGCCTGCTAAAAATTGTATGTCTCTTGAATTAAAAGTAATAGCACACGTCTCAAAATAGAGTATCAAAATACTCTAACCCCTGGTATACCAATATTTTCCTTCAAATGAGAATTTTAATGCATTCATTCTGACAGCAGGAAAGATTCTTCAAATTTCAAGCTGAAGTTACATAAAACTCAAACACACCTCTGAAAGTTGCACAAAGTAAGTATTAGTCACCATCCAGACAAAAGAAAGAGTACAATGCAAGTGAAACTGCATCATGAAATTCAGATAATGATTCAGTATGATTTTAACATCTCAGTGATATGACGTCAATAAATATGCTTGCGTACATAGTTTTCCCCAGCATTCCTTTCAAAGTCTTTTTGAATTTTATTTAAAGGTCCCATTTTTTCATAGTTTTTATCTGCATCTTGTGCTGACCTAAAGAATGAATCTTTCCCATTGGAAAGCTCGTGTTAAATTTTATACTAAAGGACTTACCGCGGTAGACAGTCTGGACGCGAGGGTCATCTCCAAGTTCCCTTTCAGGCCCAGGAGAGCAGGCACCAGGATAAAGACTTCAGTCACCTCTGTGAATACCGTCCAATGCTATTGAGAAAGAGACACTTTTTAGTTCAAACATTCACTGAACATTAAAGCCCAACAACAGCTTCTGTAAACTACATTGGAAGTAAAGCTGTGAAAACTGATTTTTTTTTAATGAGATCTGTTTGCTATCTCTTACTTTTGATCATTAGCTGCAATTTGATAGTCTTTTTTTTATGGAAAATTTGATTGAACCAAGTCTACTCAATGGTGAAATGAATTTACAAGGTGCTAAAACTTAAAAATAAATAAATAAGTGTGATCATAGTAGAGACACTCCAAGGAAAAAAATCACATGAGAGATACTTTAAAATCTGAATTATATGTCCTAGAAAGCCATTACATTAAATGGAAACAATTGTGATATGATATTTTTGCCATATCGTCCAAACCAAATATGAACTAATTTTCATTTGATAGCTCTGCAGTCTTACTGCATGTCAACAATCGACTTGTTTGTGTCTATTTCTATTATTCTATAGAATTTTAAGAGATTTTTTGAGACAAAGTTGATACAGAAAACTCTTTTTGTTATATCTCTTGAGCTATAAAGGAGCAACAGTAAAACCTTCCTCTGAGGATCGCTGCATGTACGATTAGACCCTAAGAAACAAAACCTCTCCATTTATAACAAATATTAATAGTTTTTAATGAGAAAATCTCTGAGTTTATCATCTTATCATCCAAAGTTAAATTCAAGCCAATTTTAGATCTACTGATGCCCTCGTCCATTTGAACCTTTTCCAAGTATCTGATTTGAGACGTACGAAGTTGATGACTGCGGTAACTGGCAGGCTGTTTTTTTCCATTAGGCTGCGTGGCTTAGATGCAATGCAGCAGCAGGCAGTATAGATCAATACATAGAAGGAGTGCTTATCTTTAGACTCATTCCCACTGGTGCACAGCAATTACAGGCCTGACACTGACTAGCTAAATCAATTCTAGCATCTTGTCAGCACATGGAGAGAGAGAGAAAGCGTGGAGGGGACCGCTAACGTAACGTTGAAGAAAAAGCGAATGGTAAACATAGTACAACAACACAAAATCTTCTACAAATAGCGGCAAAAAGCACTAGTTAAGGAGTTCGAGCGGTGCAGCTTCCAGTGGGTGGGTTTTAATGGCCGTTTCTTTTTCCTTGAGTCTTTGGCAGTGCAGGGGCCACTTTTAAAAAAAGGACGAACATCAATTGGGAGCTGGCGCCCAGCCACTTTGTCTTCGGTTCCCTTTGACTGAACCTCCTCTACTCTGTCTATCTCCCTCCCCCAGTACGATGTTGTCTTCAGGGAACAGCGCAGTCCTGGCCAATGCCTCCAAGGGTTCTGTGAACTTGACGCACAGCAGTGCAGGCATGCAACCGAAGGGGGGGCTCGGATTGCAGGATTGTGTAATGTTGGCTGGCAACGCTCCTCGGTTCCGGCACCTTGGTCTCCAAGGCCCAGCGTGTTAGGTCACAGAGGAATTCTGAAGACGCTCTACCAACCTGGGTTGTGTTTAACACCAGTGAACCTGCAGTGGTCTATGTGCATGCTATGATTTTCAAGATAGTTTATCAAAAAATCAGTTACTCAACCTCATGTTATTCCAAACCTACACTCTTTAAAATTAGGTTCCTAAAGCGGGTTTTCGCAGTGATATACTAGTTATCTATAACATAGAAGAACCATTTTGGGTTTCCCAATGAGCCTTTCAGCAGAAACTTCTTAAAAGAGCCATATTTTCTTAGTGTAATGTACATTTTAATAATCTAAAGAAACTTTTTCCACTATAAAGAACCTTAAGTGGTTCCATGGATGTTACATGTTCTTCATGGAACCATCAGTGCCAATAAATAACTGTTATTTTAAAGAGTGTATGATTTTCTTTTCCTCTGTGGAATAAAAAAGAAGATATTTTGAAGAACATTAGGATTCATTTAGTTTCATTGACTTTTTTTAATGCCTTCTTTTGCGTTCTGCGGAAGAAAGAAACATGAGAGTGAGTAAATGAATGATGATTTTCATTTTTGGGTAAACTATCCCTTTAATAATCTGGAAACTATCTGGAAAATTAGATTATTTCTTACCCATCGCTCAACCAATTTTGCATATGAGTGTTTCTGTGTGGTTTCCAGTGATTTCTTATTGGTTGCTAGAATATTGCAGGTGGTTACTTACTTACTTAAGTCTATGGGACGTAAATTGCACTATTCTGCTCATTTAAAAAGTAAAAACAACAAGCCACATAATTTGAGGCATGATTTACTGTGTCCATAGCACAAACAGTGCTGTTATGGTTAACTAAAACTAATAAGACTTTTTAAAAAATAGTTAACTGAAATAAAGCTGAGATAAAAATAAATATTTGATGAAAAATAAGACTAACTTGGCTAGCAACTGAAATAAGTTTAAATTCCAAGTACTAACGTTATTAAAACTATGAAATTATATTACAGCTAAATATTGAAATATAATATTATATATATATATATATATATACACACACACACACACATACACACACACACACACACACATACATATATATATATATATATATATTTAATGACTAAAGCATATAACAAATTAGTAAAAAAAAAAACTTGCAATGTGGGATGAACAACACAGAAGGATAAATAAAAAGAAATATGTAAAGGATGTGAACACACCCTAAACCCAGGGTGCCAAGTTGGAACTGAACTCTATAGGACTGTAGACCTCCAGGAACAGGACAGGGCCTCCCTGCCCTAAATCCTAAATTATATTGACACTAGCCTTAGTAGCGCAGCTACATATTCATTTAAAATCTTACATGTTAACTTTTAAGGAACTTAGATTATTTTTATCAGTTTAGCAAACAGAATAAGTCATTTGTTTGATCTTTGAGACACTAGGAGAGAACGGAAGCACAATTTCGGCACCTGTTCCTGTCCACAGTTACTCTACAGCAGGGGTGTCAAACTCAGTTCCTGGAGGGCCAGAGCCCTGCAGAGTTTAGATGCAACCATAATTAAACACACCTGATCCAGCTAATCAAGTCCTTCAGGCTTATTTGAAAAGTACATGGTTTGTGTGTTGGAGCAGGGTTGGAACAAAACTCTGCAGGGTTGAGTTTTACACCCCTGCTCTACAGGACATCTGGCACAAAACTCGAAATCAGTCATCTGCACTTGTGAGTCATAGAAGCCAATGATATGATCAAAGAACTACACAGAAATTCGCTATAAGATCTGAGCTGATGCAAGGTTAGGACTGGGCAGGTTATACTTGTCTGTTTGCATTGAATCCTGTCAAAATGAGATGACGGTGGATGTAGTAAACCCTAACTGGCTTCCTGTCAGGCCTTAATGTTTAGTCTGTTGTCCTTGTGGTAAAAAATAGTTTCACACATTCAGACTTTAGCACAAACAGGTCTGACTAGAGGTTTTCAAGCACAATACATTCCACATCAGCTGGGTAAAAGACAAAATCACCAAGTCGGCTGAAAAACAAGTTTCCATGCTGGTTAAGACTACAAAGGGTGTGGAGCTCTGGACTGTATTATGTAGTGAAGTAAAACCTAATGGCTTCTACAATGATTTATGTGAATAACAGCTAGTGAATTCTCTTACACAATTGGTTATAAAATCACCCTACGCCAATCCACAGGTCTACACCCTTTCCTCAAAAAACAAGTAATAAACTCTTTGAAATTTTAAATATGTGATTTCTATCTTTCACACGAGAAACTGAGGAAGTGAGGTAAGTATTACATGGAACAGCACGCCTCTTCAGAGACTGTACCCACAATGTTTTTGGAAAACCCCAACCATTTTTGCATCTACCAGGGTACAACAGGAAGTCATATTGTATTTGTAGAGTAACTTTTTTTCTGTAGGTAGTACAGATTACCCACTTTACACTTTTAAAAATAAAAGTTCTTTATTGGCATCTATGGTTCCATAAAAAAACCTTTAAAAAGGTTCTTTATAGTGGAAAAAGTTTCTTTAGATTATTGAAATATTCTTCACACTAATAAAAATGGTTCTTTTAAGAACTATTCAATGAAAGGTTTGTTGGGGAACCTAAATGGGATCTTTTATGGTATCGCTGACTGCTGCCTTTATCTTTATTAGACTGACCTTAAAAAAATATGTACAGCACGTCAGCTGGGATGTGCTCTTTATTTTTAAATAGAACAACCATAAAAACACACATGCAGGAAGTAAATCAATCAATCAATCAATCAATCTATCTATCTATCTATCTATCTATCTATCTATCTATCTATCTATCTATCTATCTATCTATCTATCTATCTATCTATCTATCTATCTAATGCACTTCAGTTTTCAACACCCTTTCACCCTTCCACACGCTGTTAGGGGAAACCATTAGCGTGGGACAGCACGTGTTCACTGCTTATTTGGAAAGAACCTGTTTTCTGAACAGTGTCTGACATGCTCTGTTGCTCTTAGTACCAGGTAGCATTTGAAAAACCCTGACTGATGTCATTCTGTCAATGGCATCACAAGCATGCAAATCCTAAGAATGAGTTTTCCTGTAGCATTTTAACATATAAAGGTTATGCTTTAATAGAGTGCTTCTTTTAACAGAAATAAGATGAAAAATACACTCATAAAAATAAAGGTTCTTTATTGGCATCTATGGTTCTATGAAGAACCTTTAACATCTATGGAACCTTTTCATTGCACGCACAAAAAAAGAAAAAGTTTCTTTAAATTATTAAAATGTTATTTACACTTAGAAAAATGGTTCACTGAAAAGTTCGTTTTGGGAGACCAAAATATGACAAACCACTGTAAAAAAAAAACCCTATTGGAACCTTTATTTTTAAGAGTGTACTTAAGTCTCTTTGGATAAAAAATAGCTATATTCCAGAACTTGGAATATGAAATATTCACATATATTCCAACATTATGATCTTTTTATTGACTGAATTGATTGATTTAACTCTGTAATCCACATTCAACACCAAGTAATTGGGTTTTACTCACCTGAACAATGTCCAGAACCATGCCAGCTGCAACTGTCCCAAACCCTGCCAGCAGGAAAGGGAACAAAACCTGGAGTCCAATAGAAAAGGACGTTTCCTTTAGTGGAGCCGGCGGCACCGGGCTTTGGTCCGTACTAGTGTCATCACTCTCGTTGCTTTGGCTGGCGTTCTCCAGGAGCGCGTCCTCTTCCCTCTGGCCCTTTGCGTTGGCCCGACAGTCGAGGACCACCATGTCCGGCCGCTCGTTCTCCTGATCACTGCGGTCCGGTATAGAGGTCACCTCTGTGAGTTCATACTCCCCGGGGGTCTGGGGCACCTCCTCGGGGTTGTCGGGTAGTATAACCGGATGGACCGACCCGTTGGAGTGGTGGAACGCTGGCGGCGGCCCCTCCTTCTTCATCTCTATCCTTTCCGTCCCGGCGGACATGTCGGACAGTTTGTCTTGATCTTTCGACCAGAGTACCATGCGGAGGCCTTAGGATGTAAAGTGTCAATTAAGAAGAAATTAAGAAGCTTGAGGCTCTTACTTGAGTTTAGATCAGCCGTTCACCTGATCTCTGGAGATAGTTTATCCCATTCAAGACGGCTGGTGCTGATGAATGAGTCTACAGGTCGAGGGAGAGAGGCAGGTGCGTCCCCGTCTCCAGGCTTGTGTAAGATCCTGCCTGAACTTGGATAGCATACAAATTACGTTCCCCATTCAAAGCAAATTTTCCTTTAAGACATAACAACAGAAAGCCACATGTTAGTCTGTGTGCAAAAACAAAAACAAAAAAACAATCAGAGTGAAATATTCTTCACAAAGCTGATGCCTCACAAGCACAAAATGTCACAAAAAGAACCAGAAAAATGGGTTTGAGGGCTGTAATGAACATCCACTGCTAGAGTCTTGTGGAGGCACTTGGCTAAAACTTTCTAACCAGCTCTGGGCAGTTGGAGGGCTGGAGACGTCTCACTTTACACCACGTGGTAAATTGTTTTTTAAAATGTATTTAAAGGTCTCTGGAGCCAGGGTAATATTACAACTCACTGAAATGCCTGAGTCTGATAAGGTCGACTTGTCACCTGCCAAAGGGAAGGACATCTGTTATAAGTTCCTAAATTACTTTAGCTCTTAAAAAGTCTGATTTCTTCAGTTTCGTTCAGAAGATGCAACCTACTAAATTGAAAACTTAGGTTTAATTGCTGCTTTAAATTTTAATTAAATGTGCAGAGTCATAAGCTCATTTTTATGTAATAACTTAAGAGGATAATCAAGTTATAATTCTGAAAACCCATAAACCGGACTAGAAATTACTGAGTTCATACACTCATAGAAATTACTATAAATTCATAACTTAATAAACTGAAAACTTAGTTAAACTAGATAGATAGATAGATAGATAGATAGATAGATAGATAGATAGATCGGACAACGACTTTTGCTAATAAAAACCGGCTTTGATATACAGTTTCTATAAAATAAAAAAAACACGGTAATGACGTATTACGACATCCACTTTCCGCCGGGCGTAAAAACCTCAAAAACCGACTATGAAGTGATATACTTTTAAGATTGGCGAAACTTTCTGGGCGATTCTTCAGAGAAACAAGCACCCAAAAACGTCTTTTCGGCACGGCAGAAGGAAGAGAGGATACGAGCCAACAACAATTTGCTCATTACCTCCACACTGAAACAAAATCCCTATTTAGTAGTCCGATCAAATCCAGCGCAGCATGGGACGACGTAAATTAACACGGCTCGGTGCTGCTTCGCTTCGCATCAACACCTCGCTCGTATATCCCTCAGTAAAGAAAGTTTATTCTGTTCATTTAAGACTCATTCAAAACTCAGAGACTGGAACAAAGTGGCGAAAATACCTTTTTTTAGGGACAAACAGTACAAACTTGTGTAAAAGTATCTGGCTCTTTAAAAAAAAAACAAAGCTCTGTGGTGCACTTGAGTTTATGACTTTCTATATGGTTTCGTTAGAGATTTAGAAAGTTTTTTTTAAAACAAATTTACTATATAGGATCAGTGGTCTGAAGTTTAGAGTTTTCTGAAGATAAACTAGAGTATAAAGTTCTTTCTGGAACTGTCAAAGATTCTTTCAGTTTTAGGTTCTGATTGGAACCTTTAGATTTAGAATTTTAAGGGTTTTAAAAAAATTGATAGTTTTAAATAGGCTAGTTTAAACACTCGGTCTATATTAGACCATTACTTAATCAAGTGTCATTTACGGCTTTACAAGCACATCACTGGAAGAGAGCCAATGCATTATTCGCATATTTTGCAAATGAAGCAAAATAAATAGCCTAACAAATTACAGTTAAACAGATTTATTTGTCATAACAGGTAACAATATGGTATTAAAAGACCCAGGTAAATTAGTCACCTCTTGCGCCTACCTTGAAAAGAAGAGACTAAAATGCTCAATGCGGACCTGCGGTCATTCTCCCGTCATTCAGGCGGATCTCGAGCCCTTATCTATGGTTATGGAGCCGGACTGAGATTAATCAGTAACCTCTCGATTGAGGCTGTCAACTCTGATCCGTTACATTGTTCCATTTGACACGCGCTCGGTCCTGCGCATCTATATGACAGGAGGAAGTCGCTAGGCGGGCAACGCCGACGAATATTACGAATCCTACTATGGAAAACTCTTAGCTCATGAATATCTAAATAGATCGCACAGGCGTTGCTTGGAGCGTCCAGTCACGCAACGTAATTAATATTCATGAACGCACAGCCTTCGCCCTAGTAGAATTCGTTTCTTCGCGAACTGACGAGCGCACTCTTACCCAGAGCCTTCTTTTCAGCCAATCAGAAAGCCGAGCGTCACGGCATTTAATTAATATTCATGAGATAAGCCTTCGCTTTAGTAGGCCGAGCAGAGATCGCGGGACTCGTGTGTGTTAAAATGAGTTCATTTACAAGCATCAGGAAGCGGTTGATTTTAATTTAACAACACCCTGGATAATCATTTAAACTAAATTATGTTTGTCTTCCTGAAAATGTTTCCGACGGCTGTAATTCATTTACTGCACCCAGTGCACCCATAGAAAATGAATCAATATGAATTAGCCTATTCTTCACACTAGAGGAAACTATTAAGGTAACTACTATTCATTTGCAAGAAAGAGATTCAGTTTAATTTAGCAGCAATCTCTGGAAAGGTTGTATTTGATATTTGATCCATTATTATTTTTTCTATTCATTTAAAGGAAATATTTACGTGTACATACACAGTGTAGTTCGTTTTTTTTTTTCTCTTCTAAATGAATGTTAATGGATTTCTAATTTCTAATAGAATATATGGTGTTATTTACAGTAAATATTATATATAGTTATGTACAGTCGTGACCAAAAATACCGGCACCCTTGGTAAATATGATCAAAGAAGGCTGTGAAAATTAATCTTCATTGCTAATCCTTTTGATCTTTTATTTAAAAAATTCACAAAAATCTAACCTTTCATTGGGTAGTAAGAATTTAAAATGGGGGGAATTATCATTATGAAATAAATGTTTTTCTCTAATACACACTGGACACAATTAACGGCACCCTTTTATTCAATACTTTTTGAAACCTCCATTTGCCAGTTTAACAGCTCTAAATTTTCTCCTATAATGCCTGATGAGGTTAGAGAACACCTGACAAGAGATCAGAGACCATTCCTTCATCCAGAATCACTCCAGACCCTTTAGATTCCCAGCTCCATGTTGGTGCTTCTTCTCTTCAGTTCACCCCACTCATTTTCTATAGGGTTCAGGTCAGAGGACTGGAATGGCCATAGCAGAAGCTTGGTTTTGTGCTCAGTGACCCATTTTTGTGTTGTTTTTGAGGTTTGTGTTTAGATTATTGTACGGTTGGAAGATCCAAACATGGCCCATTATAAGATTTCTAACAGAGTCAGTCACTTATTGATTTTTTATCTGTTGGTATTTGATAGAATCCATGATGCCATGTGTCTAAACAAGATGTCCAGGACCTCCAGCAGAAATATAGGCCCACAACATCAAAAATACAGCAGTATATTTCATTGTACACATGGGGTACTTTTTATCCCTGTGTTCACCAAACCCATCTTGAGTGTTTGGTGCTAAAAAGCTCATTTTTTAGTTTCATCTGACCGTAGAAGCCAGTCCCATTTGAAGTTCCAGTCATGTCTGATAACTGAATATGCTGGAGTTTGTTTTTGGATGAGCTAGGAGAATTTTTCTTGAAACCCTCCCAAACAACATGTGGTGATGTAGGTGCTGTTTGAATTTTTTTTTTATTTTTTTAAGGTTTTTTGACCCCGAGACTCAGCTATTTTCTGCATTTCTCCAGCTGTGGTCCTTGGAGAGTCTTTAGCCACTTAAACTCTCCTTCTCACCGTGCATTAGGACGATATAGACACACGTCCTCTTCCAGGCAGTTTCCTAACATTTTATGTTGATTGAAAATTCTTAATTATTGCCCTGATGGTGGAAATGGGAATTTTCTTAAAGCCACTTCACTTATTTGTGAAGCTCAATTATCTTTTGCTGCACATCACAAATATATTCTTTGGTTTTTCTCATTGTGATGGATGATTAAGGGAATTTGGGCTTTGTTTTCCCTCCTATTTATATTTCTGTGAAACAGGAAGCCATGGCTGGATAATTTCATGTTCATAATCACACTGGAGTGCTCAAAATTGTGAATATGAATGGGAATATACTTCAGAGATACTCATAAGAATTTCTAGGGGTACCAATAATTGTGTCCAACGTGTATTAGAGAAAAACATTTATTTCATAATGATATTTCCCCCCATTTTAAATTCTTATTATCCAATGAAAGGTTAGATTTTTGTGATTTTTTTAAATAAAAGATCAAAGGGATTAACAATGCAGATTAATTTTCACAGCCTTCTTTGATCATATTTACCAAGTGTGCCGATATTTTTGGCCATGACCATAGGATATGTATATAGTTTTAAAAATATATGAGTGTATGTGGTCCTGGTAAACCCTACAGGGACTAAATGTCTCCACAAAGATGGCAATAACTGAAATCCTTGTCCTTGTGGGGATATTTTTTGGTCTCCATGAGGACACAAACTTATAAAACATACAGAATGAAGTTTTTTGAAAATCTAAATATTCTGAAAGGTTTCTGAAAGGGGGTGGTTTAGATGTAGGTTTAGTGTAAAGCGATAGAATATACAGTTTCTACAGTATAAAAACAATTACGCCTATGGAATATCCCCATAAAACATGGAAACCCAGCATGTGTGTGTGCAGTGCTAAGGTAAAATATGCTATAAAGTGCTTTAAAGATGCAGAAACCATAAAACTGACTTGAAAAACCTAAAAAAGAACATTAAAAACTTATAATTTGAACTCATAAGAACCATTATAAGAATTGAAAACCCTATACAGCCATAAGATTACAATAGAAGACCATAAAGAATCACTGAAAAACCTTTATTGTTTGTAGGGAGTATATGATTTAAAAATGCATTTAACAAAATTCAACTTTATTTACTTAAAACTTTATTTATTAATGGTAGAAGGCCTGCATAAAGAAAACAAAATTAAAAAAAAAAAATTGTTTTTTCTTCCAGTACATGCAGTATAAGCCTTAGCATTGAGAAGTCACAAGGCATGGTTTTATTCTGAGAGCTATCGGGATGATGGGAAGCTGCTCTCAGCTGGCCAACCACAACATGCTTACACCCCAAGGCATCAACACGATCCACAAACTGACCCCTAACAAGATCCCCTGGCGCTCTGTGCTCAGTAGTGCTTCTCAGGGGACTTTGGGTTCCAGCAAAAAACAAAAACAAAAAAAAATTGGTTTGAGAGTTATTATTCTGCTTGCCAACAAGAATGTCTAAGAATAAGAGGACTAAGAATGTTTATCGTAAACTCCAAATTAGCTGTTTCTGAAAACCTGAACTTGTAAAGCTTCTAGCCTTGAGCGGGATCTAAGAAATCAAAACTGAGTCCTTTGTGGTTTTGAATTGGATGTTCTTGTCTCCCTCTGATAAGGGACAAACATATTTCAAAAGTGAATGTGTTTACTGCCCTGTGCTACTTATGCAGGCCTGTTGTCTTTAGTGACCTTATGGACCTGTGTTTTGAAGCGTGTATTTGTTTTTAAGACACTTTCAAAGGACCGACGTAAGCTTACTGATAACTGATTTATTTGTCTTGTCAGAGGGCATTATCTGACTTGTGATGTCATTTATTATAGGTGCTTGTAGAACATGAATGACACATTCACTGTAGATGTGTACTACAAAAAGTAATCTGATGCAATTATGTCACCATTCGTTCAACAGGAATCATGCCTTATGATTACAAAGAGCACTACAACAGAGTGTTCATGACAGCAACACATGCCATTCTATGAGAAACAACCAAAGCATGCAGATAAACAAGTAAATTTGACACAAGAACCTGGCGGGGTTTGGAGTTAAGTTCAGTCACATGAAGTTCAGTAAGAACACATAAGCTGATAGAAGATTAGAGTTTGTTGAACTGCTCTAAATTAATGGAATGTAAAGGTCACTGATGAATTTCAACAAGGCCCATCTAGATTAAAAATGTGAGTAGAAAACTCAGAAGTTAACCATCACTGTCAATGCATTCCCAGTAGAAGAGAATATAAATGAATAGAATAGAATTTTAATTATACGCCTGGGGCCAGCGGGAATTATTGTACTGTATGTGTGGCAGTGAAAAACAAAGTATAATTATACCTATAATTATAGATTATAATTATGCAGTGACCAGAAACAGTACATAATACACAATTTCAAAACAATAAAACAAATACATGCTAATTAAAATATGAACTGGTTGATCTGGGTATATGGAACCAACAGAAAAATTTAATTTAATTTATGTTTTAATCCACATACACTACTGTTCAAAAGTCATGCTCACCAATGCTTTATTTATTTGATCAAAACTTCAGTAAAAACTATATTGTAAAATATATTTTATATTCAAAATAACTGTTTTCTATTTTAACATTTTAAAATTTATTTCTGTGATGCAAAGGTGAATTTTCAGCATCATTACTTCAGTCTTCAGTGTAAAACATGATCCTCATTCTAATATGCTGATTTGACGCTCAAGAAACATTTACTATTTTTAATGTTGCTTAATATGTTTATGGAAACTACAATACATTTTCGTATAGACTCTTTGAAGAACAGTTCAACTTTCTAAGAACTTTCACTCTTAGAAAGTTCAAAAGAACAGCTTTTTATTATGTTTTTGTAACAACTTCAATGTCACTGTGGACAATTTAATGCATGCTTTCTAAATAAAAGTATTCATTTATTTAAAAAAAAATAAATAAACTTAATGACCCAAAATTTTTGCTTGGTAGTATAAATTATTTTATTCCACATATGGATTGATAATCCATTCAGACCTTTGTTGTTTATTTCTCAGTTTATAGCATATCAACTGTTTCATTGTTTTATCTTTGGCCACAAACCATTTGGCAGAAATATATTCTCATTTGGCACAAAAACGAGACTTTTGCAAATCAAACTGAAATATTTTCAGAACACCATGTTTAGATGTGCAATATTTTTTTTTATCACACCATATCTTGTTGTTTTCACACCCATAGCATCCCCTCACACAAAACGGATGGTTATATCATCTGTATGTTTGGGATTAAACTATTGTGTTATTTTGAGACTAAAGTAACAGAAACTGTACTCACAATTCATAACTTTACTCAGTAGTCAGGGTTCATAATTTGTGATCACTAGGTCTGAGATAAGAGCAGCGATAACCCTATGCATCTAAATCTAAAAACCAGCAAAGCGTTGAAGTATTTTCACTCCTTGCTGAGGTAGAGATGAGTCGACAAAACAAATCTATCCATAGCAACAGCATCATGACAACCACTCTCTCCTGGCAACTCTCCGGATATCTCTGCCAGATCGGTCCGCTGTGCTTTGTTTTTTGTCTTCCTCTTAGGAATGTTCACTTGGATTTGGACAGTCTGTTACTAAAGTGTATAACTGTGTACTCACCTAGTATTAAAGCAGCTACACAGTGTAAGTTGTCTCTTAAGGGGACAGTTCACCCCAAAAATGAAAATTCTGTCATCATTTACTCTCCCTCAAGTTGTTCCAAATCTGTATGAGTTTCTTTCTTCTGTTGACTACAAAAGAAGATATTCTGAAGAATATTGGTAACCAGTTGACGGTAGCCATTGACTTCCATAGTATTTTTTTTTCCATATTGTGGAAATTAATGGCCCGTCAACCGTTTGGTTAACAACATTCTTCACAATATCTTCATTTTTTGTTCTACAACAAGAAAGAAACTCATACAGGTATATATTCTGTATAGCACAGTTTTCATTTTGGGGTGAACTATCCCTTTAAATTGTATATACCTTATATCATGGCACTAGAAATATGTCATTGGAAACAAAACTACAAAAAAGTAAACCTTGCATGCACTGTGGAGAACAAAAAAGTTTGCCAAATGTGTAAAAACTATGATTACGTAAAAGGGATTTCTCTATTTTAGAACAGGGAGAAAAGAGCTCCCATTTGACATGACATCTGGCACAAGGTCCAATGCCACAAATTGCATAACTGCACACATTTCAATTGCATTGAAAGAACAGCAAGAATTGCTTTTACAGATTACATCTGTTTATTCTGGGCCTAAGTTCACACAGCAGCTTACGATCAAATGAGAGACAGAGAATTACAGTGTCATTTGAATTTCATAAAAATTAAAAACTTATAACAACAAACATCATATATTAACCATCATTATGTTATTTTAGTATTGAGATTCTATTAAAGTTTCTTATTGATAATTTGAATTAAGTTTTATTTTTTATATTTTCTTTTAATTTAGTTTAATTTTAGTTAATGTTTTAGTAATTTTGTGTGTTTTGACATTTTTTTGTTTTAAATATATCTATATAGTTTCAATATGTTCTTTTAAATATGTCTGTATAGTTTATATTCTTTATATATATATATATATATATATATATATATATTTTTTTTTTTTTTTTTTCAGTTACTTTATTTCAAGGAATGAAATTTTTATGGTTTTATTTTTTGTTTATAATAACCCTGTTCCTTTCCTGAGCGGAAGAAGCCTAGCACTTACAGTATTTAATGTTTTTTTTAATGCATTATATTTGCCATTACTTCAGCTCTATGAGTTACATGGTCATCATCAAATAATAGTGTCTGACGTATGATAAACACCCGCTGACCTTCCTGACATAACCCTCCTTTCAGCTTTAGTGTCATGAGTTACTGGAAACATGAACAGTTTGCTTTGCTTACCTGACAACAAAACTGCCAATATTTCTGCTGGCATTATCTGATCGTGGGGAACTCTGTGTCTTACTACAGGTGTGCAGAAATGTACCTCCTGACCTTGTTTACCTTGAAAGACCACATGAAAAAACAATTTTACCATTCACAATGAGAAGGCTATACTAACCATTTACTCTGAAGTTAAACTCACTTTTATTCGCAATCAAAATAGAATGTTCCAAGGTTTTCTTTTTTTCATCAGTTTTGGCCCTAATTGCTGAATTAACATGTTCTTGTCTCTGCTGACTATAGTTTAAAGAAGGGTCAGGTTTAATTTTACATTTATGCAATTTGAGCACATACCTTGCAGTCATCAAGTTCAGTGTAAGAACAATGTCAGTGTGAATAAAACCTTTGGTCATTACCCAGCCCACAGAGAACATGCAAGGATCTACCTCAGTGTGTAAGCTGAGCAAATATAAATGCTCTTAAACTCCAAATATAGCAGTAGGACAAAGGTATGAACTGACATTCACTAGGTTAATGTGATGTGATATCACACCTTTGTTAAATATTATTAAATATTTTAAATATATAAAATAAATAAATGATTAAATAATAAAACACAAATATGTACAAATATACATACACACACACACACACACACCCACACACACACACACATATATATATATATATATATATATATATATATATAATATATGTTTATTATGTATAGAAATATCACACCTCTGTGTAAAATATTATAAATAAGTATTATTATACATAACATCATTCACTAATCTAGTGAATATGACAGTTCATACCTTTGTCCTGCTGATATATTAGTTTACATGTGTAAAAATATCATACTTTAAATATATAAAATAAATGAATATTATTAAATATAACTAATATTTTAAAATGGTATTAAAATATCAAATATTCCAATTAAGTTAAATGTAATTAAATTGTTAATTAAACATATATATATATATATATATATATATATATACAGTATATATATATATATATATATATATATATATATATATATATATATATATATATATATATATGGTATGTTTATTATATATTACATATAATACCTCTGTTTGTGTAAAGTATCATACTTTAAATATATAAAATAAATAAATATTATTAACCAGTATTTAAAAAAAAACAATTAATTATTAAATAAATTATATAAATAATTTATTTGTGCTAGTTATATATATATAAACTTAAGTTTTAATGGTTATTTTAAGCATGTTACTTCTGGGGTTTTCTGAGTGTTTACTACAGTATGTGATAGTTTGGGCCTCTCCTTCAATGTAGTTTAAAGCCATTTTTCCCATTTTATCATCTGCCAGACTTAAATGATAAGTCCAATGGTTTAGAAAAGTAATAGCACAGCTCTCCTTAAACATCCATGCAATTTGAAGCATCTTATTTCATGAGGTGCTGGATGAACTATACACCCAAGTTCAATACAAACTTCAAATGCGTATCCCTAAATATAGCAAGCACCACTAATGATAATACTCGATTTTCAGACACAAACTCTCATATCTGTCCAGATTTAAAGATTATCCCAGGCGGTTAAGACTCACAAATTTAGCCCTACATCATGATTATGACACACACCTTCTTGGTAGATAAAGACGTTTGCTTTATTTTTCTTCCAGCTACTATTTCCACCCCCAAACTCAGCAAGAGTTACATATCTGATTCAAGCTCGCAAATCCCATTATGTGACTTTACTTAGCTTCAGCGTGTAGCAGCATGCCTTCTATTTGTTTCAATATGAGGAATGAAAATTGTGTTATATCACACCACTCGATTTGTTATTAAATATAACAGAATATTATTTCAAACCCTGCTTGTTGCAATCATGTTCTCTGAAATAGTAGAAAATCATATAATTTGTTCCCCATTCTGAGTCATAAGCGTGCTAGTTTAGCACAGAGCGTAAGCATTTTCCACTTTAGACAGACTTTGCTAAATTTTACCCCATTGTTCTTACACCTAAACATCATTAAAGCTCTGCTGTAACACATTCAGAGGTGTGCCGCAGATAGCTTAACGCAACTAATGTGGAAAATTCTCCACTGAGGTGCAAAAGCCGTCCCGACGGTCACCCGGTGGTCCTGAGCTGGCCGAGGTCACGTGATCAGAATACTGACCAGGTTGATGGAGCCAGGAGGCACCTCACACAGGAAGGTTTGGTTACAGAATAGCCTGACCGCATGTATCACATCTTAAAAAGGTACTTCAGCCCCAGAACATTTCACCTTGTGTGCCCTCAGGGCACCTTCATGTCCAGAATAGGAAGTGATTCACAAATGAGAGCTTAGAGATTTGTTTCTCCTAGAAAGACTTTAGACAAAAATGATGTGCCTGTTAAAAAATAATGCAAGTTTGCTTATAAAATCGAGTGCAATGCAGAATTCTGGATGTTCCTGCTATTCCTACAACTTCTAGAGTTCATGTCATAACTTTAACTAATTAGTAGGCTACATAATACAAAGCCAAACTAAATAGGTATCTGTGTAACAAGACTGTTCAGTGACTTTAAGCACACATAAACTGATTAACAGTGTCACCAAGTGGTAAACAGTATAAATGCAGGCTTACTAACCGGTGGAGTTAACAGTCCGATTCACTTCACTGAGTCGGTTCGTTCCAATGAACTGATTCAAATTAAAAGAACTTCCGCTGCAGCCTCTATCACGGCATTGTTGTGGATTATTTATGTAGAATTCAGCACAGATACGTCTTCTAAACACACCGATCTCAGTTTACAACAATTAATTGAGTATTATGAAACCAAGGAATATGTTGTCAAGATATCCCGATGCGTATTTCGTAACTTACACAGAAGCGCGCGAGCCATACTGTATGTGTATAGGCAATTCTTCCTCTTATTTCATTACAGAACAGCGAGAAAACTATACAAACAATATATCACATTAAAAAGCATTAGAATTAGCCAAAGCTTAAAACATTATTTACGACTGAAGGTTTAGGGCAAACTTGTTGTGTTAAATATAATGCTCACATTTTTCATGCGCTGACTTTGTGATTTAAATAAAGAAATATTTCCAGCCCATAGATGATAATTAAAAATAAGTTTGATCATCTTAATCGAGTTATCTCCGTGATTGCGTGCAACGATTGAATGTCATTATACTGTGAACACGAACGGGAGGTTAATCACAATAAATATAATGAAAAAAAAAAAGAAACAAAATAATATTAAAAATAAAATTAAATCAGTCGGAGTAGGCTATTGCTCTGGCAGTAACTTGAGCTGCGTGGGACGCGAGTATAAACAAAGACTATAGAAATACAAAGACAGTTCACTCCTATACTTATGAATGGGAGAAAGTGCAATGCGCAATATGGCGGGATAGTCCCGCCTTCTAAATAAAAGAGCCAATCGTTTATTGGGAAAGTCGTTGCGTCACTGCAGCGGCCGTTAGAAGCTCCGGTTCCCATAGAAACCTGGGGCTGGACCAGCAGCTGCGCATGCGCAGTCATAAGCGCATTGGAGCTACGCATGCGCATTGGCTGGTCTAGCCTGAAAAATAAGCTTTTTTAAACGCTATTTGAGCATAAGAACAACATTCATGGGGCAGTTCGTTTCAGATTTTGTTGCTGATTTGAAATATCCCAGCAGGCACCAGACGTCTGTAACGTCAGGTTGACGTTGGACAGACGTTGCATTTTGGTTGAAAATGAAAATTGGGTTGACGTCAATATTTGACGTCAATTTGACGTTGACTTAACGTTGGATTTTGGTTGCACAACCTAAAAACAACAAAATCTCAACGTCAGCTGACGTCGGTATTGGACATCAATTTAACATTGACATTAGACGTTGAATTTACGTTGAATTTTGGTCACCCGACGTCGCAACCAAAATTTAACCAAATATCAACGTCTTATGACGTTGTGTGCCTGTTTTGTGCCTGCTGGGATGTAATTTAATCGCGAGTTCAGCGAGCCGTTTTTAAGATATCAGGATTCCTCCATTCATTTAGATAGGACTTGGTCTTGTTTGAGCTGCCTGGAGGCGTTGCAAATATGGCGGCCGAGTGAACGGACTTTCCTTAAAAGGGACTTTGGTATAAACCAGGCTTTAACTGTCATGCAGTATAAGCGCTGCTATTCAGCTTCCACATGCCGCACAAACACTTGAAAATGCGCACATTTAATATTGACATTATAGCCTACATGTAATATAGAGTGGCCCTCTCATTTTAAGATGGGCCCCCCAAAATTAAAATTCTGGCTACGCCACTGGTTTTGGAGTATGATCAGAAATTGCTGTGTGAACTTGGTTCAAGGAATGCAGGTATTGCTATTTAACTATTTAAGGAATGAAATAACATGAATATTAGTCCTTTTGCTGAGAAAAAAAAAAAAATCAAAGATCATGTCATTAAAATGTTCCGATCTTTCCATCGACCAATCACTAATTTGCACTCAATTGTTTCAATCAAATGAACGATTCGCAAATCGGACACTGCAGCCACCCAATTTGCACTCACTTCACTGGAGCAGGATGAATGAAACGAAGGGAATGAGTGGACAAATACAAATTTACAACTACAGCTGTAACTAATATTGCTGTTTGTTCATGATATTTAACATTTGTGTTTTCTGGTAGGCTACATCTAGCATTTTTAGCAAGCCAACCTTGTTGAAAAAACCAGCATATGCTGGTTAGATAGGTTTTGAAGCATGGATGCTGGTTTAAGCTGGTTTAAGCTGGTCCCTCCTGCTCAGGACCAGCACATGACCAGCTAAGGACCAGCTTAAACCAGCTCAAACCAGCATCCAAGCTTCAAAACCTACCTAACCAGCTGTTTTTTTTTTTTTTTCAACAGGGAAGTTAAATGCATGTTTGTACTACGATTCACCAATCATCTCATTTCTTATAACTGATAAATGTGAAACCTGTGACAGCATTTGTTTAAATTAAGACTGCTTTACTACTTCCTGGAAAGCTGGCCAAGAGTCTTCCAAGCACAGTAACACATGCACTAGCCTCATTTTGCAGATAAACTGTGAAGAACCACTGCAGCACTTTTTAACCGCATCTCTGCAGTGTTTCAGCAGGTCTGAGCGTGGCCGACAGGACCGCGAGACACATTTCACCTCTTCTGAGATGAAAGAAATCAATAGAGACAAATAAACCTGAGGCCAGGAGTCCACACGGTTAGAGTCGCTCCTCATTCTGTGTCAACCACCATCCTGCTCAAGACTCGAGTAAGTGAGACACTATTTGACATTATTAAATAAAAAGAGAAAAGAAAATCAACCGTTTTTCTTTTTTTTCATTCCAGATAAGACTGGATTTAAACCAAGAAACAAGGAAGCAAGAAGACCAGTGCAGGAGACAAAGTTCATTTAATGGCAAAACCACAAATGTACAAGCATTGTAGAAAACCATATATTACAGTGCTTCATTTTATTGCTATGTGCATCCAAGACACATTATTCTAACAAAATGAGAGCAAATGGCTAAGTGAAAACATCATAATAGAAAAAAGTAAACATCATTTAATGATATTGGCCACAGCTATGATGACTTCCCTAAAGTCTTTTCAACTTTATTTCCATTCAAAATACTGCATCTCTGAACCTTGTACTGACAATGAGTGTGTTTACTTGCACAGTCTTACACTGATTATGCTTAATAACCCAGCAGCATGTAAGGTCATGTAAACACACAAATGGTTTTCTTTTATCAGCTGAAGGTCATAAACTGTTTAAGCCAAAATCCTGGTGGTTTATTTAGTGTGTGCATACTGTATGCCAACCAATCATTTCAAAACTCATGTAAACATTTCTTGCATTGCCGGGATTGTTATGCATGTAAACACACTCAATATCTTATTAGTATAGTATTAAAAACCCCATGAAGTCCTAAGTAGACTGGAGATTTTGGTCCTGTTGGGACAGGACGTTTGGAAAGGCTCGTCTTTTTTATTAATTTTTTAAGGTTACAAAACTACCTATTTTTGATTTCAAGGGGTTTTTAAAGACAAAGTACTTGATGCTACCGTAAATTGCTGAAGACCCTGTAAATATTTAGAAAAAGGATTGCATGTATGTGCTACAGCAGTGCAAGTTACCTTTGACAAGGATGAAACTGACCAGAATGATTGAAAAATAACCAACAATATTTATCATACAAATCACCAAAATCTGTTCACATAACACCTCCTAAACAAATAATGCAGTGAGGTATGCACAAATAATATCCTACAGTTAACACTTCACTTTATTATTAAGACCTCTGCTGTTTTACTAAATGATCATGCTAAAAACAGCAGTGGATTAATTAGCAACCCTGTAAATACCCTAAAAATATCTCAAGACACTGTTATAGGGAGACTGCTAAATCTGTTTCTATTTAAAACACTGATTTATTGTGTCTCTGAAGGTGTGTTTGTGCATATGTTGTTGGCTTAGATCATTCAGTGGGTGTTTGGTGCTGTTGGTTTTAAAAGGCAGATTGTCATTGCTGTGCAATTTGTAATAATGGAATTAACGGTGAGCTTTGTGGAACTAAAATACATGTTGTTCCCTACAATGTGCTTTAGTTATTCCTTGTCACATAGTGCAGCTTATTTGTTTGAACAGTCTAGCATTCAAGAACCTTGTGCTGATATTAAGCCCAAAACATACTCTACATAAGTACATAAACACCAAATCTAGTTTGATTTCATGCATTGTCATATGAAATATGTCAGCATTGCCACAAGGGGCGCTATAGTAGGCATCAGTGTAAACGTTGTCTTCTACAGTCATTTTTCTGTTTCAGCTAAACTACTGTCATGGCGGAGCAACAGTTTGAAGAGAATCATGTGCTAGGGCTAGCAAAAATGACATTTTACATTTAAACTGTTGACTTGTTTGTAGCTAGCTACCTGAATTCTGTTTAAGACAAATGTTTGAAGGAAACTCTATACCCTCGCCTATTGCATTTGAAGTGCATTGCAAGATTCACATTTGCGTATTTGAGTAGAGTATATTTCAGTCTGTAAGGTGCAGTCACATTAGTAAAATTTTGCAGGCAAAATCTGTTCCACATGATTGGGAATTTCGCATGAGGGTAAAAAAGTTTCCAGTGCAGAGAAGTTAGTCATGTGAATATGCCGATCTGACCAATAGGGAGCTGCTTGGTTACAATAAACTTCCTCACGCAGTTTTCGCTAGTATTCCAGTTGGTTATGAAAATTTGCTACATGAGCCCAGCAGTTTACTGTAGGTTAGTTTGGCAAATTCGTGTGACCAATTCGAACGAGCAAAATCTGTGTTCAAATTTTTTGCGAAAATCCCAACTCGCAAAATAGGTCAATAGCGTAGATATGTAAGAAGCACAGCTTACACAGAAGTTAGCAGATTTCTATTGCTCTGCATGGCGGATTTGCAAGACCAAATTGAACATGAGCGAAAACGGAATTCATGTGATTCATGTGAAACTTCCAAATGCGCAGACTGAATTTTGATGCAAAATTTCACCAAGCGATGGTAAACGTCACCATATATTTAGTGTGAAAATTTGTGTTTTACTTGATCATTGAAGGCAACTTTTTCTGATGTGTAAACCTCTATGGTTAAAGAATCTCCTCCTCTTTTACATATAGAATCTCATGGGCGGAGCTTGGGACTTGATTGACACCTCCTACTACCAGTAGGCGATCACGGATCACAATGCTGGAGGCAGAGCAACGTGGCGTCGACATGGGCGACAGCCTCTCCCATTTACTTTTTTCGGGATGGAAGGCTTCGACGGTGTCCAGCACTGATGGCTGATGGCCTGTAGGAAGAGAGCAGATGTTTGGATGACACCAACCGTGACAGCAACTGTGCAGTAGATAAATATATTATGACACAACTTCCATACCTAGGCCTCCTGCCACAATCATTCTGCCTCGCACTATGGCTGCGGCAAAGTCTGCTCGCTTGGTTTTCAAGGGTACGGTGTCCTCTGATTTCAACCAAGTTCCTACACATCAAAACGGACACAAAAAACAATAATAAAATGCTAAATATTAAAGGTGAAGTGGGTAATTTCTGCACCACTAGCGGCAATTTACAATATGTCATTTTAGCAATGGCTTATGTATAATTTGTACATTAAAATGGGATGCAAGAGAGTATTTTAACTTGGAATAAATTACACACTATTCACCATTAACATGGTGTGATTTAAAATCTGACACAATAAATCAGATTTATACAATGAGTGAAAGAAAATTAACTGGCTTATATATGATTTGAAACTGTTTCATTTGACAGCTTTTCCTAAAATGTCTAAAGAGGAAATGGAAATAAAGGGCTTTCCTGCAGATTAGAGCCTGGAAGCTTGTCGATTAAAGCTGACAGACTTTTCCATTTGCAGGATCTAATATCTGTCTAATAACTAAGCCAATGGCTTGCCGTAATAAATGCAAGGACCATTTCTTCAAAAAATTACTGAGCTAGAACACTTTAATTGCTTTGAAAAGGAAGTTGGAGCTGTGCAGCTTTCTGTGTTTCACAGATGTAGAACGTTAATTTGGCACATTATTTACATTTCTCAGTCAACCTAATCAGCCAAAAAGCACAATCACAGCCAATAACACACAAACGGCACCAGAATAATGATGGTTGTTTGAGAGATGCCAACTCCTTCTGCCATGCTTGTTTACATACTGTTGAAAAACATGTGATGAGCTTTTGATTGCAAAGACTTGTATGCAGATGCTCACAGCACTTATGTATATATAACTGATCAAAACCATTTGAAAATGCAAGAGCAACATAATTTTTTTCATTGCAGGCAATTTTCACAAAACAGGGAATCCTAAAATGCACTGCAACAAGTGATGTGAAAAAATTGTGATGTGAAAAACAGTGTGTGTGTGTATATACACTGTGTGTATATATATATATATATATATATATATATATATATATATATATATATATATATATATATATATATATATATATATATATATATATACTGACGTATCGCTCGAAACTTACTGATATAAAAATTATAATTTAACTTTATTTGGAATACTACTTGTGCACAATGAACATTTCTTAATATTAAGCCTAAAATGTTTTAATGTCACTACTGATAAGGATTGTATGATCTTTGAATAATATCAGTCTGTAAATGCAAGATATTTAAAGTGTACCTGAAGTACACTTGCAATAGTTCTACTTTAGCACATTCAAATATACTTCAGTATATCTTTAGTTGGACTTCCACACAATTAAATTGCATTAAGTACAAAATTAGTTGTTCCAATTTAACAGACTTTAAGTATACCAGTTTAGTATATGTAAAATGTATTTTTAGTATACTTAGCATGAAATAAATATATTTCATATACATTATAGTATATTTATTTTTCACTAGGGCAGTCATCAAAGCTCTGTAAATATTGGTCACAGACACGTAGATTTTGCCTTAAATTTCACCATGCTAATTACTCACTAAAAACCCCCACGGATCATGTTTTCAGGCCATTTCAAGTCATTCATAGTCTTTACGTAACAAACTGGTTATATCTAAGTGTGTGAGTTGTTTACTTACTTTTTTAAATTAGTCTTCCCATTAAAGCCATTATGTTGTTCATTCAGACTGATTCACGAATGCGGGAGTCGGGATTTATCGCATGAACCAATCACAGCTGATCATAACCAGTCATTTTGTGATGGAGGCATTGGCTCCTCTCACGTGACTTTCCAACATTCATTCTCAGTTACCCCCCACCAAACTCACGGCATGCTTTAGGGGGTTTGTTAAAACTCAATAGACCTTTTTCACATTTCTGGGTTTCTTAGCAGCAGAAGTCGTCATAGTTGGGTTAACTTCGAGAGCAGTGAATTGGAGAGTACCACAAATATATTTTTGCATTCCCATTTGCTCAAATAGCAAAAGAAGAAGAAGAAAAACCCCTCCACAATAAGTGTTTTTATGAGTTTCAAAAAAAGGAAAAAAGTGAGAGAGACGGATAACGGCAGTCAGAAGAGAGAACAAAGTCAAATTTACCGTCCCTCCCATAGACACTGCATTAGAAACAACCTTGCATTAGCGTTAACTAGTTTTTTTTTTTTTTTGTAATTTTATGCAGAGGTGATATAATACAAAGCATAGTGTTATAAATGTACATACATTTAAAAAAAATCTAAATATAAAAAACTTTGGAGTATTTACGATGCTGCTGATGACCGTAATAAATGCGTCATCACAGTCTTGTGAAAAGAGTCCATGGGCTCAGGGGAGGCACGACAGGCACAGACTCCGCTGTAACTTTACTTGCTGGTGTCACTGTTGGACAATGTTTCTTTAGAAAAACTAGTGATTTATACACTTTTTAATGTTATATTTTGTAATACTGGCATTGTTTTATTTTTGTGCTGTGAATTCTTTTTCTTATCCAATATTTTGAAGAGGCACTGCCTCTCTTGGCTCCTCGGAGGAAACGCCCCTGATAATATATGTATGTATGAGTGTGTACATTTATACATTTATTTAATTAAAAAAAGATCATCTTAATTAAAACATACCCAGTAATGACTTTTTACCCAATAGTTCTAAAGTCATTCATTTAGCATCATGCTGATATTGCTGTATTAAAAAAAAGTTATGTAATGTAAAAAAGTAGACGGACAAACTGTGGTTATTTGCTTTACATGTCAGTCAGATGTTCTTTTCTGTTATAAGTGGGTGTTTCTCACCCCCAAATTAGCTGCAGTTTTGACTTTATGGTATTTAAAGACCTTATGCAATATTCATCAAGAAAGCTGCTTTAAAGGTAGCGGCCTATGTAGTCAGTGGACAACAAGGATGCTCGCCGAGCTTGTTTTTCTCAGTTGATTTTAGTTAAATCATTTATTGATGTTTTGCTGTAAATTTGGCAATCTGGATCAGGATCAAAGTGTCCGACTTAAATGAGCAATGAAGGATTTGTCAACTTTGGACAGGATATTGATTTCAGCCCTTGGCGTGCAACGCTCGCTCTGTTGTTGGCCGAAAATCTGGCTCTTTTTCTGTTGAACAGTAATGGCCTTTCACTTTTTCTGATGCCAAGCATGCTTTTTATTCAGATGCATAATCATATTCCCTTCAAACAGGTGGTGGGGTCCGTCCTGGTGCCTGTTCATTTGGCATAAAGTTATAAAAACATGCTGTTCTGGGTCTACCGCTGCTCAATTAGCAAGTATACAGTGTCAAGTTGGATCTTTAATAAAGAGCACATCCATCTTGCCTAGAACTGGGATTTTCTCGGGATATAACCCTCTCCACGGCAGCCAGCGTAAAGACAAAAGAGCAGATGGGCTCAACTATCTATCAGGATGAGTTATGGATAAGGGATGACAATGTGTTTCTGAATAGCATCATTTAACGCCCCCTTCCTATCCCATGATCTTATCGCCTAGTTATATTAGACTGGGAGATTTGTACGCGAGGGCTTTATTGCCAGTGGTGGATCTGAGCAGAAGGAAATTAGATAGCGAGGCTTAATCCCTCGTGCTGCTCTGTGAACAGCAGCTCTCGCACCTGTTGACTGACACATGTGCCAGTAAAGGAATAATTAAAAAAGAGAGAAATGATTCACACGGCAGCGTGCAAAGTTCAGTTGTTCGAGATGACCTCCTCCTGCCCACTTACTATAGGAACTTTTTTTATCGCCCTTGGGGCCAAAAAAGTCCAATTTTCCCATCTGTTGAATCTGATTAGAAAAGATCAGATTTGAGCGGAAACGATGTAGAGGAAGAAAAAGCATGAGAAGCTGGAAAGAAATCAATAACTCATTTCAGCAGGTCTTACGTTTTGTCACACCTTGTATCTTTCCACCCCCTTTTTAGGTTAATCCGAGAAAAAAAATCTAATAAAAAGGGAACAGTTATCGAGATTAATAATATATTTGTGTGTTGAAACATTTTCACTGATACACATTCAACAGCTAAAACAATTTCTCTTGGAGATTTAACAGATTAAAACTAAGGCCTGTTTCATGCCACATGCACAAGCAGAACTGATTTAATTTGGTGCCTATATTCACAGGTTACAGTATTCACAGAGTTTCAGCACTAAGCCTATTTTTGCAGCGCACTGTGTGCTGAAAACCCTGTGGAAAAAAAAAAAAAACATATTAAACCAGCCTAAGATGGTTTAATGGTATTAGTTAGTCTCCGGGCCTGCTTAAACTGGTTTAGGATATTGATTTTATAGGGGCTTTGGCAACCTTTCAGCCCTTTTTCAACATAGCAATGTGGATAAAATGCACTATTAACGTATTTATCAACACAATCTTTTGCAATCTAGCCTTTTTTGAAGTAACATACACTACCATTCATAAGTTTTTTTTCATGCTTTCATGCAAGGCTGCATTTATTTGATCAATAACAGAAAAAAACCCACTAATAGTCTGAAATATTTTCTATTTCAATATATTTCATAATGTAATTTATTACTGTCACGAATCCGGCCTATGAACTTCCGTTCACCCACCACCAGAGGTCACTCGCTCACCACATTGACTGTTGCACTACTGTTGCACTTCACCAGACTACATTTCCCATCATCCATTGCACTGACGACGCACACAGCTGATTGCAATGATCACACGCTCACACCTGAGACTCATTACACAATCACACACACTACTTAAGCCATGGACTTTCTCAGTTACAGGGCTGAGTATTGATCTGCACATAGCTCTCTTCAAGCGCTAGCTGCCTTACCGTGTCATTCCGTGTTTCCGTTCAGTTCATGTATTGTCCTGCGTTTACCATTCCCCTAGTGTTAGCTGCGATACGGAACCTGTTTGTTGTTTTCTAGTCTGTGTTCCCTGCATTTACCCCTGTCTCTCTGTTCGGACTCTGTTTATTCCCTTGCCTGGATTATTGCTGTGTACCTGGATTTACTCTCTCTGCCTTGCCCTGTTGGATACCGTTCGCCGATCATCGACCCACGCTTGCCCCAGGATTACTCCTTGTCTTGTCCCTGCCATACCTGTTTGCCATTGTTTCGACCCTGCCTGTATTTATGACCATGTCTTTAAATAAAAGCTTGCATATGGATCCGCACGTCTCATCAGCCCCGTTACAATTACTGTGATGCAAAGCTGAATTTTCAGCACCATTACTCCAGTCTTCAATTTGTGCTGCTTAATATTTTTATGAAAGCCGTGCTGCATTTGTTTTCAGGATTCTTTGATGAATGTAAAACTCAAAAGAATAGCATTTATTTGAAATAGAAATCTTTTATCACATTATAAATGTATTTACAAATACTTTTGATCAATTTAATAAACATAAAAAATAAAATCTTAATAATCCCAAATCTGACTGAATACAGACAATTTAAAGGGATAGTTCACCTAAAAATGACAACTAATCCATGATTTGATGATGATACTCCATAATTGCCATGCACTCTCAGGTGAATATTTTTCTTACACAAATGCATCGCTTCACTTCAGAAGGTCTTTATCAACCGCCTGGGGTTGTTTGGAGCACTTTTTGATGGATGGATGCACTTTTTGGGCCTCCAAAATCTCGACCCCCATTCACTGCCATTATAAAGCTTGGAAGAGCCAGGACATTTTTTAATATAACTCTGATTGTAGTCATCTAAAAGAATAAAGTCATATACACCTAGGATAGTTTGAAGGTGTGTAAATCATGGGGTAATTTTCTCTTGTGGGTGAACTAACCCTTTAAGCATTTTTTAGCTTCAATTTGAAGTTTGGGTTCTGTTCTATCTGAATTAATGTTCATTTGGATGTAAATATGAGAGACATATTTTCATACTGTTGGCATGTCTAGCTAATTTACCTTGGTTGGTGTCAAAGATGTTAACATTCTTGGTGAACTTTGAACGTTGGTGTATTCCTCCTTGTCTGAGCCCACCCAACCAGCAGAGACGCCCGGCGCTGTCCCATAAGACACCAGAATAAGATCTCTTACAAGGCAGGCTGGGTAGAGAGGACCAGGTACGGCTTTCCATGTCGAAGACCTCAAACGCCTTCACCAAACGCTTACACTGACGTCCTCCTGAAGCAACACAGATATTGATGGTGATTGGTCATTTTTGCATGGTGAAGCACCAAGTATCTGGCATATTTAGAAGTAAACACAAATTTTATAAGCCAATTATCTTTTTGTTTATCGTTTGGAGTTTTATTTATATAAGGTTTTTCGCATGTTTTATAAAGTTAAATTTAACACTTTTCAAAGACCATTTTAAGACCAAGTGAAGGAAAAATTAAAGGTAACAAATTATATCAATATGTTCTCTAAATACAAATGCCTAGTGAGCAAACAACAAGTTGTATTAGAAACAGTTTTGCCAAAAACATAAAAAAAAACACAAAAACTGCTAAAATATTGAAATATCTTTTACTGTACCCTCTGATCACACTGCAAACAAAAAATTGATGCTTTTCCTTAGTATTTTTGTGTTATTTTCTATTGCAAATGCCTAAAGACTTTTAAATAAAGATATATTTACTTGATAAGCAAAATGACGTAAGATAAGAAGTCTTGTTTTCAGAGAAACTTATTAAAACAAGAACAAATATCTGCCAGTAGGCTCAAGTTTTCCTACTCAAGTGATGGATATTTGTTCTTGTTTTACGTATAAATCCACTTAGTTTTGTTCAGCTTCTCAGAAAACGACCTAATATCTTAATTTTCTCAAGTAAATGCATCTTGAGGATGTAGATATTTGCACTGGAAAACAAGACAAAAATACTGTTAATTTTTTGGAGTATATGCAAAATTAATGCAATGACTTTATGAATTTACAACTTTCTGCTCCATTTTGAGACCTTTTTAAGGCCTTCATTTGTAGAAGACTTTTTAAGACTTGCAGAAACCCTCTTATTAATTTATTTTTTCTTTAGGAGACATTTTCAACAGTGTTGTCCCCAAAACTACAGCGAGGTCAGGAAAACACACACACACATATAAAAAGTATTTAATGCACAAGGGTAGATTGCAGATACACAAGGACTCTCTCTGCTCAGCAAACCTGCCACGTAGATCTTGGAGCCTAGTAGGCAGACGCTGGTATCGTAGCGTGGGGTGGGCATGGGCGGAAGGAGCGCCCACATGTCCTTGCGAAGGTCGTACTGCTGGAGAACACTTCTAGGCAGGAGGTCTGCTCCCATTCCCCCAACAGCAAGAGCTCTGCCGTCTGAACAGAGGTGAAGCGAGTCAAATGAAGGTCTTTATTTTCAACAAAGAAATCTTGAACAAAACAGTCTCTCACCTTACAATGTCAAATACAATGTCAAGTAAACAAAGAATAAATGCTTTAAATGTCATGTGCTGTCAGAACTGCCACTGAAAAGAGGTGACTATTTCAAGTGACTGACATGTTTTTTGTTTAAAGTCAACATGAAATAAAATTGTAAATAAAATGCACATTGTTTTTTATTTTGCATAATTCATCAGTACATATTCCAAAGAAAAAAAATGTATACATTGAAAAAGGTGTAGGATTTTCTTTGAAACCTCTTTCACTCAAAAATTGCTAGAAAACTTCATAAACAGTCATAAATAAAACAAAGATTATTGTATAATTTAATGTTAATTGTTGTTTCATTTACAATTATTTATTAAGTTTAACAATTTCTGAGTGAAAATTGTTTAAGAAAATCCTACACTTTTTTCAGTGTATAAAATATACATTTATACATATATACAGTCCACACACACACACACACACACACACACACACACACACACACACACAAACATATAGATTTAACTTGCAATGTTTTTGAAAAATGTTCAATTTAAATTAGAAAATGTATTTTTAATTGTAATAATATTTCTCAATATTACAGTTTTTTAAACTGTATTTTTCATCAAATAATTGCAGCACTGATGAGCATTTATTCTTCTTCAAAAATAAAAAGCTTAATTATTCCAAACTTTTGACTGGTAGTGTATATACAAAATTTCATATATTATATCCTTGTAATATTTATATTTATCTTCATAACATTTCATCAGAATTTTAATTGTTTTCAGTAATTTCTCTTCAAATTGTAATATAGAGACACTTTTCACTATCCATTAATATAATATTAATATATTATATCAATAAAATGAATGTTAGATATTAATAAAATAAACATAATTCAATTTACATGAATAAAATCAAAATCCTTGCATTTTTATATTGAATAATTGACTATATTTGTAGTGAACACAACTCCATGTTGATTATTATACTAAGTGTATTTTTTTGTTTGTTTTTTTTACCTTTAACAGTGACAGAAAGCCCCATGGACGCCTCTCTGAGTGAGCACCTCTTCCTCCATTTGCCTTCTTCTGTGTTATACACCTCCACGGCCTTCAGGGGGCGCTGGTCCTTCCCCATTCCCCCGACCACCAGCAGCTGCTTACCTAAGACAGCCACTGCCGCCCCGGCTCTCGGCGTGGGCATCGGAGGGAGACTGAGCCAGCGGTCCACCTCAGGGGAGTAGAGCTCGAGAGCGCTGGTGGGTCGACCCGAAGCGTCGCAACCCCCCACCATATACAGCTGCCCCCCGACATCAGCCAACGAGTGATAGACGCGGGCACTGGAAAGACATGCCAGGCTCTGCCAGTGAAACTCATGGGCCGAGGGCACCGTCATCACCCCGACCGCTTGCTGTGTTTCCTCACGTCAGCTCCTGTAAGACATCAGAGGAGTTCGTTTACATGGCCAACTCTACATTCAGCCCACATCTAGAATAGATTTGAAGTTTAGTAGTCACTGCTGTATCCGCTGTGTGTGATTCATACAGCAATTATGACAATGTGTACAGTGATTACAACATTCGCAATGTCCATATATTCTCATACTGTCGCCTACTATTCCCATGGCTCACTGGGATATGATGCTTGACTCATCACATAACATCTCTGAATATATATGAGGCATCACTGGAGTATGTTGCACTTTTCCAGCCTGTTCCATTTAGCTTTCACAGGCATTTATCCCAATATTTTAGAAGTAGGCTATATGTTTCTTCTTGGTATTTTGATTGTTTATTCTTGGCTGTCTGCCCTAGAAACTGCTATTAGGGCAAACAGTCTTGATAATTGATTAATCTGTCCATTATTTATTTAACAAATAAATAAACAATCGGTAACACTTTAGTATAGGGATCAATTCTCACTATTGACTAGTTGCTTTTTTGCATACCTATTATTAATATATTGAGTGTTTATTAATACTTATAAAGTAGGAGTTTATAGAGGCAAAAGTCATAGTAAATAGTTCGTTAATGGCAAAAACTGGACCTTAAAATAAATTGTGACCCAACAATCAGATAATGGCCAAATGATTTCCTTCAAACATTATGCAAGTTCAGTGCTATATATATAAGGGTATATACTGAGTGTATTTTTTTCAAATATAATATTTACAATATGAGGTACAGATTAAATTACCTAAACAGTGTTGTTATTGTTAACTAACTCTAAAATAATTTTTTGTTCATTTAAAAAATAAATAAATAAATAAATATATATATACATATATATATATATAGGCCTATATGTGTGTGTGTGTGTGTGATTTTATATATATATATATATATATATATATATATATATATATATATATATATATATATATATATATATATATATATATATATATATACTGTATAGTGATATTTAATCACTCATTTGCTGTTACAAAAGATGTTCTGGAGAAAAAAAAAAAACACTTTCATGGAATATACTAATTTTAATTATAAAAATGAGGGTGGGATTTAATTTTATGCTCTAACATCAACCAGTAGCTTGCATGACCTGGATAACATCAGCGTAAAATCTATCTATCTATCTATCTATCTATCTATCTATCTATCTATCTATCTATCTATCTATCTATCTATCGTATACATATCATGCACTTCATAAAGTAAATACATCTTTATTTCATGTTGACTTTCTTAGTATAGTTGAGAGTGAAATAGATTTAGTTTCTGCTAAAAACAAACACGTAATGCAATTAAAGCTTGTTTTTGTTTTCCCTTTAGCACATACTTATATACAAAGCACTATTTATTACAGCGCTACAATTATTGTGTAATCATATTAAGACAAATAATACGGGAACTAATTACAGACGGCTAATGCATATCAAAGACTTCAACCAAAAAAGAAAAGCTCACAGTTGTTACAATATGTATCCCAGCAAACAAAGAAAGGCACATTTTGTGTTATTTATGGCAGTGAAGTCCATGGTTTAAGTTATGCAAACACTTTTTTATGTTCTATTTTCATCCAAGTGGAGGCAGAGATATGGAAGACGGCCCAGAATAGCATCATCACTTGATTCTATTGACGCAACCAATTTCACACAACTGTTCTTCTCTCCTCAGCTGTGTACACAATGAGCTTGACGTGGGTAGTTGTACCGCGGCTTAGCATCCAGCAGTATCCAGGCAACTGTGGTCTTCACCTCACTATATCTCCCTCAGTCCCTGTGTTTCCTCGAGAAACCCTTCCCATGCTTCCTGTACTACAGGTCACCTTCAATACAACCCTCGCTTGAGCACGAGACTTAAACATAACGGAGAAAAATTAGAAGTATTGCAGCTATGCCATTTAAGCAGATGTCGACAAACCTCATATTAGCTTCAAAGTGAAATCCAATTATTATCAAACAACCTGTTTGTTTTTAAATCTACACAACAAAGATGCTTCATTATGTGAAAGGACACGTATTAATTTGACCCTCGTTTGAAAACATCCTCTTTCCACAATAGGGAAACTCTGAGTAATTGACGTAAATAAGAGTTCATTTTTAATTGTTTTGTGTAGGGATGCACCGAAATGAAAATTCTTGGCCGAAGCTGAACAAAATGAAACACTGGGCCGAAGGCCGAATACCGAACACGGTCTTTCACGGTCGCATTTTTTCCTCATGTAGGCCTATCTTGCCAATTTTTTCACCATTGCATATATTAAATAGCCAAAATGTGCTTTTTACTGTTTTGTCCAGCTTTTCAAATAAAAAAATCAATTTCAAAACAACAATTTAAAAATATTTACTTAACACTGAACATTTTTTAACATTCTATCAGACATTATACCAACAAAGCACAATTTAACTTAAAATTAATAAGTTACTAAAATAAAATTTTTTGGCCAAGATATTTTTTGTTTTTTTAAAGAAAGAAATTTATTTAGCAAGGCTGCAATAAATTCAAGTGACAAGAAAGCACAAAAAAGTAAACAAGTTGTTCTTTTGAAGAATCTTGTATAAATTGCATCATGATATATATATATTGCATCATGATATATATATATATATATATATATATATATATATACATACATATACATATATATATATATATATATATATATATATATATATATATATATATATATATATATATATATATATATATATATATATATATACAATATAGAGTTTTTACTTTATTTTGAATCAAATGTATTTTTGAATTTTTTTTCTGAATTTTTTACTCCACATAAAACTAAAAATTACAATACATCATACTACAATACATATTATGACTTGAAATATAAGAAAATCCAGCATTTAACAAAATATTAAAACATAAACCTAAAATACAGGGGACTTGAATCTTTGAATTGAATTTTTTATTTATTTATTTATTTATTTTTTGTAAACTAAGAACTGGACAAACAAACTAGCTCACACATTAGATTTTCTACCTCTACCGATGAAAGCTCATCTCTGTGCCTCTGAATCAGGTTTCATTAAAAACAAATTACTTCTGGTTGCTTACGTTTTATGATTCAATGTGGTGTTAAAAAAGGAAGAAAGCAGAAACCAACTGCACTGCTAAAATTACATTACTATGAAAAGTTAAAAAAAAAGTTCAGCTACTGCCACACTACTGAAAATTGTAGTAAAGTTAGTATAGAGTTGCTACTGTAATAAGCCTACAATGCTAGTCATCAGCAAGTGTGAAAAATCTCCCAGGACACGTCTCAATTTACAGGACCTTCATTCAGAAATGTTTCCATCTCAGTGCCATTTCCAGCCGTTCAGGTGGATGGCGAGTCTCTGATGGGCTTCTCTGAAAAGTTGATCACCGAGTAGAAGAGTTTGGCCGGTCTGTTCTCATTGTAAGCCATCAGATAGTACTTTAATATCGATTAAACTGGCTTATTACAGGTGGAGAGCTCTGGGCCTTTAGTGATTGTGCTAACTACACAGAGACCCCTGAGAGTGGTGAACACTTCATCAAGTCCAATCACAGTGTAAAATGAGCTGATCTCTCAGTGTCTCTTTCTCTTGCGCTCACACACAGGTTCAAAATATCACTAACTCTGACAGACTTTCTCATTTTCTTTCAACATATTGCCATCTTGAGGGTCCTCACACAAGGACCAAAATCCCATTCTTCAAGTATATTAAACATTAAAGGGGAGCAATCGATTTTAAGAGATTGAGAAACATCATGTTATAAGACAAATCCCTCAAACTCTACAAACCCTGTTACCAAAGCTGCATTTATTTGATCGAAAATACAGTAAAAGCAGTAATATTTTAAATAACTGTTTTCTATTTAAATACATTTTAAAATGAAATTTCTAGAATTTTCAGCATCATTACTCCAGTCTTCAGTGTCACATGATCCTTCAGAAATCATTCTAATATGCTGATTTGCTGCAATATTTACTAGATTTTATTTTTTATTTAGTTAGTAATAATGAAAAACATATTTATTTAATTATTAATATATTTATTTATATATTTATGATTGAAAACATTTGCCTAATATTTAAAAAAAAATTGTTTGAGTTTAAAAGAACAGTATTTATTTGAAATGAATGTGATATTATACATACTATCACTTTTGACCAATTTAATGCATCTTTGCTGAGTAACCATTAAAAAGTATTCCATATTAACAATATGTAACCATATTAAAAATATAAATTCTAAATACATTTTAAAATATATAAAAATGTGAAAAAATATTAAAAACATGAAAATGTTTTATTAAGCACCCTTCCAACAGTTCAAGGTTGCTTCACAACTGAGAATAAAAAGCTTTTAAGAAAAAGATGAAGTTGATAGGCAAAGGAAACTCATAACATGAAAAGAAGAAAAAAAAACACACGTTAATAGGTAAAGATCTTTTTCACTTTTAAGCTTTTTAACTAGTCTAACCAGCAAGCCTCCCTTGGTCAACCAGCCTTTGTTATGCTTTTAAAAAGAATCTCCTAAAACTCCTTGATCCTACGATAAAATCTCTCTTGAATGTGAAAAAATGGATCTGTTTCCAATTAGCTGTTTGATGTTCAGTCACCGACAAAAACATAATTTTTTGAAGCGCGTTTGTAGTGTAGATTATCAGATCAGATTTAAATAAATGTTTCACGTAACAATTACAAAAGAGCCATGAAGCCAAGCTGGTTGAGCCGTAACTTGGGGAGATATTCTCAGATGTAAATTGACTGTCAAAGGCGAGCTGAGATGAGAAGGTTTTTTCCTTAGAGTCCAACCCTCTTCCTTTCTTTCCCTGCCTTTGTATTCCAATCGCAGTCTTTCACCTGGGGTTTCGACTATCTCCACCATCATTTACAGGCCAAGCTGTCATACGTCTCATCCAAGAGAAGACAGAAACTTAAAAGAAAGCTGAAGGAAAGACACATTTCTCAAGTCTCCTTTTTCCTTCCCCCCCTCGACTCGATATGCAGAGATGGGTTGCCATAGAAACAATGAGAGGATCTCAAGATGCGGGAACCGGGGCTTCTGCACCGAAGCCTTCTTCGCTTTTAATGATGCATTAACAAACAAACAAAAATCACAGCGATCTTACCCCTTTGACCCGAGCTGACTTTCTCTTGTTAACGAAGCGGGATTGCTCACTCTTGGCATGCTTTGCAAATCGCATTAATTGCAATCTGTAATGATTTGCTCCGCCACGTCTTCTTCTTTTGGTTAATTAACTGCTCGAACAGCTTGAGATCAACAGTAGGCCTACGAGCACCCACCGAAGTCATTTACAATCAGTGTGCATCCTTTTCAAACTTTTAATTAGTTAGTCTCCCATCCCTAATACATAACTTAGGCTTAATTCTGCACCTCATTGTATCCTAACCTGAGCTATTAGTTGCGAGTATGATCCAATAGACTTTACGCAAATGACCCATTTAAGGTCTTCTTGTCATTCCCTCCTCCGATGAATCCATAAGGCCCCAGCAGGTAAGCATTTATCGACTTCTATTTAATTAGCCTCCCTGAATTCAAACAGCGCCAACTCTAAAGTCCACAAAAGTGCGGTTCTTAATCAGAACAAAATGATCCTGGGAGGGTTTTTCTGCCGAGCGTTGTTATAGTTCTACGGGGATTCTCTGTTCCATCTTCTTTTCAATTTACATTTGCTTTCAGTGTCAAATAAGACAGAACATTCTGACAATACTGTGTGATAATAGAAATGTGTCACTCAGCGGTTAGAAAATTTGCTACACTCTTAAAAATAAAGGGAGCTTTTGCAGCAATGCCATAGAAGATCCATTTTAGGTTCCCCAAAGAACCTTCAAGTGAACAGTTCTTAAAAGAACCATTTCTTTCGTAGTGCAAAAATAAAATTTATAATAGTCTGAGGGATTTTTCCACTATAAAGAACCTTTGTGGAGTGGAAAGATTCCATGGATGTTAAAGGTTCTTCATGGAACCATTGATGCCAATAAATAATGTTTATTTTTACGAGTGCATACTGCAGTACAAAGAATCGCTATATAAGCTATCTATAAGTGAAATATGACAAAAAAGGCTTCATATGTGGTCAGAATTTACACATGACAGGAAACACTAAAACAACTCTGGCTAACTTTTTGTAAATGCTGGTTAATCGTAGGAATAAATGCCATTTTTAGAATGAAATTGGAACTTGAAACTATGCATTTTATTATGTTAATGCAGTAGCAATCTGTCCAGTTTGTCATATTTCTTTGCACCTCTGTGATATGTGAGCTTGAGTTCACTAAATAATCCATAGTCTATATTCAGTATTTCTGTAACTTCATTTAGGAATGTTTAACATAATTTACTGGAAAAAACTGTATCATTCCAATTTAATATACTTGTGTACTATATGGAAAAACAGACAACGTAGACACAATTAACCGGTAGAAATTTGTCAACCAGTAGAGATTTTGGACTATCGTCTCTATCACGGTTACACACTCACGTGACCTTGCTGTACTATGTGGTAACAAAAACTGATTGTTTGCACATGTTTTTAAGCATTGTGGTTTAAAAACAAGTGATTTTAAGAATTTGCTCATTTTGCTATATGCGCACACTTTCTGAGTTTTTGAGCACTGTCAGAGAGGCGAGCACACGTGAAGACGGTGCTCATAGAACGCGGGAGTTTTGAGTTATTTTTGCCGATTTCTAGGCTTTGAGCGGTTAAATACACACACTTGTATCTGTCAAGATGCCCGTCTTTGCAACTATCCTTGTAAACACACTCATTTAGCTCTTAAGTAAAAAAAAAAAAAAAAAAAAAAAAAAAAAAACAGCTGAGAAAGAAAACACGTGTAACAGTATATTGAATCCAGGCAGCTCTTAAAGTGACAGCAGTCTAATATTCCTGCTGTCTGTCATTCGTCTTAATCAAACAACAAAAGAGAGAAAATCTCTCACTGCTCTTGATTAAATCACTTTTGTAACTTTAATAAGAAGAAATATATATTTCATTTACACAGAGAAGGATATGCAGTGTTTTATACATTTGATTACTTTATACAATATATGTAGCATTTCATAGTTATTTGTTCTACTGTAGTTTTTTTGTCCTGTTGCTTGTAATATTATTCGCTGACTGTTTACTTGTCTTCAGTGAGCTTGTTTTTTTTTTTTTGTAGGTTTCTGTGATATTGACACTAGTGACAAGATTTATGAAATTTCTATTGTATCAAAAATGTTAATATCATAAAGACCTTATTTAAAGCAAAAATAACTATACTGATATTGTGAAATAAAATTACACATATTGTGATATAAAATTTTGGTCATATCGTCCACCCCTAATATTACCTTTAACTCTTCCCTCTAAATTTTTAACTCTCAAAAATTAACATTCCTTCAAAGAATGATGTCACTATCATAAAGATATATAATAGAAACCTCAATTACAAAGTTTTCAGAAATTTTAAATATATTACACTCATTAAATTCTCAAGATTTAAATCCACATCTTTATAAAGAAATAAGGCTCTTACAGTTAGTACTGTTTAAAGCATTACATAATGTGATTCTTTTCACTTTTCACCACAAAGTTCCAAATAAAAAGAAAAAATAACCATTACAAAGGAAGCGCTTCTCATTTGTAATTTATCTCACTGCAATACCCAAAAATAGGCATTACCACATGGTTATTTAATATAAAAGCTTTTCGTAAAATTTCCAGCAAGAAGCAAAAACAAACAAAATGTATATTGTGATATATAACATCATCCTGATATAAAACAGCTCATCCTGCAATCTAGTTTTGCTCCCACCTCCCACGCCTAGTATCAAAGGATCATGATATAACAGAGCTAAATGGGAGAATACTATACCTGACCTCTTCTTTATTCATCTGCTGCTTCATTAATCCTTTGTGCTCATTGTCTGGCCAATGTCAACTGTAGCAGAGCAGATCATTTCCATAGCAACCCTGAATTCAGCGCACGAGAGCATGATACAGAACATAATGCAATTCTGCCGTCGCCGTTCCCTGGAGGATTACATAAAACTCGTTTGTCTTTCCGTGACGATTTTATATTCGAAACTCCCTGCAACACGCTTTCCCAAAAAAGCCGGCTAACTTAGGCGGTGTAATAAAACCCAGAGAAATCTAGGTCAGCCATGGACAAAACCATAGCTGCTCTATTGATTCAACAAATTAAACTATGACTCCTGTAAAAGGCCTTTGATCAAACCGAGTGGATTAGATTCAATTACGAAGGCCTTCGGCGTGTCATTTGAATATAAATGCAGTGGGATAATAATGTGGATGAGACTGGTCCGAATGAGGATTCGGCAGGAAGATTACAACTGGGAGCTGGGGATGTATTTCTCTAAAGCGAGAGCCAAAAGGTCTCATAGCTAATTGCTATGGAAATACCTTCCTACAATATGAATGAGTCCAAGGCCGCGGATCCTTAATCAGCAGACCGGCTATTCCCCCGCGGTGTTTAAAGACACCAGTACGGCGAGAAATCACTGAAGCTCAACTCTGAAAACTTGGCAGGCTGTCACTGCTGCAGACAGTTAATATTTGGAGCGGGCGGACATTATGCAGTCGGGGTTTAAAGCAGGCTGAAACAGTCTTCAGAAATTGGCTAGTCTGAGCTTTGGGGGGAAAGCTTGCAGAGCAAATATTCCCCTTTTTGAAAATACCCTGCGAGAGAGCTGCGAGTCAAAGTGCTCTAACCTTTAATACACATTATTCGCTGCATTCAAATGAGAAGGCTGACTGACTGCTCGCAAAGGCTGTGACCTTTCAGGTAGACGAATGCGATCCATACTTAAAGTCTTGTTGTCGTGAATGAAGGTGTGACATCTTTACCAAAGGGTGAGAGATCTCAGGAAAAAGCAATAGCACTGCTCTATTTTCCATTTGACCTACTAACGTCCAATTCAGTTACTGTAGCCTGCCTGACATTCACAGGTACTCCGTCAAAAGTTACGTTAAGGTCAAAGTAAAATCAAAATGAACGCTATTTACTTTCTGAATGCGTGATGGTCTTATTGCGCACAATTATTATTTTAAAGCTGCAGTCTGTAACTTTTGGCGCTCTAGCGGTTAAACAGAACTGCTTGCATCTTGCAGAAGAACATTGTAGCCAGAGCTACTTCTCTCTGTTTATGTCTATGACAAATCATGCAAGTGCTGGGCTACTCCGCAGCGGTTCCACCAGTGCCAGTCTAAAATAGTCTAAATATAAAAACTTATTTTAGGTGTACCGTAGTGATTCAGGATAAGACAAAACACGGTTTGGAAAATTGATTCATTATGTACTTGCTTATTATATTAATTTTGTAAATTTTGAACACAAAAAATGTTACGGACTGCAGCTTTAAATAAGAAAATAGTTAAGTATAAAAAGGACTTCAAATGTGGTAACAGTAGGCACTCCAACAACGACAACATCCTTTTGATGGTATCAGCATTACAATTAAAAAAAGATGTTTTTATTTTAGATTTTTAGCGTTTAGCGAAAATTACACATTGAGTCACCAGTAATGTTATGCTAACTTTTAAATAGCTTAAAAAACAAACAAAATAAAAAATCTGTCCTCTCAACCAAAATGCATGGCTTGGAAAGACATTTTAGAACATAAATTTGGGACTTGGAGTTGGAACTTAAATTTGAAATTTAAATATATATTTAACTATAAATTTGGGACTTGGAGTTTGACAAATTTAATCTTTTTCTCTAAATGTAATAACTTGCACTGCCACTGAAACGACTTTCATTTTTGAATTAGGCTAAGCTGCAAAGCCTTCTCACTTTTCAGCCCCTCTCCACCACCACCCTATTCTGATATAAAACAGTCACTTTTCACAATCCAGTCAATTCCAGATCGAAAATGAAGCCATATATTTTTTTTTTTTTTATTGCAGTTCATAAGATATCAGTAAAAGCTATAGTTTTAAAGTTTTAAAGCTTTGGTACTTTGTTGTGCAAAACATTAATGTCACATCACAGCTCTCTGTTTGCAATGCATGATAATCAACTTAAAATAGGTTAAAAGCATGTTGTGTCTGTGACAATATTGACACCCAATGGGATTGAAGGTTTATTTAGTAGATACAACAACATTAGCACCAATAGTCTCGTGGTTAGTGCGCCAACATATAGCGCAACTGTGCTCAAGGCGACCCAAGTTCGATTCCCGTCTCGAGGTCCTTTGCTGATCCCGCTCCCCTCTCTCCTGCCGGTAATTTCCTGTTGTATCTCTACTGACCTATATGACTAAAAAGCCCATAAAAATAACTTAAAAAAAAAAAAAAAAACCTTAGCGCAACAAATTGTGAGAGTTTAGAAAGTCAAATATGCATACCTCCCTACTATATACAGTAGTTCAAGAATGACCTACTACTCCAGTGGACATTTACTATCCCATGAAGCCACAGGAGAGGCGACACAACTGATGCTGGTAGGTCACATGTCAATGGAAACATGATGAATGTACAGTAGTATGCCTGGACTGTATTCTGATTAGAACGTAAGTTGTGTCCCAAATGACACACTATGTAACTAGGCACTATTTACTCAACTGTGTAGTGGATGAGCTTTATAAGGTTATTTTGTCATTCATTATTGCAGTCTGACTCTGAACGCACTACTTACACTACTACAAAACAGCATAGAAAATGAGAATCACCTGTACTTTTTTTAACGGTTGCGAACAGTGTTGGGGAGTAACTAGTTACATGTAACGAAATTATGTAATTTAATTACAAAATAGATTGTAAGTGTATTTATTTCTTGTCTCATTAGTGTTTAGCACAGTTGTCATTGCTAGGAAACACTTGTTTTGTTTACTGTGTTGAGACCTTGTGAGTGTCGTACGCTTGCTTACCCTTTTGTTGTGATAAACAGTAAAGTGTGTTCAGCTGAATTCAATTTCCGGTTTGTCAAATGGGTATAAAAAAGGTTAGTATACCGCGGCAGCCCTCGTGTGAAGACCGAAGAGTGTAAAGACCATCGACTCTACTGTACGACTCCACCGGACAGGGACACCGGCAAGGGACATAAGTATCGCTTTTGATTCATTCTCTTTTCTACACCTTTCTTCACTTCCGTTTCAGTTTTAATGACCAACTCTTACTATGTGTTTCCATATCCCTACTATTATTACCACTCGCAAACCACGCATCACACACTATAGGCAGCACGATCCTAACAACCTGCGCACTTTGCCTATGTCTGCTAATACACTACTTTCTTTTTCTAATGGTCTCTGGAATTGTCAGTCTGCAGTTAACAAAGCAGGTTTCATTACATCCATTTCTAGTCATTCTAGACTAAGCCTCATGGGCCTAACAGAGATGTGGATCAAACCAGAGGACACAGGTGGAGGTACATTTACATTTACATTTATGCATTTAGCAGACGCTTTTATCCAAAGCGACTTACATTGCATTCAAGTTACGGTTTTACATTTTATCAGCTCTTGCTTTCCCTGGGAATCGAACCCATGATCTTGGCGTTGGCGTTGCTAGTGCCATGCTCTACTATTTGAGCTACTGGTCTGCTTATCTCTAATGATTGGAAATTTATTCCTGTACCTTCTCTGGGTATTAACAGCTCCTTTGAATCACATTCAGTCACTATTACCCACCCTCGTAAAATCCATTTTGTAGTTATTTATCGACCCCCAGGACCACAAGGTAACTTCCTGGATGAATTAGATGTGCTGCTCTCAACCTTTCCTGAGGATGGTACTCCCCTAGTTATGCTTGGAGACTTCAACATCCACCTCGATAAACCTCAAGCTGCAGACTTCCACACTCTGCTTGCCTCTTTTGATCTCAAGAGAGTGTTAACTACGGCTACTCACAAATCAGGCAACCAACTGGACCTTATTTACACACGACACTGCTCCACTGATCATGTGCTAGTTACTCCACTGCACATCTCGGATCACTTCCTACTCACTCTTAACCTCAACATGATTCCTGACACAACACATACCCCTCCAAACGTCATCTTTCGACGTAACCTACCCTCACTCTCACCCTCACACCCCTGGCTATCTGCTATGGTTTCATCTTTGCTTCCTCCCCCTAAACAGTTAGCATCTCTTGATGCTAACAGTGCTACTGATACTTTCTATTCCACTCTTACATGTTGTTTAGACACTGTCTGCCCCTTGTCTTCCAGGCCAGCCCGTTCCACCCCTTCTGCTCCTTGGCTGTCTGATGCTCTCCGTGAACATCGTTCTAAGCTCAGGGCTGCTGAAAAGGTGTGGCGCAAATAAAAAAATCCTACTGACCTTAATGTGTTTCAGTCACTCCTCTCTTCCTTCTCTGCTAATGTCTCCACTGCTAAAAGGACATACTATCATAACAAAATTAACAATTCGTCTAACTCGCATGCTCTTTAAAACATTTTCCTCGCTCCTTTGTCGTCCTCCTCCCCCTCCTTCATCAACTCTAACAGCTGACGACTTTGCCACGTTCTTCATTAATAAAATTAAAACCATCAGTGCACAATTTTCCACACCACAATCTGTCAAGCACATCTTACCAGCAAACATACACTCGTTCACATCCTTCTCTTCACTCTCTGAGGCAGAAGTCTCCAAACTCATCCTACTAACTTGTCCGCTTGATCCTATTCCATCTTATCTCCTTCAAGCCATTTCTCCTGCAGTTGTACCTGCACTCACATCATTAACACATCCCTTCACACTGGTGTTTTTCCCTCAGCATTTAGACAGACTCGTATAACCCCACTTCTTAAGAAACCCACTCTTAACCCAACTCTTTTAGGGAACTAGACCGGTTTCCCTTCTACCTTTCATTGCAAAAACACTTGAACGTGCTGTGTTCAACCAAGTCTCTGCCAACAGCCTCCTCGACAGCAACCAGTCTGGTTTCAGAAGTGGTTTTCAACCAAGACTTGGAGTTGTGATTGATGATAAGCTGAATTTCTCAGACCGCATTGCTAAAACTGCCCAGTCCTGCAGATTTGCTTTATTCATCATCAAGAAGATCAGGCCCTTTCTTCCGAAACATGCTTCACAACTCCTTGTTCAAGCTCTTGTTCTGTCCAGGCTGGACTATTGCAATGCTCTCTTGCCAGGTCTTCCAGCCAGTTCTATCAAACCTTTACAATTAATCCAGAACGCGGCAGCAAGATTCATTTTTAATGAGCCAAAAAGAATGAACGTCACACCTCTGTTTATCAATTTGCACTGGCTACCAATAGCTACTCGCCTAAAATTCAAAGCATTATTGTTTGCCTACAAAATCACCACTGGCTCTGCACCCCATTACCTAAATTCATTACTTCAGACTTATATACCCTCTAGAAACTTACGTTCTGCAAATGAACATCGCTTTATTGTGCAATCCCAAAGAGGCACAAAATCACTTTCACAGACTTTTAAATTAAATGTTCCTTCCTGGTGGAATGACCTGCCCAACTCAATCCGAGCAGCTGAGTCCTTAGCCATCTTCAAGAATCGGCTAAAAACACATCTATTCCATCTTTATTTGACCCTCTACCTCTAGCACTCTCTATTCTAATTCTATTCTTGAAAAAAAAAAAACTAACACTAGCTTTTCTAATCTTTTTATTTTCTATCTGTTTCTTTTTATTTATTATACAATAAACAAAAAAAAAAAAGCCTCGAACACTAGCTTGCTCTATTCTTATTCTATTCCAACTTTTATTATTATATAATTATTATATAATAAAAAAAAACCTTGCTACGTGTACTGTTATGCTAACTGAGACTTGTTATAGAACTTGCATATCATTGCTCGTTATAGCACTTGCATATCATTGCTCTTTTGTTGATTTTGATTGCTTCCATTGTCCTCATTTGTAAGTCACTTTGGATAAAAGTGTCTGCTAAATAACTAAATGTTAATGTAAATCTAAATGTAAATAAATGTAACTGTAATTTGTTAGTTACTGAGAAAAAAATGTGTAATTAAATTACAGTTACTTATGAAAATGTTAATGATTACAAATGGGTTACATCTGAATATTATCTCACACGCATACAGATTTGATTGTTTTCTTTTCCGAATTGCATTGCCTGCTCTAAAATATGAGACACCAACCAATGTTTCAGGAGTTATGGACACAGAATAGGACACATGCTTATTTGATAACTGTTTTATTTCCTATTTGGGCTTATGTATATGCTTTATTTTTTTAGGATTAACTGTTTTCCCAAAGCAATGTTAACGTGTTTATGCAAAGATTATAGCTATTAAACTACTGTATAGTGTTATGATTTTAAATCTGTATTTAACCTCAGAACGATCTCAAAATAAAAAGAGGTGCTAAAGTCTAATTTTGTGGTGTCTGTGCTTTAAAATAAAATTTTTATACACTTAATTCAAGTGATGACGGATTCTGAAAGTCTTACAGTAATCAGTGTTGATTACTACTGAAAGATTAACCCGGCCTGCTTTAAATGTTTCAAAATGATTAACACCTGAAACTTACATTAGAAATTTAGAAAAGTAATCAAAAAGCAATCAAATGTAATCAGTTACATTACTTAATGAAGTAACTGAAATAGTTACACTACTTATTACATTTTAAATAGGGTAATTTGCGATTTCGACCAGTCTTTATTTTTGCAGTAATGTTTGTCATTTGTAGCACAGAAAAAAAAAGCACATTCGATTTAATAAAGAAAATAAAAACAATCACAATGCTTTATGCAAATTAATGCGGGAGAGAAGACCAATTGCGATTTAGTATGCAAAAATAATGATGACGCCATCACAGCAGCGAACATTCAAACAAAGTAAAAGTGAACGGGAGATTAACAAACTTTAATCTTTCGTTTCTTGCAAAAGCCTAAACCATAACACATCTCAGACATTATCCACACAGTAAAGTTTGAATGGAGTCTGTAAACAGTATAAACTGCATTAAGCTAATTGCAGAAAAAAGGCAGAACGGATAACAATGTACAAGCAGCTCCACAAAGTACCGTAGTTCGATTTGTCATACTGACTGTACATGTAGCCTACAGTAAATATACAGTATCACTGCGATATAAAGTGTAACTCGCTGTCAAGTGTAAACAGAGAAAACACTGATCACCTCACTATACTGTAGGCTATGCACATACATAGGCTACACATCAAAGCACAGAGGTTTGGAAATGAACCACTTACTTTTCGGGTCTGGTCTTCGGTTTCTTCCGATTCTCCTCGGCTGCTTCCCTTATGGATAAAGCGCGATGCAGAGCAATAATAATCCACGCGTGGAATAGACCCTCCTTCCCTCCCTCCCTCTCTCCGTGTGTCTGTCAGCCGCCCCGCATCAGGAGCAGCAGCTCAGGCTCAGCGTCTCAGCATCTCTGCTGCTCTCTCCCTCTCTCGGTCCCTCATATGGGTCATACTATAGGCCTACATGAAATATTCAGCGCAGCCCTTCATCATATTCGTCATTCTGACATTAATTTCAGAAATGCTCAAGGGGGCTCCAGTGCGTCTGATAACCTACATAAATCCATCTCATTGTAACATCTACGCAAATGACGCTCCCTGTGAGGAAATGAACAGTTGCACGAGTCGTTTCTCTTGGGGTTTGTATCACCTAAACAGTTAGGACAAAAATCCGAATTTAAGAACTGGATCCCTTTAGATTTAATAAGTTTGAACAAAATTGGCCACGCCCCATAGGAAGTTGAGACGGAATGACTGGAAGTTGAGATGGAATTATTATTTATTAACTAAAGAAATTCAACAGGGACGTTTCTTGAAAAAACATACATAATTACATAATTAATTTGGGCTAATTATGCAATTATGCCCTTGAATACATAAATGATTTGATATTTTTTTCCAGTTCAGCATTGCCTAGAATTAATTACCTATGTATGTATGTATGTGTGTGTGTATATATATATATATATATATATATATATATATATATATACTACTTAAGTAATATATATATATATATATATATATATATATATATATATATATATATATTAATTATTATTTTTTATTTAAAAAAATAAAATTCTAAAAAAATCTAATCGTAAAACTAGCACATGTTGTGGGTATGATAGAATGTTTAAGGTTAATTAATTTGGACTAATTTGCAATTATGCCTTCTAAACATAGAATACATTAGAATTGATTAGATATTTTTTCCAATTCAGTATTGCCTTAATTGGATGAAATTAATTTAGTTTAATTAATTAATTTAGTTAATTAAAGTAGTTTTTCATTGTGTCATAACACTATACAAAATATCTAGCACATTGTTACATTCTTTTCATATAACTTTAGAAATTATGTGTGTGTGATTTATAATAAAAATAAATACAATTCAAATTTAAAAAATGTATATACTAGGTTTAAACACTGAACATTATTATCATTAAATATTTCTAGAAATAGCACATGTTGTGTGTCTGATAAAATGTTTAAGATGAATTCATATCAAAACTGAACCTTTTTTCATTTACACACTTACAGCAGAAAATGTACAGTATGCAGATTCAAATTCAAATCTTGTTTGCTACCAATTCCATTTATGCATTTAAAAGGCTTTCTCGATTCAGCTCTGAATGGCACACAGCCCTGCCCCCCTCCTCCCTTCTTTAGCCTAGTCTGTAAACATCTTATCTGCAAACACTCCAGAAGGACGTCTTTGTGCAACAATAATTCATCTATATTTAGCTCCCCGAGTCCTTCTTTTGAACCAGGCGATGCCAATCACAACATCAAGCTCCAACTTGCCCTAGATTTCCACCGCCGCTCGTCCAGACTTGTGTTGCCGTTGCCTGCCAAGTCCACTGGAGACCTGACCCGCTTGTGCTGATAACCCGCGAGAAGTAATTACGGCGAGAAGTCCAACGTTAAGGGCGTCTTCGTGATAAAACATGAAAGATGTACACCCACGCACACAATAAAAGACGTGTTTTGTTCTCCACAGTCCACCAAGTGCCGTTAATAATGAATAATGTCAAAAGAAATGCCACTTTTATGTTGCACTGTGCTGTTGTAATAGAAGATCCTGCTTCCCAAGCATGCTGGGATTGAGGACAACGCATTAACTACAACACAGAGCACAGCAGGTGCCTGGGGAACAGTTTGATGTCTGAAACCAAAAAGCAGGAATCAGAAGCTGCAATCATGACTGATTCCACGTCGGTTGAAGGGATGCTTGGGTGTTTTCCATTTATCCGTTGTGCGACTCTTATTTGTGAACTAAGTAGGGTGTCAAAAACTTTAAAAGAACCTTTGATCTTGGGATTTCTGTGGGATGCAATTATATTGCTTGAGGTGATGGAGGTTAAATTAGAGACCTTATTAAGTCGTTCTGGACTTGTGACACACACGCAAGGACTTTCAGCAATTTTTCTTAGGATGTTGACAGAGTCTGATGCCTCCAAGGACATCACAACACTTGGTACTGTTTCCAGCAGCATTTTTACAGATTTTTTTTTAAACGTTAGTTTTAACAACTCTCAATCAGAGTGAAAGACTAGCTAACAGGCTGACAGGTTTACCCACATTATATTTTCAATAGTTTCTTTGATCGCTCTTTTGAAATCTGTTGGCTTTGAAAAAGTCTGCATTGTTGTTATTTCCTGCTACAAAACACTGGTTAGCTTCGTAGTTCTTTACCCCTGACAATAACGCATAAAAGACTGCAAACTATGCAGACAGAGTCCCAGATATACTGTGTCTACTGATCTTGCAGATTGTTAGTTAATATTTTATTTAAAAAATAAATAAATAAAATATGCTTAATAGTTAATAGTTTTATATTTCTCCGTCGTTTTTAATTTGACTGGCATTTACAGTGCTTTATGGGATTGTAGTTATTTCCCTCATTTAAGTCTTCAGATCTTTTTGTCTGATTTTCAAATAATTTTCTTTAAATAAAAGGTTGTAATGTGATTCATCTCATCTTATAGCTGGATGGTTGGCTTATAATGCTTTAATGAAGCCTTCAAAGGAATCTCTATAAATAAAGAATTTTTGAAGAATTTTCCTGCTATTTAAAACAGTAGAATAAATAAAATATAAATGCAATGTAAGTCGCTTTAGATAAAAGCATATGCCAGATGCATTGATGTAACGTAAATGTAATCATATGCCAAATTTACACTGCAAAGGTGGCACAGAAGCATTTCTGAAGTGGTATTTAGGTGTTTAATGCAGCTTAGAGGTGGAATAAATGCATTTACACAGATACAAATATAACTGTATGCTTTGATACTAGGGGCTGAGGTGGGTCAGAGAGTCACGAATCCGGTCTATGAACTTCCGTTCACTCACCACCAGAGGTCACCCGCTCACCACATGGACTCTCACACTACACAGACTATTACACTATAACCTGGACTACATTTCCCATCATCCATTGCACTGATTACACACACACAGCTGAATGCACTGATTACACACACAGCTGAATCCAATCAGACATGCTTTATAAGCCTTGGACTTCCTCTTTCAGATCGCCGAGTGTTGTTCTTCTAACGATAGCTACACTACGGAGCCATTCCAAGTTTCCAGTCCTAGTTTCTAGTTCCAGTTCTTGTCTAAGTCTAGTCATTTCGTGTTGCCTTGTTGTCTGTTTCCTGATCTTCTGCCTGTGTATCTTGGATTAACCCTCAAGTCACAGTTCATCTTCATGAGCTAAGTCAAGTCATAGCTAATCTTCATTAGTCAAGTCAAGTCACAGTTGATCTTCATGAGTCAAGTCAAGTAACAGTTGATCTTCATGAGTCAAGACAAATCACAGTTGATCTTCATGAGTCAAGTCACGTTTCAGGTGATCGTCATGAGTCAAGTCACGTCTCAGCTGATTTCCCAGAGTCTCGTCACGTCTCAGCTGATCTCCCAGAGTCTCGTCACGTCTCAGCGGATCTTGCACAGTCTCGTCACGTCTCAGCTGATCTTCCAGAGTTTCGTCACATCTCCGCTGATCATCCAGAGTCTCGTCACGTCTCCACTGATCTTCCAGAGTCTCGTCACGTCTCCGCTGATCTTCCAGAGCCTCGTCACGTCTCCGCTGATCATCCAGAGTCACGTCATGTCACAGCTGATCATCCAGGGTGACGTCATGTCACAGCTGATCATCCAGAGTGACGTCACGTCACGTCACATCTGATCATCCAGAGTCACGTCACATCACAGCTGATCTTCCAGAGTCACGTCACGTACTGTCTGTCACACCCAGATATTCAAGGTCAGTCCTTCGGTATCCCAGTCCGGTATCCAGTGTGAGGGATGCACCGCTGGTGTTTGCACGCGCAACTGGTATTCCCAAATCTGCTCACTCTAGCCCTCCTGTTCCTGAATTGATTCCCCTGTCTGAAGTGCTTCCTATGATGGGGATCGCTTTTTGGTGTGTTTGGGCTGCGTACACCACCACAGAACTCCCAGAGGCAGCGGTGGCCGCTATGATGTCTCCAGAGGTAGCGGCTGACGCTGCAGAACCTCCTGAGGTAGTGGCGCTCGCTGCTGAGTTCCCTGAAGCGATGGTGCCCACTGCAGTTTCTCCAGAGGTGGCGGTGTATGCTGCAGAACCTCCCGATGCGGCGGTGTTCACTTCAGTTCCTTGCGTAATGGTGGTGCCCAGCAATACACTTTCAGCCTGTCATGTCACAGTCGAAGGAACCATTGCTGAACTCTCCCTGTATCCTGATGGTACTATTGTAGAACCTCCAGAGGTGGCGGCATCTGCTGCAGAACCTCTAGAGGTGTCAGTGGTACCCACTTATGAACTCTCGACCTGTCCTGTCCTGACCAAGGAGGCCGTCTGTGAACTCTCGTCCTGTCCTGTCACGGCTATGGAGGCCGTCTGCGAATCCTCGTCCTGTCCTTTCACGGCTATGGAGGCCGTCTACGAATCCTTTCGGACTCTGTTTGCACCTCGCCTGGACTATTGCTTGTGTTATTGGATTACCCCTCATGTCAAGCCCTCTGGATATTGTTCGCCGATCGTAGACCCATGCTAGCCCTAGGAATATTCTTTGCCTTGTCTGTGAGTTACCTGTGTTATCTGACCCTTGCCTGTTTCTTGACCTCGCCTTTGTAAATAAAGCCTTGCATATGGATCCGCACGTCTCACGTCTCATTCGCCCCGTAACACATAGCAGGCTTACTTTACTCTGGCTTTTATGTGGCATTAAAAAAACATAATTTGGAGAGACTTCCGGTTATGTCGCCTGCAGAGTAGACGCGTGTGCGACCCGCTCCCTTTAACTTTTCATTTAAGTATTTTCTAACCTCATCGTTTTAGATCTCCTTGGACAGCTTTTGTTTATTAATAGTCTTAGTACCATAATCTCACACAGTATGTCAAAGGGAAAGGGTAAACAGGTGGAAAAAGATCGAGAAGCCACTTCGTCATCTGGCACTAGCGTTACGCTAGCTGAAATTAGCGCCTTGCACGAGGAGCTCAGGGCCTCTATAGCCGCAGACTTTAAAGCTTCGTTTGAGAGCCTGGATACCAAGCTAAACAACATTCATTCCACGGTCGCAGCTCATGATCAGCGTATCGGATCCCTTGAATCTGGGCTCACGGAGGTGGACCAGCGTCTCGAGCATCTAGAGGCTGCTTGCTCTGGGCTCCAAAAGGACAACGAATGGCTGCGGGCTAAAGTTTCGGATTTAGAGGGGCGTAGCCGACGACAGAATGTTCGTATCATGGGCCTACCTGAGTCCATTGAAGGTCCACATCCAACGACCTTCTTCTCCCAACTTCTTGTTGAGGTTTTCGGCCATCAGACTTTGCCGTCGCCACCTGAGTTGGACAGAGCTCACCGAATCCCCGCTCCCAAGCCTGCTTCGGGGCAGAGACCACGTCCAGTCATTTTGCGGTTCCATCGTTACCAGGTGAAGGATTTGATTATTCGCGAGTCCCGTAAAAAAGGCGCCCTGACCTACCAAGGCCACACGATTCGGATCTTCGATGACTACAGTCCTGATGTCCTGAAGCTGCGCGGTGAATTCAAAGACGCCATGGCGGAACTTTACAAACGCGGTCTCAAACCTGCTCTCCTCTTCCCTGCCAGATTACGCATCACACTTGCTAACGGTGAGAAAGTGTGGTTGCTATCTGCTTCTGAAGCCAACAACTTCGTTCGAAGTTTAGAAGCACAATAGTTTACTTTGAAACTTTGGACAGAGGCCAGTGACTTGAGTATCTTAATGACTTTGTTACGAATCTTAGTCAGAATTGGTCTGGTCACTGTTCTTTTTCATTTTTTTTGTTTTTCTTTCTTCATTTATTTATTAATTTTTTTTTCTCATTTTTTATGGCTCATGTTAGTTTTATTAACTAACGCAATTGCCACTTAAAAGGGCTACTGTCGGTGTATAATACTATCTATCGTAGTTATTTAATTTTGATTCATTCATTTTCCTGAATGATGTTCTTTTGATATTGCATTTCTTTCGACTGTGGAGCCCACTAGATCTGCAGACTATTCGACCTTCGCATATAGTTGTTTATTTTTACTTTTTATTTTATTATTTTATTATTTATTTTTATTATTATTATTTTTCATATGTATAAGTTCCTTACACATGTGATCTGTTTAATACACTTAACACTTGTGTAGTGTTGGCCTTTTATTGTTCTATTTATTTATTCTCTTGTCAAATATTCATTCAGCTGTATATGGTTATAAATATCACTGAGGTTGTGTTGCAAAATTTGGGGAGGGCTTGTAGTTAGGAAGCTCGCTGGTTAGCATTGTTTGATGTGGACCATCGTATCCGCATCTGATAGGGTCTTGGGGTGGAGTTGTGGTGTTTTTTTTGTTTTTTGTTTTTTGTTTTGTTTTTTGCTTGTTTTCTTTTTCCCCTCTTTCATACTGCCTACACTTACTCAGAGGGTGCAATCTGTCTCATTCAATCTATGTGCTTCAAGCAAAAAATGTGTCTCTGACAAGGGGTCATATTATACTTATAACAGGGTTTTATGCCTTCAGTGATCAGTGCTACACCACCTAGTGGTTCACTTAGGCTCACCAGCTGGAATGTCAAAGGGCTCAATTCACCGGTAAAACGTAATAAAATTCTTAATCACTTGAAGCTTTTAAACACCAAAATAGCTTTTATTCAAGAAACTCACCTTACAATTGCAGACCACTTAAAGATCAAAAGGGACTGGGTAGGCCAGCTCTACCATTCTTCCTTTTCTAGTAAGTCACGGGGTGTGGCTATTCTTATACATAGGTCAGTCCCATTTTCTGTGTCCAAGGTCATCTCTGACCCAAATGGACGCTTTATTATTATCACAGGCCATATTAACGGGGTCTGTCTAGTGTTAGCGAATGTATACGGACCAAATTGGGACAATGACGTTTTTTTCAAGAATTTCTTATTCTCTCTCCCTGATTTAAACTCTAGCCAACTTATTTTAGGTGGAGACTTTAATTGTTGTCCGAATCCTCTTTTAGATTGCTCTTCCTCCATACCCCGAGCCCAATCTAAATCTTCAAAAGTTATTGAGTTGTTTATGGATCAATATGCAGTCTGTGATGTTTGGCGCTTTCTGAATCCCAGTGCAAAACAGTTCTCCTTTTTTTCACCCGTTCACCAAACTTTTTCTCGGATCGATTATTTTCTTTTTGACAACAAATTACTTCCACTCGTCCGGGACTGTACCTACAATCCTATTGTAATTTCGGATCATGCCGCAGTTACAGTGGATATCTTTCTTCCTGGTGGGTCAACTTCCAGGTCTTTTTTAATAAATTCTCTATTACTTAATAATGCAGATTTTGTTAAAGTTATTAATGACCGGATCGATCTTTTTACTGCTACAAATGTCACCCCTGATACTTCTGCTGTTACTATATGGGAAGCATGCAAAGCCTTTTTGAGAGGAGAAATTATATCTTTCTCTGCATTTCAGAGGAAAAAGGCTGCTGAGAAGAAATCGTCTTTATCTAGATCTTTGGCTGAGCTTCAATCCAGAGCGGCAGTTTCGCCCAGTCCAGATTTGTTTAACGAAATTCTTATAACAAAAGCTGAATTCGATTTGCTTGCAACGAGCGACGCGATTGAAGCTCTTCACAAATCTCGTTATAACTATTATGAATCTGGGGACAAACCAGGTAAATTGCTCGCACACCAACTACGTCAATCCTCCGTCTTGAATCATATTACTCAAATTGATACATCTTCTGGTCCTACAATCAATCCTCTTACCATTAATGATCAGTTTAGGGATTTCTATTGTCATCTGTATACTTCTGAATGTTCTACTGAAGAATCTCATTTTGAAAGTTTTTTTTTAATTCTCTAGACATTCCTATTATAGATCCCGAACTGGCCTCTAAACTAAATGAACCCCTTACTTTAGATGAAATCAAGACTTCATTGAGCTTGCTGCAGAATGGAAAGTGTCCAGGCCCAGACGGGTTCCCCGCAGAATTTTATAAGACGTTCTCAGATAAATTATCCCCTCTTTTATTAAACATGTTTAACGAGTCGTATAATTCTGGTATCCTTCCCCAAACCTTACGCCAAGCCATAATTTCCCTAATTCTGAAAAAGGACAAAGACTCCCTCCAGTGTAGTAATTATCGTCCAATTTCTTTACTGTGTGCAGACGTGAAACTGCTAGCTAAGATATTAGCTTGTCGTTTGGAACCGCTCTTACCAAATATCATCTCACCAGACCAGACTGGTTTCATTAAAAATAGGCATTCTTTCCATAACGTCAGACGTCTCTTGAACATCCTTTACTCTACTCCCAATAAAAAGATCCCAGAGTTAGTTATCTCTATGGACGCTGAAAAGGCGTTCGATAGAGTTGAGTGGGATTTCTTGTTTCATACTTTAAAGAGATTTGGAATTGGTGACTATTTTCTATCCTGGATTAAGCTTTTGTACACTTCCCCCCTAGCTTGTGTGCGCACAAATAATCATTATTCAAAGTTTTTTCCTCTTGGCAGAGGGACAAGGCAAGGTTGTCCACTCTCTCCACTTCTGTTTGCTTTGGCTATCGAACCATTAGCTATCGCTCTTAGACGTAGTCCGATGTCAGGCGTTTTTAGGGGGGGAGTGGAACATAAAGTGTCCCTATATGCGGATGACCTTTTGTTGTTTGTTTCTGACCCGGCCAATTCTATTCCTCCGGTGCTCACCTTGCTGTCAGAATTTGGTCGAATTTCTGGCTATAAGCTTAATTTGAATAAAAGTGAACTAATGCCCATTAATAATGCTGCCTCCGAAGTTCCTCTATCTTCTATGCCTTTCAAGGCCTCTTTACATTGTTTCAAATATCTAGGCATACAGGTGACAAAGTGTTTCGCAGATCTATTTCATCATAATTTTTCTCCATTGCTTAGCCGTCTCACAAAGGATTTTCATCGTTGGTCTCTTCTCCCTTTGTCCTTAGTAGGCAAAATTAACTGTGTGAAGATGAACGTGCTCCCTAAATTATTATATCTTTTTCAGTGTACCCCTATTTTTATTCCAAAGTCCTTTTTTGTTACGCTAGATAGCTCTATCTCTCAATTCATATGGAACGGCAAGACTCCAAAGATTCGAAAAAGTATTCTGCAGAAACCAAGGAATTTGGGAGGTCTTGCCCTTCCTAACTTTCCGTTTTATTATTGGGCTGCGAACATGCGGTCCATGCTACACTGGATTAATTCAAACAATTTGGACAGCCCCCCAGCATGGTTAAACATTGAGAATACTTCTTGTAAATCCTCCTCATTGAACGCTCTTTTATGTTTTCCAATCACTCGCTCTCCTTTGAAATATTCGGATAACATAATAGTGAAAAATAGTCTCAAAATTTGGATTCAATTTCTACGTAATTTTGGCTTTCAAGTTATGCCTCGGTCTTCCCCGATACATTTTAATCCGTTGTTTCTCCCTTCTACTCTGGATGGTGCTTACGCTTATTGGAAGAATCAAGGTGTCCACTCTGTAGCTGATCTTTACATCGAAGGCACATTTGCCTCATTTGAACAGCTAAATGTTATGTATAACATTCCGAGAAGCCACTTTTTTAGATTCTTACAAATACGCGACTTTGCTCGTAAAAACTTTGCAAATTTTCCCAATGACCCGCCTCTGTCTGCAATTGATACCATCCTAAGTTTTGACGTCCGTTCTAAAGGCTTAATTTCTAAGTTAATCAATACTTTTCCCGCTTTACAGTCTTTCCCCACCGATAGTTTGCGTATGAGTTGGTCTTCAGACCTCAATATGGAAATAGACCAGGAAACATGGGAGGAAGTGTTGGACAGGGTCCATTCCTCGTCTATCTGTGCACGCCACTCCCTTATTCAATGTAAGGTGGTTCATAGGGTTCACTGGTCAAAGTGTAAGCTGGCACGGATTGATCCAACCATTAACCCAGAATGCGACAGGTGTCACTTAGGTCCAGCCACATTAATCCACATGTTCTGGACCTGTCCAGCTCTTTCTTTGTTTTGGGGGTCAGTATTTAATTCTCTCTCAGCCATTACATCTGCAAACATACCGCCATCACCTATCATAGGTCTCTTTGGGGTGTGGCCTGGTGGCTATCCATTGCCCACTCACTTTTCTAACTTTGTTGCTTTTCTTACACTGCTTGCTAGACGTGTAGTCTTATTAAACTGGAAGAGCCCTCAGCCACCATCTCACACACGTTGGTTGAAAGATGCCCTGTATTTCATGAAACTAGAGAAGATTAGACACTCTTTGCGGGAGCCTAACAGTAATTTTAGTAAAATTTGGGAGCCTTTTCTTGCACGTTAAAACCCTCCAGCTGGAATCGGTCTGATTAACCCTTCCCTTGATAATATACATACTTACTGGTTGATTAGAGTGTAACCCTCTGTAACCTTTGTGATCTGATTTGGGATGTGTATATGTGTGTTTATTTATGTATATGTGTAGATATATTTGTCTATCGCTTTCTTTTATGTGCGCTTGCAAGTGTACATTTATATACATCTCATTCTCATCGTAAAAGATATCCCCTCCTGTATGTATTTATTTATTTTTTTATTATTTTTTTTTATTATTATTTTTTTAAATTTATTTTTAATTTATTTTAATTTATTTATGTGTGTGTGTGTATATGTATTTGTTTATTTTCCCTCCTGTTTGGTTTTGGTATCTGTTTTGTGACCCTTTCATGTGATTTCTTGTTTGTAAAATGTTTAAAATTAAGAAATAAATCATAAAAAAAAAAAAAAAAAAAAAAAAAAAAAAAAAATCAAATGCAAAAAACAAACAAAAAAAAACAAAAAAAAAAACATAATTTGTAAAGTTTAGAAATGTAAGAATTTGAATTTGGAAAGTTAAAGGACACCTATTATGCAAAATCCACTTTTACATGTTGTTTGGACATAAATGTGTGTTGGCAGTGTGTGAACACATCCACCCTACAATGTTAAAAATCCACCCACTCCTCATTTTTTAATCCCCTTTAAACCAAGTCAGTCTCACTAGGCCTGCCATTTTGATTCTCATCGCAGTGTGACATCACATTTTGGAGGGCCAAGCCACGGGGGTTGATTGACAGCCCTGCATTGCCATAGTTTCCGCCCTCAGTGGTTGTACGCTGTCCTCCATTTTCTCCGCGCTCGAGCGGCTGTAACGTCAACAATGTCTCGCAATAAGAGTCTTTATTTTCTCCCAAATGACAGGTCAGCGCGGTGCAAGCTCTGTAACATCGTGCTGTTTCGTCCCACTTTCAGTGCATTTGGCGTCACATACAGTAGGTACGGAAAGTATTCAGACCCCCTTAAATTTCTCACTCTTTGTTATATTGCAGCCATTTGCTAAAATCATTTAAGTTCATTTTTTCCCCTCATTAATGTACACACAGCACCCCATATTGACAGAAAAACAGAATTGTTGACATTTTTGCAGATTTATTAAAAAAGAAAAACTGAAATATCACATGGTCCTAAGTATTCAGACCCTTTGCTCAGTATTTAGTAGAAGCACCCTTTTGGTCTAATACAGTCATGAGTCTTTTTGGGAAAGATGCAACAAGTTTTTCACACCTGGATTTGGGGATCCTCTGCCATTCCTCCTTGCAGATCCTCTCCAGTTCTGTCGGGTTGGATGGTGGACGTTGGTGGACAGCCATTTTTAGGTCTCTCCAGAGATGCTCAATTGGGTTTAAGTCAGGGCTCTGGCTGGGCCATTCAAGAACAGTCACGGAGTTGTTGTGAAGCCACTCCTTCGTTATATTAGCTGTGTGCTTAGGGTCATTGTCTTGTTGGAAGGTAAACCTTCGGCCCAGTCTGAGGTCCTGAGCACTCTGGAGAAGGTTTTCGTCCAGGATATCCCTGTACTTGGCCGCATTCATCTTTCCCTCGATTGCAACCAGTCGTCCTGTCCCTGCAGCTGAAAAACATCCCCACAGCATGATGCTGCCACCACCATGCTTCACTGTTGGGACTGTATTGGACAGGTGATGAGCAGTGCCTGGTTTTCTCCACACATACCGCTTAGAATTAAGGCCAAAAAGTTCTATCTTGGTCTCATCAGACCAGAGAATCTTATTTCTCACCATCTTGGAGTCCTTCATGCGGGCTTTCATGTGTCTTGCACTGAGGAGAGGCTTCCGTTGGGCCACTCTGCCATAAAGCCCCGACTGGTGGAGGGCTGCAGTGATGGTTGACTTTCTACAACTTTCTCCCATCTCCCGACTGCATCTCTGGAGCTCAGCCACAGTGATCTTTGGGTTCTTCTTTACCTCTCTCACCAAGGCTCTTCTCCCCCGATAGCTCAGTTTGGCCGGACGGCCAGCTCTAGGAAGGGTTCTGGTCGTCCCAAATGTCTTCCATTTAAGGATTATGGAGGCCACTGTGCTCTTAGGAACCTTAAGTGCAGCAGAAATTGGCCAGATCTGTGCCTTGCCACAATTCTGTCTCTGAGCTCTACAGGCAGTTCCTTTGACCTCATGATTCTCATTTGCTCTGACATGCACTGTGAGCTGTAAGGTCTTATATAGACAGGTGTGTGGCTTTCCTAATCAAGTCCAATCAGTATAATCAAACACAGCTGGACTCAAATGAAGGTGTAGAACCATCTCAAGGATGATCAGAAGAAATGGACAGCACCTGAGTTAAATATATGAGTGTCACAGCAAAGGGTCTGAATACTTAGGACCATGTGATATTTCAGTTTTTCTTTTTTAATAAATCTGCAAAAATGTCAACAATTCTGTGTTTTTCTGTCAATATGGGGTGCTGTGTGTACATTAATGAGGAAAAAAAATTAACAAATTATTTTAGCAAATGGCTGCAATATAACAAAGAGTGAAAAATTTAAGGGGGTCTGAATACTTTCCGTACCCACTGTATGTACGGCTAAACACCGTTTCTCTCGCTCTCAGTTATGTTGCTTCTACCGGCTGTTTATTGCTGTAAGTTATATGCAATGCAGAGAGATGCTCTCTTCTGGAGACGGGGTGGGAATATGCAGCTCATTTGCATTTAAAGCCACACACTCCAAATCAGTTTTGTAGACACACCCCAAAAATGACATTTTCCAGTTGTTATAATAACAGTTGTAATAACAATCTGTTGGGTATTTTGGGCTGAAACTTCACAGACACATTCTGGGGACACCCAAGACCAAAATTACATCTTGTAAAAAGGGGCATAATAGGTGCCCTTTAAAGGGGGTTAAATGACAGATTTTTCATTTTGGGTGCATTGTTCCTTTAAGCAGGACAAGAAACTGGTTAATCAGTACTTTCCCCCTTATTTGTTTTATTTTACTCTTTTATTTGTTTATAAATAGTAACATAATACATTGAATTTTTATATAATTTAATTGATATTAATTTATATTTTGTATATTATTTTATGTATTTATATTTATACATATGTTTGATTATTTATTTATTACGATTATTATTAAACCGTACATATAACATATTTAACATATTAAATTTTCAAATACTACATTTGTGATTTGTGATTATAGGGGGATAATAACCAGAATAGGGAATTCCCCAGAATTCAAAAGTATCAATAGCCTGCAACACTTGCATTCATTAATATTTTCTGTCTGAATTTTGCATACTGTCAGAGTATGTACTGCCTTCAATGAACAACATACTCTGAGAAAAAAAATGGTACAAAACTGTCGCTGGCACTGCACCCTTTCAACTGATATGAACATTTTAGATATGTATCTTTTAGGGGTAAACAAGTTTTTTTCTTTTTTTTGTGAGTGTACTTCTGGCGTACTTATTAGTTGAATCTGCAATACTTTTAAATCCATTCCAGAGAATTCTGCAGTTTGTCTCCTAAAATATGTGCAGAAAAATGCCTGCAGAATCTATGTGGTCCTGATTAACTAAATTTAGAAAAGAGATAAAATCATGCATGAAAAATCTCCCCAAAACCAGACATAATAGTCTCCGTAATCCAATCGTCCTCTCTTCACATCATACTGTAGATATTCGTCCATGGGCAAGATTTCATGCGGAGGATAGCAACTGTGAGTTAATTATAAAGATGGTACTTGGTACAGACAAAAAACACATTTTGTGGAATTTGATTGCCAATTAAAAAAAAATCACAAAAAATTAACATACCACATAATTAGCATGCATGGGATGAAATGCAAACGAGAGGGCATGGGGTGAGAAATTTGTAGCGTCCTGGTGATCATTTTCTGTCTGCCTCATCCAGACAGTCTCGCTGCAGCCTCTTGATAAAAAACACCCTGCTAATTTAGCGCTGATTTATGCACTCCTTGGGATGATGAAAGTATTTCAGGCTGCAGAGTCTCAGTGAATTATGAATCCAAATAACAGAACAGCATAACTGATATAATAAGAATACCGTCTAGGGATTGCACTGTCTAGTCTGTGTAGACTTAACGTGGATCGTGTGACTTCTGTTTCAGGAAAATTCGCCTGAAGTTCAATTTAAGCGTTCACATACCATTCAGAATTTATGAATAACCTATGGAACTCAATTTATGCCACAAATAAATTCAGCAAAAAACAAACAAACAAACAAAAAAATAAAAAAAATAAACCCTCAGAATTGCAACATATAAACTTGCAATGCCGAGAAGAAAAGTCAGAACTGTGAGAAAAAGCCTTTTTTTCAATTCTGTGATGGAAATGGCTCACAATTCTGAGTTTATATCTGCAATTATGATTATACTTATATATTTTCTCATAATTCAAATTTTTTCTTCACAATTAAAAGGTAATTGTGAACTTTTATCTCACAATTCTGATGTGGTCTATGAAAACTGATTGTTTGCAAGCGTTTTTAAGCATTACGGTTAAAAACAAGTTATTTTAAGTCATTGCAAGTATCCTCATAAACACAGTAATTTAGGTCTTAATTGAAAACAAACAACTGAGAAAGAAAACACATAACAGTATATTGGGTCCAGGCAGCTCTTAAAGTGACAGCAGTCTAATATTCCTGCTGTCTGTCATTCATCTTAATCAAGCAACAAAAGAGAGAAAATCTCTCACTGCTCTTAACTAAATCACTTTTGTAACTTTAATAAGACAAAATATATATTTAATTTTACGAATATGAAGTGGTTTTATACATTTGATTACTTTATATAATGTATGTAGCATTTCTTAGTTATTTGTTCTACAGTAGGTTTTTGTCCTATTAGTTTCTTATTCTTATTTAATCACTGAGTGTTTACTTGTCTTCAGTGAGGGTTTTTTTTTTTTTTTTTGTAATTTAGGCTAGTATTAGTTCTTTTGTGACAAGACAATTTTATGGGATCAAAAATTTTGATATCATAAAGACATTATTTAAAGCAAAATTAACTATATTGTCATATATCGTTAATGTGTGATAACATTACTCATATCGGGATAGAGGATTTTGGTCATGTCGCCCACCCCTACCCCAGTTTATATCTCACAGTTCAGATTTTTTATGAACTGCATAGAAAAAAGGACAGAACTGTGAGATATAAACTCAGAATTGCAAAAATAAATAAATAAATAAATAAATAAAAATGTCGGACTGTGCAATAAAAAGTTGCAATTACTTTTTTTTTTTTTTTTTGCAAATACAGTACATGACTAGTTAACTAGTAAAAATGAGCAGTCATACAAGTCCTAATTCATTCCATTCTAAATTAAAAAAAATAATTTTCAAGCAATTTGATGCTGACATTATATGCAGTGGAAGTGTGGTGATAGACATGGCCTGGCGAGCTCTCTTGTTGATGCTTGGGATTTTCAGACTTTTATCTAATAGTGGAAACTGGAGCTGCCTGGGGCAGAGTGTAACTCAGGTGTGAAAGTGGAAGATGAGGCACCATGACTTATCCTCCGCACTTCCTGGAAAATACCGCTTTGAGATCACTGTGGATGAGCAGTTCGGCCTCTCATGTGCAGTGGCATGATGAGCTTGTTGACATCTGGGCGAGAAATGAGAGTAGAACTGTACATTTTCTGAAGGAAATGTGAGTGCCTGTGCATAACTCTACAACAATGCTAGAATGCTGTGGATTGTTGCCTTGTGATGCTATACATTTGCTAAGATGCTTCCTCCACCAAAATGTTGTGGGCAGATTTTTGGCAGCAAAGGAAACTGAATTGTCAACAGAGAATGACATTTAAACTGCCAATACATCTCAATTGTGATCAGCTGTACAAATAAACTGAAATAACGTATTTAATCATATTCAGTCCCAACATGGAATGACATGAAAAGACATCTTAGCAGCAGAGATGTTCACAACTGTTACTAGGGCAACCAGAACAAGGAACGCCTACTAGAAACTGAGCAGTACAATAACTGGCGACATGCAGTGACCAAGTACTGGCAGTGCGAATAAGGCTTTAGTGAGTGTGGAGGACTGGAAAGCAATTTGTCAGTTGGTGACCGAAATGCAATATAGACTGGCTTTTGAAAAAAAAAATTAAATTAAATAGTAAGTGTTTCTTGAGCAGCAAATCACCATATTAGAATAATTTCTAAGAGATCATGTGACTCTGAAGATTGGAATTTTTTTTTTTTAACTTTGCATCACCGGAAAAAAAATTATATTCCTGTTTTTTAAATTTATTTAAACTGGAAAACAATTTAAATACATTTAATTTAAATACATTTAAACACATTTACACACAAACGATCAAGCCAAATTTAAAACTAATAAGATATTTCATGTAAATATTGTGTTTAAATAATGCAATAATTAATATCATGCATTAATTCATGTTCATTGTTACTAGTTACATGTAACAGCGTTATGTAATTTGATTACCAAATAAGGTTACACTTTATTTTAAGGTGTCCTTGTTACAGTGTAATTGTGTGTAACCTATTACATTTCCAAAGCAACCTTCCCAACACTGTTCAGGTTGCTAACTTACATTTACATTTATATTTAGTCATTTTGCAGACGCTTTTATCCAAAGCGACTTACAATTGGACTTACTTACAAGATAATCTTACTTACAAGATAATCTTAAATGTCATTCTACATTCAGAAATAATGGTCAAATGGTGTTTGAAAGCAGACAATGAACTTGTATTTCATGCAAATAACACTATTTCCAACATCGTTTTTCTAAACATTAAATAAATGAGGGAGATGTATCCTTCAGTATTTTCATTGGATTTTCTGCATGGCGCCACTCAGTTCTTGGGTGCCTTTCTAGCGAGGCCCGTTCTGACGATGACTCATTCACCTTTCATCAGTATCAGATCAGCGGCTCAGGCTTTATTTTGTTTACAGTGCCTTTCGTCAAGAGGCTCCTAATGAAAATATAAGCCAGGTCAAGGACAGCAGCGTGAAAGAGCGATTTCAAATCATTGACAGCACGGCGAGCTCTTTAAATTCACAAAAACACATCCATCACCGCATGTGTCCGCTTCATATCTCTGGCCACAAACCGGTTACTGGAGCACTGATAACACATCGAATTAAGCCCTTACTGAGTGGATGGAGAGGCTCACCAGCTGAGTCCACTCGAAGAGCAGGCAATAAGAAGTGAAAACGTGCCCCCATGCAGCATTAATGCGTATACTGGGATTTTAGTAAATGAATCTTACCAGCAAAACGATCTTATGAGAAAGGTCAGCGTGCCATATTGCAACCCAGCACTGCCCTGTGGAGGAAGAAGAGTATTCATCATAGCGGTCTCTTAAGGATTCTTGCTGGCCCGATCTTTCCGCCCCAATTTTCCAGCCTTGGTGTGGAGAGAAATATGGCAGCCTGTTGTCTTTATCACCTTAATTGGTACAAATCTCAGCCGCTGCTGGACCAAGATGAAATGAGACCTGAAAATAGACTCTGGCCTCATGAGCGCTGGGTGTACGGCTCCCAAGAGTGCTTCAAGACTGATAGATATGACACCGGTATATACTCTGCCACTGTCAATATCTCCCACAGACACACAAAGTACTGATTTGTGCCATGTAAAGTGCTTACCACAACAACCCAAGCCAACCAAGCAGATATCTTGGCCTTTTTGTCATTTTTGTGACTGATATTGATGGAGAAAAACAGTAAACAGTCATGAACCAACCAACCTTTGCTCAAAATGTTCTAGCGTGCATGCTAAGCGCTACAGTTATGGTTCCAACAAGCCTTGCATTGCTATTCATGTCATGCTAACACTTAAGATGGTTGCTGTGTGCAGTTAAGCTACTTTTATGTTCTAGCATCATATTAGCAATTTTCATTTTTAAAACCCCATTTATTTCAGCCTTTCACTTCAACACTCACCAATTACTGAAGTCAACTAAAGCAGTCTATTGATTTTCTGTCTCCACTAGTAAAAGGTTGTAATGGTTCACATGCTAACTGTGTTTAACGTTAACCGTTAGGTTAGCCAAAGGGGTGTTTGCCAAACCAAGCATCACTATTACTGTTGATGGATATATCATGTTTCTGGATTTATACCATGGATATGCTGTATTTGTTTGGACCAGTGTTGTGTTAGTAATATTTATATGGTATTATAGTTTTTCTTAAAGCTGCAGTCCGTAACTTTTATCTCTTTGTCGCCCTCTATGTTTGAAAACCTGGAATTGCAGTTTCTTGCGGAATTATCTTCAGTGCGCGGGGTTGTGATCCGGTGTTCCGGCACGGCTCCAGCGCGGATGAATCTAATGTTTTGAGGTGAATGTGTAGTTGTCAGTCACTGCACCGGTGTGGATATTTACTATATGACCCAAATCAGAATTTTCACCGTAATTTGCCATCTTAACAAGTAACAAGTCTGCCACGTTTGTTCTGCCCAACTGAGGAAAAAAGCATTACAATAAATCGCGCTACCAACAGTGATTAAATCTAAAGATCAGTTAGCTCATATCACATCTAACTGTGCAAAGTAGTATTATTATACTTTGTTCTCAAATTATTAATGTTAACAACATCAGCATTGTGTGACTATGAGTATAGTATTAGCATGTAGATTTCAATTTCTGTACAGTCTAATATCTTATTGTCATACCATTCAAAAGAAATTCTTTTAATCCGAAAAGCAAATTAATCTTCCTTCAAACTGGTTCTATTTAAAATACAAAAACTTGTGTAATCCCACGTTGGCTATCTGTAATTAGAACCATATTTAAAACTGGAATATAATTTAATTTCATTCACATGTGTTTCATAAACACATAATCCTTTCTGGATTACAATCCGCCATCAAAATGATAAATTTAATTATTCTAGCTGCTGTGAGAAAAGGCTATAAATGATCCACCACCTGCAGGATCCTCACGTGGCAGAGCCTAGTAGCCGGGAAAACTTCTTCATGTTTACAGATGTGATGTAATGACGCAGTGCCATGCTCGAATTTCCCGTGGAAACCTACCCGTGCCACTCAAATTAGAAAACATTATTATAAGCTAACCGTTGTGAATCATTATTATAAACTAACCGTTGTGAATCGGGCTAAAGTAAGGCGATAGTTTTGAACACTGGCTGGTTATGTACTTTCTCAAATATTGATTTCAGATCATTTTTAACCAAAAAAAGTTACGGACTGCAGCTTTAAATGAAATGGATTTAATTTGAATACTTTCAGTTTTCATTAATTTTTTTATTTATTTATTTTTTTACATTTTTAGTAATTTTGTAATGTGCCTTTGTCATGGTTTATATTACCGTTTAAGGTTTTATTTTTTTTTTAATTTTTTTTTTTGTATTTAATTTTTTTATTATTTCAGTCAGTTGCCAAGGCAATGTTTTTTTTTTTTTTTAGTTTTTCCATGCACCTAATATTTATATTTTATTTTATTTCAGCTATATTTCAATTAACAAAAATGTTTTAATAGTTTATGATAGTTAACAATAACAACCCATTTGGACATGTACCATCCTAATACCATGGTATTTTCTGATGAACCTTTAAGTGCAAATACTGTGGCAGCACCACAGAACTAGGGGTATTTTAAAATACCATGGAACTACCTTGGTAACGTTCAGTATTATGTTAACCATGGTGCATCAATTGGTAATCATTAAGAAACGGTATATATCATGGTTAGTGTATCATGCTTATCATGGAAATACCATGGTATTCTATAAGATGGTGTTAAAGTACCTTGGAGTATGTATGTAAATACCCTTTTAGGGTACTGTGGCAGTACATGATGGTGGTAATACCACGTCATTCTGATATAAATCATGGTATTTACATGCTGTTCCAAAGTTTTTTTAAGAACAAAATTGTGTACGTTTTGTGCTATTCATGTACTTGAATATTGCAATCATTCAAAAACATAGTTTATATAAATGTACCACAGTATCCACTGTTTCAGCCTTTCGCTTCATTACTCATCAGTTTCTGAAGTCGGGTAAAGAACCCAATTGATTTTCTGTCTCCATTAGTAAAAGGTTGTAACGGTTCATGTGCTAACTGTGTTTACCTTTAACCGTTTGGTTAGCCATTGGGGTTTGCCAAACCAAGCGTCACTATTACTGTTGCTCATACTTAAGGCTAGTATTCCCACACCATCTGCTTCTCAATTTGCGTGGCTTCTTACTCATTGCATTTTACATAATCAATCTTATAATAAATTATGTTTACAGACACATTTTCTTGAGAAAATGCAAAACAATCTATTCCTAATTCAGGTTTAATTTAAACCAGTATAAGTCTGTATGCCACAAGCAAGAGTACAATAGCATATGAAAAGGGAGGTGAGGAGTGTTGATTCCCAAAACACTCTGATGGGAACACTTACCTTGAAGTACAAAGTAATCCTTCAATTTCTGACATTCATGCTAAGCAATCTGTGAAGATCTCTGTTGTAGCTTTAATTTATGAGGCTTTATCACACTCTTACTCGTAATCTAAAAAAACAGACATTCAGAAGACACTGTTCTTTACCTAACGCTTTTGTAAGTCAAGGACGCAGAGTGACATTGCCAGACTTTCCTTTTAAAAATGCACGTAAGAATATTCAGTTTTACTCCAAAGGAATGTTTTATTGCACAAAGTTTGCTCTTTTGCAACGTAGAAGGTTCTCAGTATCGCTTTGATCATGGATGTTTCTCTCTTTAATTAAAATGAACTCAAGAGTCAAATGTTGACATATGCTACTATTCAAAGTATTCAGCATTCAGCCGATCACATTGGTGGGCCAGTTTAAGTGATTAACAGAGTCCATCAGTTGCTTTTATTAGGGTTAGTACAAGAAAAACCTGAAAAAGCCATGAAATTCCAGACTTTCGAGGGGGATTGTGTGTATATCGCATAGTTTTACTCATCCCCGCAGCTTTCAAGATTATAATGAGGAAAATTCCTGCAAACGTTTATTTAAGATAGCAAGTAGGTTATATGAGTTAATAAATCCACACAAAATATCAGATTAAATCAGTCATTTGAAAACAGCGTGAGTGATTCAGCTGGACCGCGTCTTCTCTTTTTCACTCTCTCAATCTCGTCTGCAACGAGCTGCTGCACACCGATCCAAGACTTTCGCTGGCATTTCGGGAGAGTTGACAAAATTGTCACTTGCTTAATCGGGTCATTGTTGCATCGTCACAAAAATGTATAATTTGCACGTCTTTTTAAGCCAATAGGTACTCGCGCGCTCCAGAGGCGGTTTCAAGGCTGAGCGCTCACAGTCACATCCAAAGCCACCTATAGCGAGTATCATATTGAGTTATTTTTCGTAGTTTGTTGTTGAGCTTAAGTGGCCAAATACACACAAATTTAATAATGGCAAAAATGGCCGTCCTGGCGAGTATCCAGGTTTTTTCTTAAGTAAATGTGAACAGTTGAGAAAGAAAACGCATGTGTATAGGCCAAACAAGTCTGTGCGACGGACATGGGTGGATTATACATGGGAAAGTGTGGAGTGAATGCGTCTTGCATGTGGAGTGAATTGCCGGAGCGAATTTACCGGTATTTTTGAAAAGGTCCTGTTCACACATGATCTCTTTACGGCAATTTACCGGTAATTTTCCGGAAAAGTCTGTATGTGTGAAAGGGCTCATTATTGCTGTTTTACTGATTTTTTTAAATTTACTATTTACTACTGACAGCATCTGAGATCTCATTAAAGGGTTACTCCACCCCAAAATTAAAGTTTTGTCATCATTTACTCACCCTCATGCTGTTTCTAAACTGTATGAGTTTCTTTCTACTGTTGAATACAAAATAAGTTATTTTGAAGAATGTTGGAAACCAAACAGTTTCTGGTCCCAATTGACTTCCATAGTATTTTGGCTACTGTCAGCTATTTGGGGTGCATAAATGATGAAAGAATTCTCATTTTTGTGTAAACTGTCCCTTTATTGAGATTCATGATTTTTTCCCCTTGTGGCACTTACTGTAAAATCCTAAGTGAATCCACATGAATATGGGTATTTCTACATTTTAATTTCAATCTAAACTGGGTTACAAGTTCACAAGTTCAATTCACTCAGAGTAATAAAATTGCAAGTAGCTGCAGAACTGTTTTTGCTCACTTTGTATCTTTGTGTCTTATTATATAAGATTCTTATATAAGATATAAGTTCTGAACAGCAGGTACATTCTGACTCTTTGAAGATATTAGCTAGTCACAGAGAAAACGCTTCTCCTGAAAACATATGCCCATAAGACTCATGTGCATGAATTTACATTTCAAAAACTTCCAGTTGCTTCAACAACTGTGGAAACATCATCATTAGAAGCAATTATTCTGGATAAACAAATATGAAGTCTTGGCAAATACACTGCAATCATTTTAAATGTGCCCTAATTAGGTTAGCGCAGAAGTTTCATGCACTATTGACGAACAGCCGCTCTTGGCCAAAATATGAAAAAGACACAAACACACACACACACACAAAATGATGATGACCCTTTTTAGTGTGCAAAAAGCCTTATGCGAGCACTTGAACCATATCTAAAATGATGGCTTCCTAGTTGCTAAAGTGTTGCACGCAACCTGCAGCAAATCCGTGTAATTCTGACAGAAAACACAACATCCCATTTCACCTTAAATCGTCTTTCCCAAATTCAATCCGGAGAGAGCTGACGACAGTTTAGCAAGTAACTAATGGCTGTTCCCACAGTGCATTTCAGCCACCTGTCATGTCTCGAGAGAGACAGGTAAACACAGACAGAGACAGTGACAAGTCCTGCATCCGGCGACAGTTTTGAAGGAAGGAGCTGATAGTCTGAAGAAAACAAGCCAATCAGAAGAGCGAATATGGATAAATAAGACTGAGAGGCTGTTGGCGTCTGTGTGTAATTGCAAAATTGCAGCGTTCGAGCCCCCGTGTTAATCGGGTTATGGCGGACGTAAGCGTGATGATTCATCCCCTGGATGATACTCTATATATCGGCTAGATTGTAAAAGCGATTAAGTCCAGCCTCACTCAAACGGCCTAAACATGGGGCTGCATCTTATCCATCTCAGATGGTTTCGCATTAACATTTGCGCAGACACGTAGCACAGAGGCAAGGGATACAACCTTGATGGGATCAGCAAGGTCACGGTGAACAATTATGGGCTGCCTCATTACTTTGCTATGCGCTCTTTGGTTCCCATGGAAACCCTTATGAGGTGACAGATGAGTGGAGCTGGAGTTGGCCTCCCACGCGCCGTCACGTCGAGCATTCCCTGAAGACTCCACTCGTTGATAATAGTACGCCCAGGGACCGAGACACATTGTTTAAAATAAAACAGCCATTAGGAGTAGGATGTTCAAGTGAGATATTGCCGTACACAAATAGGCCATTTTGCCATAACTAGGACATAGTTACAGAATAACAACAATATGATCTTTTTTTTTGTTTTTTTTTGTTCTTGTTGCAATAAAGAAGTATTTATTTTGTCTGTTGCAAGGTTATACATTAGAGGCAGATGTGGCATTATCTGTGGGTAATTAAAGCAGCATTATTTTATTTTATTTATAGATGGTTTGTATAAGTTTTTAGGAATGTGAATTCATAGAGCCATGTTGTTGTGGCTTTTACATGAATAAGACCAATATTTAGATTTTGTCTAACATTGATTAAAAGCCATTGTGGCACAAAATATGTTTTTCTTAATAAAGCAAGATGTCAACAAACCAGTTTTCATTCAAGGAGACAGTTAGCAGCCCTTCCTTACAAAAAGAATAAGGATATATTTGTTTGGACCAGTGCTGTTTTAGTATTATTTATATACAATTATAGTTTTTATTAATAGTTTGAATTAGCTTTAGTTTAGTTTAATTTTAGTTAAATTTTTTTTTCTTTTCTTTTATTTCAGATATATTTCAATTAACAAAATCGTTCAATACTTTTGGATTTAGTTAACGATAATAACCCTGATTTGTATCATCCTAATACCATGGTATTTTCTGATGAACCTAGAAGTTTAAATACTGTGGCAGTACCATAGTAATTACAGTACTTAATATATACTGAAATTTAGGTAACACTTTATTTTAAGGTGTCTTTGTTACACAAGTTATATGTGCTTACTGTTTAAAACCCTAATCCTAACCCTAACCATATAGTAAGTACATGTAGTTAATTAATATTACTCGGTTCTTAAATGTATAATTACACTGTAACAAGGACACCTTAAAATAAAGTGTAACCGAAATTTATCTATCATGGCATTTACATGGTACTCCAAGTTATTTAAAAAATACTTTTTTTCTTTTTTTTTTGAAAGTTAAGCATAGTGTATCAATATGATAATCATTCAGAAACATGGTATATCATGGTATCAACTATTAATGTGTCATGCTTACCATGGAAATACCATGGTATTCTTCGGAAATGGTGTACCTTCGGATACCATCTAAATAACCTTTTAAGAGGGTACTGGGGCAGTGCAACGGTACAGTGATGGTGGTAATTCCATGTCATTTTGATATAAACTATGGTATTTATATACCGCGCCAAAGTAATCATGGTTGTACTTTTTGTGGTATTCATGTACATGAGTATTGTAATCAGTCAAAAACATGGAATATATGTATTAAAGTACCAAAGTATTAGCTATCACAGTACCATGTAAATTATGCTTCCCATGGTCAAAGCAGATTGGAGTGCCATGTAAATTTCCTTATGAAAAAGTACTGTGACTTTACCATGATAATACTTATTTATATGGCTCTCCAAAGTATTTCTAAGCATATCTTTTTTGTGAGCATGGTCAGAGTATCATAATTCAAGGCATTAAAGTCTAATATACCATGGTATCACCGCAGTACTCTGTGTGTATTTGAGCAGAAACTATGCTTACTGTGGTAAAGTTTTGCAAGGACAGAACAGTCTGGAGTCGGTCACCTGGGCCATTTCAATCTCTCCAGCTCTCATCTCTTTCCTTTATGGCATTTTGGTTTTGAATGGCATCATTCATTACAACGCTCCCAACAACACACAGTGAGAAATATTTCAGACAGAGCTGTCTGTGGGACCCTGGACTTCCATAAAACCTGTCCAGACAGCTGTGAAGAAACTGACACATGAAGAGAAGAGATGAAACGCCTCATGAATAAAGGTGAAGAGTGAGTTAGTTATTCAGCGGGGTTTGAGTAATGCCAAAGGCTACAGGAAGAGGTGAGAGGAACAGGTTGAATGCAGCCAGGTTGAGGAGAAACAGGGGCTCTAGAGACCGACTGATCACTCCTCAAGCAAAACGCTGCCTGTCAACACGGCAAGTGTGTGGCACAACGTGATGTGGCAAAACTAGAATGCTTCCATTATAATTAACCGAGCTGTTTACACCTCAAGCACGTGATGCAATAAAGACAAATTACGAGTCATGATGGTCTATTAACCACCAACTAGCGACTAGCAATTATGTATGTAGACATATATATAGACATATTACTTTACTATACATTAACATTTAAACTTTAAATAACTTATCCCAAGTCTAGCGACAACTGTAAGCGATTTCCAAGTTAATTTTCTCGAAAACTATAAACACTGTTACCCAATGAAAATTCCCTTATTTGATTTGACCTGTCTTGCCCAACACAACAGCACTGACTCGACCAATGGCATGGGTTGGGGGCGGGGCTATCTGTTTGTTAACCAATGGCTGACAGGGGCATATTCAAAAGGCAGACATTTTTTTCTGGCATGTCTGAAGGATAACTTAGGGGTCATTAACATGACGTTTTCAACCAAAAAGTGGAAACTTCTTGTGCATTTAGGCCACTCATTTACACGACATTTTGGGGCCCTGAAAACATAAACTTTTGAAAAGGGGTTTCAAAGTGCAAGTTTTTTGAAACGATACCATTATTGTCTCCATGTAAACTACAAAAACGTGAATCTGTGAAAATGGTGACGTCATGCGCATACATATTACGTTCAGTTTATAGACTCGTAGTGTTAATTTACAAAGTTTCATTGATAACTACTGGCCTAGCATGCATAATACAGCGTTTTTAGTTGTTTTGCAGATCCGTGTGAATGGGAATCGTTTTGACAATGTTGTCATCTATATGCAAAAAATGCAAAGGAAACACTTTTCTGTTTTTAATCACTGTCGTTACTTCCTTTTCATCATGACTTTTTATACTAATGTCCACTGAGGTGATTTTCACTATTAACTATTTTTCAATTTTACTATTTCACTATTTCAAAACTAACTAAAATCATGTGAAGCTGCATTTGTATGAAAGAAGAGAAAGTGAGTCCACAGTGTGTAAGTAGTAGCCGGTTAACCATATGAACAGTCTAATATACAGATTGCTATCAACGGTGAGATCTTTATGGAGATCTGTATATGAGATTGTTCATATGGGTAACATTTAGATTGTATCATACTTTAGACGACCGATGTTTTAGATTTTTAAACCGGCACTTTAGATTAAGTCATATCAAGCATTTTTGTTTTCAGTGTGGACAAGCAAATTACTAAACATGATCAATTCATAACAATTTAACAATGTAGTCGATTAAAATAGGAGAAATCTAATTTAGTTGCATCACACTGCTCTGCTCTATTGCAGTATAAAAGATATTAGAAAAGATGTGGTATTCAGTGTTGGATGTTCACACAGGTTTCACACAGTATTACCATGGTCTTTGGACATAGCACCAAGGGAATGGGTTGGTTTTTGGAAACTGGAATAATGCCTTAGGTTGGAATACACCCTAAGGCATGAATATGTGGTGCATGAATATAGTCATTTAGTACCACCATATTAATTTAAAATATACAATACACGTGTATGGGGATTTTCTGAATTTGAGAATTCCTATAATTTTTCAGTTTATATAGGCCTACACCTTATATTGAGGAATCTAAAACATGAAAATATCATACATGTGCAAGTAACTCTTTGCATAAGACCTGCTTATTGGCTGCTCTGAAAGGCCAGAAGGATTATCCGGCTTAGAAAATTAATCAAACACCTCTGTGAGGTTTTGAACATCTTGGGTTATTATTTATTCATATGAGAACCAGGCCAGTCGGTATTATAATAAAACACATCTTCATGCAACTATCGTCGAGCTTCCATGGGGACAGGGGGTTTCTGTTCATCTCGTCTCTGGCAATGGCTCCTTTCTGACCCGAAGCCAAGTGTTTTCTTTGAGATGGAATAGCTGGAATTGGACATTCAAAGCCTCAAGAAGGACCGTGATGCTGCCATTAGTCAAAAGGTGGCACTGTTTCACTGCTCACTTCAAGCCTATATTTCATCTCACAAAGATGCTTTTGAATGTGTCTCGAGATAACACAAAATGAGACAGATCTCCGTTTGAAGGCATGCCAAACAAAGGAATCTTGTACTAAGCATGACATTAGCTCGCCACTTTTAAATCACAGAGAGGAACAATAGATTGTTACACAATAAAGCCCAAAGTTTCACACTGAGTTAAATGTACCAAATGACATAATTAGCACACTGATTAAACTCATTTATGGTGAGGGCTGATGGGCTGGGGTGGCTGAGTCTTGATGCTCAGATAAGTGTTTCTATTTGGATGAAACCAGCTTGATTACAAACTCAAATGTAACTGAGCACTTGGCTGCCATCTGAGTACATGAACCACAGATTTAAGCAGTTCAGGGATGTTATGGGCGGGTTAGAACTTGCATTGTTGTATAACATTTGCATATTACACAATCTATAGACCAATGCAACAAAGACCTGACAATCTGTTACACAACATCAGAAAACAACATCAGAGAAAACAGCAATCAAATGATCAGAGAAGTCCTGTTTATTGTCTGAAAGACATTTTATAATCAGAACACCAGAACTGGTTTTGCTTGCAGATTTAAATGAAAATCAAGACAAAACACAAAATGCAAGAGAGTTGCAAAACATTGTTTTTATAAAAACATGGGTTATAACCTTAAGTTGAGAACTTGAATTTTACAACAAACAGCATTCACAACCCATTTTACTTCTGTAATGTGACATATTATGAGTGAAACAAGATATGTAATGAGAAAATACTGTAGGGTGTGACTTGGAAATAGATTTGATTGGAAAATGTAGGTGTTCATATTAAATCCGAACCTGAATATAAGCGTACAATGTTATTCTTTGGAATCATACTTTATAGGCCATAAATGCGAAATTTCAATTTCATGTTGGCTTTAACCTGTTTAGATGGAACAAACCATAAACCTTTTTTTATAAATAAACATGACTAATTCAACAAACACAAGCATTGCCTTTCAATCCCATTAGTGCACATCTTCCTGTTTTTGTCAAGGGTTTATGCTTGGAAATGTCAGTTTTATTTTTATTTCAGCGCCGTTAACATTGCCGTAGTCCTCGATGATAACAAATGTCCATCCCATAGGTGATCTAATCCTTTATCTGAAGTGCATTTCTGTAATATACACAAGCAAACAGTCACTTTTGTTTACTGTTTGCTCTCTCTCTCTCTCTCTGCTTCTGGATGCTTGTAGCATTACTCTGCTAAGCCGTGCAGAGTGCATTGTTTTATTGCTGGGGTCTGTCAATAGGGAGAGATTTGTTTTTAATAAAACACCCAAACAAACTGTTGAACAGCTAACTTTGCTTCTGCATGGAGCATGTCAAATGATGTGGCAAAACAAAGATATGCGGCCACGGTGACAAGCTGACAAGCAGGATGTAGTTCCATCCAAGAAAACATTCTCTGATTAAGATGGTTTCAGGATTGGACTACATGCCTTCCTAGAATACACCTGTATCTGCCAGTACAAATGTACAAAAGTTCAGAATGGAATAGGCTACTAACTTACCACTTGCTATACTGTTTTTTTAAAGTATTGCAAAATTCAAGATGACTAAATCTTTTAGTCATCCTGACGATGCTTTTCATACTTTTCTGTGCCTTGACAGTGAGAATTACTTGGCAGTCAATGGGACAGTCACAAGCCTCCCGGTTTTCATCTAAAATATCTTAAATTGTTTTCCGAAGACGAACGAAGCTTTTACGGGTTTGGAACGACATGGGGGTAAGTGATTAATGACAAAATTTTAATTTTGGGGTGGAGTAACCCTTTAATGATTATTAATGTATAGAAAAATGAGACATTTTAATTATTTATTAATAAACTAATGTTTTATTGTCGGCTGCAAGATGAAATTCACAGTGCTGACTCTCCACACTGTAAAAAAATCTTAATCTTGATTGTGTGTGTTTTTAAACGTGGACTCGGGCCGTTAGGCCTAATCTTTTAAAATATATATGATTTTTACATTTGAGGTCTCATTTTAGTTGAAAGTGTTGTAGTTATGTTTGTTGCTTGACAGTAATGATAGTCAAGTTGTGCTCCCTATTTTGGTTCCCGTTGCATTCTGTCGAATAAGCACCATTTTTCCAGATGAGGGAATTTCCTCATCAGACAATGATTATAGCGCCAATCTCTGTTTAATCATAGGCATATGACGTGACATTATTCAATGTAGGCTTCATCTAGAAACCTAAAATGCTGTTTAAATGAGTGAAAACTTCAGGCTACTCTGAGACCAGATTAACTTAATTGGGAGACCTAAATTCGGTTAGAGTCAACTTCATGCATTGTAGGTGTGTGTCATTCACATTAGACATTAGTATTCAATTTTTATGTTCTGATACGGTATTTGTGAATTCATGTAATTCAAGCTGGTTAGTGTCAGCGCAGTTGGTCTGTCTAATAATACTCAATTCTGATTGGCTGATGTTTGTTCAAACAGTTGAGTGCACCGATAATTCTAGTCAGTTTAATCACCTCTAAATTAATGCGCTGCCTTCACTGAAGCAGGAACAGGTGCACAGAAACGGATTGACTTATTGTGTACTAACAGTACTAATATTTCTTTGGAGTTTTGTAGAATTTTTAATTATCATGTCCCATGCACTCACATGCTTGTTTTTGTTTCTCTCTGCAGATAAGTTACCTGAGCAGCTGATATCAAAGGGCAAGCTAACAAGGTGAAAATTGTATAATTTAAAAGATGTCTATGATTATATTATATTATATTGTATATTATATTATATTATATTCATTGTGGTGTTTCTGTGAAAAACTCTAAAAGGTCATACACATCATCAAGGGCTACACAGAAATGAGGCACGTTATCTGAAATAATTTTTCATATCCCACCTAGAAAGCGCAAATCATCATGACCCATGTGCAAGAGAGTGTCCTTCACATCATAAAGCCAGTAGAAGTGAGGAGAACACTTTCAAGAATCAAAAGTACAAGTATGTGTATTAATTTGTGCATAAATTTAATATTTACATTTAATTTGTTTAACTTTCATATTAGAAAAGTAACTGTCCTTCCTTTCATGCCTATAATAAGGTGGATGGGGATAACGAGAACAAGATGAACCCAATTCAACAAAAGTAGTGAGATGGAGGTGGTTAATCTTGAACCAGTACCAACAGAATGCCATCAAAATGCCATTTGTCTTCAACAAAAGTGTTAAGTATAACTTTAAGTAATATTTCTCAATAGGTACATTGGTAATTACAATGATTCAAGCTGAATTTACTGCATGCTGGTTTTGTCATTGCCTCTTTCCCAGAATTTCTCAGACCAGACTCAGATAAAGACATGTCAGAAATCCTCCAAGAATAAAACACATGTAAGTCAGATATGTGAACTTATTTGTAATTTGTTCACCCTTTCTTCACTAATATTTGTTTAAAGTATTTATGGTACTTTTTAAGTAATAAAAACTAATTAAATGTTGTTTATCTTAGTTTTTTATGGCTAACTGTTATAATTTTATCTTTCAGGTACCGTACTAATGCAGAATATGTGCAGGGTTTCTTCTTGGGAAATATTCCTTTCCTTATGAATCTTGAAGGAAATGGCTATGTAAGTTGCTTTACAGACTTTACATTATGTGAAAAGCCTTTACAAGTGTAAGATATCTCAGAAGTTCTAATGATCAGAAGTTTGTCATTTCTGTTTATATTCATTTTTAGAATTGGAGGTTTTCCTTTTTAATCTGATCTGTTTTTATCCTCTATGTTTGCGGTCATGGTACCAGTTACTCAAATACAAATTCAGAGCAAAGGAGAATAATGCTGTCTGAAGAAACTCCAGGATCCTGTTCAGATCTATGTTAAGAGTAAGTGTATACATTAACACAGAGCTTCTTTACATCCCCTACTATAATTACCATTCACAAAAGGGATGATAACATTCAGCTTATTCTGAGTGGTTACGCATAACACACTAACAAATTTCTGTTATTCAAATATGTTAAAGGATTGTTAGGCTGCATTAATTAGGCCAACCAAAACCGGAAACACTTGTCATAACACCCAATGTGCTTGTTACATTGTAAGAAAAAATAGCATCTACGCTAATATTAGTCTCTTTCATTCTTATTCCGAGATCACTGGAGCCACCCAGATCCAGACTGTATCCAGATCAGATGGTCGCTGCAATCACCCAGATCCAGTCCGTATCCAGATCAGATGGTCACTGCAGTCACCTGAATCCAGACCAGATAGTGGATCAGCACCAAGAGATGACCTCTATAGCCCTGAATGTCAGTGGAGATCAGGACAACTAAATGAGCCCCAGAGACAGTTCCCCAGTTAAGACCACATCACCTCGACGGCCATCGGGACAAGACCACAGGAACCAGATGAGTCCTCTGCACAATCTGACTTTGTTGCAGCCTCGAATTGCGAACTGCTGGTTTCGTCTGGCCAGGGAAGAATTGTGGAGCATTCTGTAAAAAAAATTGTGCACAGAAATGTGAGAATATAATATTTCAATGTTAAGTAATAAATGTGATGGAACAGCATTGTAGTCTTTTTAATAATTTGATATGAAAATTACAGTAACTTTTTTTTTTTTTTCTGGTGCCCTGCTGCCGGAATATTTCCATTTTTTGACTACGAAAAATTACCGTATTTTTACGGTTGCGTTATTGTCCGTTATTTTACGGTTTTTACCAGCAGGTGCCGGAATATTACCGTTTTTTTACAGGATTTTTTTTTTTTTTTTACAGCGCACAGTAACCTACTGGACGTGCCTTTAGAGAGAAATGGAACCTTCATACAGATTACATAATCAGGGAGTATTTCATTTCGTTTTTAATTGGTTCATTTAACAGTATACATTTCAAGCTTTCTATAGCTTTATTTCTCTTGTAGCCATGTGAGACACGCTGAGTTCTGGTTCTTTTTTGAGACACGCTCCAGTTCAGAGACAGACGGCAAAAAGCATATCCTGTTTGTTTTCATGATTTAAAATCACGTTTTTTTTTGTTATTATGAATTTACATAAAATCAATTTTAAATTGATTTTAAATTGATTTTAAGTTGTTTCATTATCAGGAAAAAATGCAAGTGATCGCACGGGCGCCTGCCTCCCTGTCATGCATGCGCATTGATATTCCGCATAAACACTTAAATATGGGCCAAAAATGTAGCACATTTATATAGGTTAATACTAGAGTTTGGAACATTATAATAATAATTCACATTAAATCCACATTAAAATAAATCTTCACCAATCTACATCCGAGACAGATGCAGTTATAACCTATAAATTGAAGGCTATTTGACATTTTAAAATGATCTAACAGACCAACGCAGCTCCAATTCGTTGATCAGTTGATGATCAAGATTAAACGGATGCCGCTGAAAAAATGTTTTAATGACTTGCTTATGCATTAAATAACTAAGATACAATACAAGTTAAGTAAAATATGCTGAATATATAATAGGCCCGCCTACTGTACAAATATTTATAAAATAGACTGCGAATAAGACTGCACATTCACGTTTTGCATCTGCATAACAAAGTGAATTATTTTAATATGCAATGATACGAAATTGAACCAAACAAGATGTGTAATGAAAAAAAAAAAAAATATTTAGATAAAAAAATTAAATTAAGTTAAAAAAAATTATTGGCCTAACTGCAGCATGTGCACCGAACACACAAAATCTTGCACTATGCATGAATGCAGCGCAGATAGCGACGAGTTATTTGAAACACATAAAAGGTTTAAATAAGATAATATTGACAATGAACATTAGGCCTATAAGATTTTTTAAAAAATAGCTTTGGCGATCTGTCATTGGCTACAGTCCGCCTGTGCATATTTATACCCGGCTATCTCCGCGAAGTTCTCGCAGAGAATGCGATTTCTAAAATGTTATTAAAATGAATTTCTTTCTAAAATGTTATACGGTAAGCCTGAAACTAGTCACAGCAGTAGACCTGCTGTGCATGCATTCACAGATTACATAATCAGAGTATTTGATTTAATTTTGAATTGGTTCGTTTAAAAGTAGACTCTCCTTAGATATATTTCTCATGTATGTGAGGCGCCCCAATTTTAAGTTGTTTCTTTTCTTTTTTTATTATTATTATTTTAAGTTGTTTCATTATCAGGAAAAAAGCAAGTGATCGCGCGGGCACCTCCCTGTCATGCATGCGCATTCTTTTCCGCACAAACACTTGAATATGAATATTAGCCTAGAGCATTTTTATATTAGGTTAACGCTAGAGTGTGGGATCCGCATTAAAATAAATCTTCACCAGTCTACATCCGAGACAGATGCAGTTCTAACCTGCAAATTGAAGGCTATAGTTGACATTTTAAAATGATCTAATGGGCCGATGCCGCTCCAATTCGTTGATCATTAGTTGCTGTTGATCAAGATAACACGGATGTCGAAGTCATAAACTTGTTGTAATGAATCTCATAAATTTGTTTTAATAATTCGCTTATGCATTAAATAAAGATACAAAACAGGTTGTTAAATATGCTGAATATATTGTACAAATATTTATAAAATGTGAAACTGTAGCTAATCTTATTCGCAGTCCAGCATTTTGAATCTGCATAACATAGTGAATTATTTTTAACATGCAATGATACAAAATAAAACCAAACAAGATTTGTAATGAAGAAAAAAATATTTAGACAAATAAGAATGATGTAACCCCACACATCTCTTGAGCGTCGCACTCAGCATGCGCGCGCCAAACACGCAAAATCTTGCTCTCTGCATGAATGGAACGCAGATAGCGACACAAGTTTTTTAAATAAGATAATAATATTGAACATTATATGACATTTAAAATAGTTTTGGCGATTTTTCCTTCAGTCCGCCTGTGCATTTCTGACCCAAACAGCAAATGCAGAAATCTCCGCGATGTTCTTGTTAAATATGCAATTTCTGAAAAGTTACAATGAATTCATTTCTAAAATGTTATGATATGGAAAGCCTGAAACAGATCACAGCAGTATAGCCATACACGGGCTATCACTCATCAGCAACGTGGTAAATGCGTGCCAGTATGCATATGATTTAAAGCGTCCGTAACGCATTATTATGGTTGATAAGAGCAAATAATGGAGATGAGCTGTTGATCATAATTAGCATGGCCATAAGTTGAGTTTGTACAGAAAGTTTTAAGTTAATTTCATTAATAATTACTATATGCAGTCTTTGATATCTCATTTGAAAACATGAAATACAGTCGAATGAAAATGTATTTTTACTATAGGTGCACACCTCATATGTGGTGGATAGACATAGAGATTTCCTTCAAATTTCTATTAAAGCACGTTAATGCAGTAAAATACAGACCTAAACGCACAACTTAAACAGGGTTTTGTTCTTTTGGTAAAAACTTTATTTTTTCATGGTAAGGTTGACATTTGCATGGAATTGCTATTCTGTGTCAACATTGTCCACAGTTACTATTCTTAACTTACTAAAAAACCTATTCTAAGTTTTTTTTTTCTGCATAAATGATTTGAAATTGGAACCCAATGGAAAAATGTGCAAGCTCAAATATATATTTAAAACAAAACAAAACAAAACAGCTGTGCAAAACTGGATCTCATTCATGAAGCGAGCAGTTTTTTTGTGTAAGTAATTTGTAAGATTATTCTTACAAAAACTGTCAATATAACAATTTCCTTAAGAATGGTTGTATGAATTTGCAGTCTACTTTTAAGACTCATTTAATTTGTGTTCACACACTCCCAGCTGTATCATAGCATGTCGATACCCAGTTTTGTTGACCATAATTTGATTATAGCTACAAGGTACGTGTTAATCCCGGAGCAGCTCGATTTTGATACACACAAGCTGAACCAACAGCAAATTTCTCCTCGCTGATCAAAGACAACTTTCTGCGTCAGCAGCCCATCCAAAATCTAATTTTATTCTGTAAACATTTGAGCAACTTTTCATAATCAAATAATTCCTACGTGCAGGGAACATTGCAGAACAGATTCAAAGAGTGTTTCCCCTGTTTTTAATGCACTAGAAATTACTGAGGCACATTCGGCAATGGATGCAATTTTACTCTCATTAAAAAGCCAGCGAAATAAAATGCCTGGGTGATGTGGGGAGCCCAAGCTGTTTATTCATGTTTAATGGTAAGTGACAGAGTAATAAGGGGTTGCACGAGGCCTCCCCATTTTTCTTCGCATTTAGATCAGACACTGCAAACTTGATATGTTGAGGCCATCAGCTGGATCTAAACAACCCAGTCGTTTGTTCTCGCGCTCTTTTTCCCCCCTCCATGCTCGCCTTCGGTTTTCACCTCGGGTGGTTTTTCGACGTGGGCGGAAATGTAATGCGATGCAAGGTGTGCCAACTGGAGCACGACCGCTCATCCCCCACCCAACATACCCACACACATCCATCCTCAAGCACACCATGTCCCCTCCGTGAAACCCCTGTCAGGTGTGTTTTCCTCCCGTCAAGTGCAGCGGTATCAGCGTGAGCCGAGTAAAGAACGACAGGAAGCACCTAATCAGACAAACGCCACCGTGCTGTGAGAAATAAGGCTGCCATCCAACCACTAAGCTTCTCTTTAATTAGATAACTGAATATTTCATGGTTGAGAAGGATGGGAGTTTTTAACAACCAGACCACCCACTGCATAGACACAAACTCAACTAGCACGGCTAACGGCTGGCACACAATTAATAACATTAGCAAGAGCATTGATGAATAATGCTTACAAGTGCTAGTTTATCTCTGTGGTTATCCAAGAATTCTTAGGATGTGATAGGAAGGAAATTAGTGAAATTAGAAGTTTTGGCTGAGGTATTTTGATATGTATCTTAATGCACTGTGGGAATCTAAAGGAAGCAGTCAGATCTGGTAAGCTTAGAGCGTGATGCAGTGATGACGTATTTTTGAAGGCCAGCCCGGAGATTGGCATCGCTTTGGTTCCATTGACAAAAAACTAAAACAAATAGAGTTTTCAATTGGCTTTTGGATTATGGCAGAAAATAACCTCTGTGATCAACAAAAGTTTGTTATTCTTACACATTTTTTAAATTGTTGTAAATTTTACAAATGAACACAATTTTAATATATTCTGAAACCTAAATACAATTTCCAGAAGTAAAAAGCTAAATGTGGGTTATGTGTAACTTCAACAACACTACTATTTAAATCTTTAAGTCTTTATTAAAAAAAATAAATAAATAATAAAATAAAATAAAAAATCTGAAAGGTTGAGTTAGAATCGTTTGCAAAGCAAGATTATACACCTAATAAGGCTGTAAAAGTGGACTAGTGAGTCGATCAGTTTACCTGTTCGGCATGATCTCAACTTCTGTAGTCCCATTTATCCACTTGTTAGCAACTGCCTTTTTTCAAGACAAGTAAAAGCTTTAAAACAAAATCACAAGTACTTATTACTGATGTATTTTATGTCATAGAATAAAATGTATAGGTAAAATATCTTTAGACCTTAATTCAAGTATTAATTTTGGGTGCTAAAATGCTAACTCATTTCCTGGTTTTGGCCTACAAAAATACATCATCCCTGCAGCACAAAAATCTCAGACACAAAAATTCTGATGCATTTAAGAGAAAATATTACTTACTCACCCTCATGTGATTTTATATCAAGTTTACTTTAGCCTACAGCATGTCCACAGCTATCAAACTCCAAAAAGAACAAAAGAAACACCAGAGAAAAGTAGTGTAATATAGTTCATTTAATCAAAACCCAAATGTATTTTAGCTTGGGTCTGTATGATAGCATACTGCTTAAAGTTGGCTAAATAAACATTTAACAGATATACGATGTATAGTCTTTCTTGTCCAGGAAAACAGAGAAGAAAATTGGTCCCATTTTGCACTCAGTCTTCATGTTTCATCAGGAAATACTTAAACACACACTCTGAAAATTACAGGTGCACTGTATACTATGTTTTTTAATTATTATTATTTAAGTTGATATAGTTACTTGATATTGATTGGGCTGTACGAAAATCCTTTAAATTCTGTATTGTGGAAAAAATTGAGTTTAAATTAGACAAAATTAGAGTCAAAAATATCTTTTTTAGGTGAACCGTTTCTTTAAGAGAACTCTCGCATTGACTAGACAGCGACACTGCTGTATATTTTACCCTAACTCTCCATACGCTGTTCCCCTCTCCATTCTGACACACACACCACACACTTCGAGTGTTTTTGATGGCCTGTGCGATAAAATAGAGAAATGAGGTCTATGGTATTCATGGACACAGCTGGCCCAGATCTGCCAGTAGTTCTCAGCAGAGCCGCCCTGAACCGAACAGCTCTCTCAGCCTCAGAGCTGACCTGACATAGGCGAGCCAAATTACTAACTACCCATTGGCCAAAAACGGGTTAGAATTACTGCCAGTATGCAACGTCAAATCAACAAAGCTTTCATTAAATTTATATTCAAACTGCATTATGCAGTATATCGCAATCATATTTCAGTTAGGGCTGCCAACTGACCTGTATTCATGCTAATAGAATTGCTACATCAAGGACGCTAACGGCTAGATAACTTTCCTGTGGAGCTTTCGCCCATCGTAATGTTTTTTTAATGCTGATATATAAACACAATCAGTCCACTTTCAGCATTTCATTGGGACGTATTTTTCACTGGATCTGTTGCTCTGTTAATTAAAATGTCTGTAATACAAAACACTTGAAGTTGAACTGCGAGTCTATTCATCTTGAAATGTATGTGTACAGTCATTCTCTAGTGTTTTAATGTGCCTAGGTTGAAGCTGAATTGATATGTGTGTAATAGTGTGTGGCACTTTAGTTTGGCATTAAAATTAATTTATTTTTACAACAGATCCAATGAAGTCATATGTCAGTGAGCCAAAAGTAAACTGATTGCATCTCAAATACCTTTTAGCACTTAATTTAGTCAAGCAGCAACTATTGTCTTCTTTTTTTTGTATGTTTTTTTGTTTATAATGTCATCAGTTGTCATGGTCATGGGCAGTGTTGGGCACGTTACTTCAAAAAAGTAATTAGTTATGGTTACTAGTTACTTCTCACAAATAGTAACTGAGTTAATAACTGAGTTACATCATTATAAAAGTAACTAATTACCAGGGAAAGTAACTATTGCGTTACTTTAAAAAAAAAAAAAAAAAAAAAAATCAAATGTCAAATAACTTGGATGCCCCAATATTAAGTTAAATTAATGAAACAGACACTAAATAGAAGTAAATTATTATTGTAAAACACTGTACATTAATCTTCACTATTTACCTACTGACACTTAGCATCAGTTAGTCAAGAATTATAATATGATATTATGATAATTTAGCATTATATGATGATAGAACTTTAGTAATTAGTATAACCAAGCATGAATGTATATTTGTCACGATGACTGAATTTAGGACTGGTGGTGGTGCTTAAAGGGATACTCCACCCCAAAATGAAAATTTTGTCATTAATCACTTACCCCCATGTCGTTCCAAACCCGTAAAACCATCGTTCGTCTTCGGAACAATTTAAGGTATTTTGGATGAAAACCAGGAAGCTTGTGACTGGCCCAGTGACTGCCAAGTAAATTACACTGTCAAGGCAGAATACTCCATCTGCCATTAGTGGTTCAATCTGAATTTTATGAAGCGGCGAGAATACTTTTTGTACGCAAAGAAAATAAAAATAACATTTATTCAACAATTCGTCTCCTCTCTGTCTCTCTGTGTCAGCGTAGCGCCATTTTGGAGAGCATCCGATGGACGCAAAGTGCGTACGCTATTCTCTGTCATCAGTAACACTTGGATACGTGGTTTCCATTCAAATCAAAGAGTAAATAAACGTACAATACGTATCCATCCAAAAGTGTTTACATTATTTGTTTCATACAGAAATGTGTGTTTTGAGCTGTAAAGATGCCTTAATTGCCCTTTTAGCAGTACATTTTTAATGCATTTGCCGAAAGAATACTTGTCGGTGGATTTCTCTACTTGATATTGCTCTCAAAGATGGTGTCCATAGAGCTAAACTTGAAATAGTGTTCATTTAATAGGCTATAATTAATATTAGGCTGGGTGGTTTGTGGCCCTTAATAAGCCAAGGACTTGAGCTGATTAAATCCACAAACCACCGTCTTACCTCTTCTTGGCTACATGAGGGTTTTACCACACTTTAATGAAGTGTCAATGCACATTTAACACATTATAATAATCCCAAGGAACATAAGTAATGAGGAAGCAAGGAACGGCTTTGAAGACCAGACTTCACTGAAACCCTCTGAAATGATTGCTCACTAATATCATATTCTTCCTTTTGGATACAAAGAAAAACTCCACTATTAAAAATCCATCTGTGCCTTAAGTCTAAGCAGTAAAGGAGTGTTTCCTCAGACTTGTCATTATTAATAGCAGTAAAATACCATGTTCTGGACTCACCCAGTCTAAGAAAAACCTACGACAGTAGAAAACGCTCTGTTCCTCAGCCTTAATACAGACCTGGTGTGAGGGCAGACTGCCACTGAGGGTCTGGGTGAGTTTATGAAGAGCACCTGCTGTTCTTAGTTTAATGTGTTTGGAGAGAGAGGAGACCAAAAACATAGAGGCAAATCATTAAGGTGCTTTTACACCAAGTATGATAATGATAGTGTACACACCAATGGACCATAGCGTTCTGTTTATTAAATGTGCACTGCAGATCTGCTTTAAATGCTCAAGCTCAGGGGGAATCTGAGTGGCTATCTACTGTCCTGTTCAAGAGCTGACAACATGGTCAAAAATAGGATTCCAATGGAGCCGTAAAAAATTTGATTTACAATGTTAGTAACTGTGGAAATGTCATCAGAGTCTGTGAAAAGTGTCCATGATGTCACAGCTCTGTGAGGAAAAACTTTATAATTATCATCCATGAATGACCATTCACGCCAAGTTATATTAACTGTTTCAATTCTATGAGAATAGGGAAGTCCACATCTATAATGATAACAACAGTGAGAAGCTTTATTTGAAATCATTTTCAAAACTATTTTTTTCAGGCTAAAGACCAATACATTGATAGCCAATCAGAATCTACCAGACTTTAAAGCGGCAGAGAATATACCGTAACTACAGCATGTTATTTTAACAATCAGTTCAGGATCATCCAATAGTATAGACTACTAGGATGACCAGACAGTCCTTGCTTTTGGTCCCCGGAAATGTCCCTGTTGTACGGCACATTTAAAACCGCCCACAGATATGCTGAAAAAAGCCCAACCATCATAACCTGCTAGTTACCAGGGCAATTGTGTAGTAATTGGGCAAATTCCAAACAGAAGTGAGCATCTTTATGCCCTACTCACTCCGAAGGGCAGAGCTCTTGAAGTGCAGACTTCAGAGGGAGCAGGGCATTTAATGAAGCTGTTTGGAATGTACTTGGCGAAGGGAGCAATGAAAGACAATGTAATTTTCTCATTATCTTCACTGGGAATATTATCATGACAACGCAGCAACAACAGAAATATCCCATCTTATTGATCTTAATGTGTAGCAAATATATACATTTGTAATTAAGTTTTAAAATATGCTTTATATGTGTGTGTTCCCTCTCTGCTCTTAACATTATAAAACTTTCCGTCTTTTCTTTAAACCCTGCAGTTATAGTGACATAATGTATATACAGTTTCTTACCTATGAAACTTATTTAATTTATATGAAATGTATGACGAAAATGTGTGTAATATATCACAACAAAACAACTTGAATTATTCTGTTGATACATTAACTCGAACTCTCCTACCATCTAGGTTTAAAATGAATTGCGTGAACACTCCACCCTTAGTCACATGATCATAAACGACAAAATTACTTCCTTGAACTGACCATCATTTACCGTTCACTAACAGACTTGTGGAATAGCACTTTGTGCTATTTAATTACATTAAAGTAATACTGTTTGTATGTATTACAGGGTCTGAATAGAGTGTGGGATAATTTTGCACACAATTTAAAGGTGCAGTAGGAGATCTTGGAAAATGCTAACTTTAGCCTGATAGCACTGAAAGCTTACGTCTCACCCTCCCTGCAAATCGCCATCCAAAGCCACGCCTCCTGAACGCATTAACGCACACAGAGCAGACCACCAGAGACAACATTACTGCAATACATTGTGTGTTATTCACCGGTGAGGAAACTTTATAGTACGGTTAGTAACAGTACTACACTACCAGGAAAGAAGGTCAGGTTGTTGATGTTTGCCTGCCATTCTCGCTCTGTCTGCACAGCGTACGTGAACGCGCTGCTGATGTAGCGCGGCTGCACGAACTGGGTGCACAAAGGTATGCAAATACACATGTTGACAGGCAGGTAGGAAAGCCTCTCATAATGTTTGGGCCGAACATTTTGATTGGACGAACATTTCTTGGTCCTACGTCTTCCACAGAATATATAAATTTATATAAATACATTTAAACCACTTAACTTAATGATTGCTACTGCGATGTGAAGAGACTTTCAACCAGCATAACAAAAAATGTTTCTGAAAAAATGTTACCTATGCACCTTTAAAACGTCTATACTACATGGGTGAAAACATAAAAATAATCATGGGAGAAAAAAAAAAAAAAATCTCACAACTTTTGCATTCCCCGAGAATCTTTGCATTTGCTAGCAAAACATTTGTGGTCTCTCGCAAAACATGTTGAGTTCAGACAGACACTTCCTGTTAACTTTACAGCTTGCAGTGGTCCCAGCTCTGTACATTTACAATGGAGCGATTCATAGTTTTATTTTGAACTTGGACTCAAGTATAATGAAATATGGTCAGTGCTTCGTTCAAGGCACCATTTTGGGACATTCTGAAATGCTTAAAGTGGCTTAATGTAGTAAAACAGTGACAACACCCATCTAAATGAGCACTTACACAGCAGTGAACAGTGAACAAACACACTCGAAGCAGTGGCCAGCCATTTTTGTTTGCTGTGGCACCCGGGGAGCAGTTGGGGGTTTGGTGCCATGCTCAAGGGTCTCATCTCAGTCGTGGTATTGAAGGTGGAAGAGAGCGCTGGTCATTCACTCCCCCCACATACAATCCTTGCTGGTACCGAGACTCAACCCCTCAACCTTTGGTTTACAAGTCCGATTCTCTAACCATTAGGCCACGACTTTCGCATTAAGCAATATTAAGCATTTTCTATATAGGCCTAACAGTTTTTTTTTTTTTTGTGCGGAGAAAGCGCTTAATGTAAGCTTTGTGCATTGCATTCATATTCTGGGGTGATCTGCTTGCTTGTACACAGTATGTAATTTTAATAATATACCAGATTTGCTCTTTTTGTATCACTGTCTTCCTCCATTTAACTATGTAAAGGCTTTATAATGGTTTTATATGGTGGAGAAAACGCTTGCCCGTAAAATGGCCATTGCATTCATATTCTGGACTCACTTACCTGTACACACAGTATATATTTTTAATAATCTGTATACCAGATTTGGTCTTTTTATATCAATGTCTTCGTTCATTAAGCCGTATTAAGCGTTTTCTTTATAATGGTTTTCTATGGTGGCTGACACAGGACAAAAATGTCATTGTCTGAGACAGCAGAGATTAGCCAGTCAAGCAATGAAGTTTCTTTAAGGATTTTTTGTTTTTTTACTTAATTATTCAGTAAACAATATGTTATTGCGAATATTATTGTTACTTGCTCATCATTGTGTCAATGTTTTATTCACAAGAACAGCATAGTGATGAACACGCTATGTAGAGCAGTTTGTCCATTTAGGGCTACTGTAGAAACATGGCAGCGCAAAATAGTGACTTCCATATAAACGCTGTATGTAGATAGAAATTGCTCATTCTGAGGTAATAAAAACATAATGGTTCATTTTGTAGGGTCTTTATACACCTCTGAAAACATATTTGTGTATGTTATATTGTATTTCTGTCAATAGATCCTCCTAAATATTACACACTGTCCCTTTAAGTTTTCACCACTAAACTAGTAAATTCCAGAAAATTTCAGAAATCTGGTCACCTTAGTGTGGACAGCATATACAGTTTTGGTTGATCTATTCCTTTAAGTCATAGTTTATAGTTTATAGTTACGTGAATCTTGTGTGCATATAGATTTGCAGTATGATATTATGAGTTCTTATTTAACTGTCTGAAGCAAGTCAACCAAAAGTTTACTGTAAATTATAATAATAAGTGAATTAATCTAGAGGACTTCAAGTGAGAATGTCCTCCAAAGCAATTTCATTGTCACTAAGGGGTTTTTATGAGCATATCCATATCCTTTTCCTGTCAAAACACCTGTCAGAATACTGTTGGCGGATGAGTGCATCTGTTGGCTTGAATTTAATATTCCATATTCAGACATTAATGTCTTCCCTTTTCGTTCAAGTGAGAGGAAATTTATTCTGGGTTATACTCGTATCTGCTGGCTGTATTGAGTGCAAACATTCTTGTAATTTTCCAGAGTTTGCTTTGTCAGGAAAAATGGTAAGGCATATTGACAGCTCACAATCAATCTGCAGAAAAGATATGAACAGGGAAACATCTTTAAAACCCTTATGAGAAAACTAGTTTTGTACAATATTCTATTAAGATTACGCTACCGTTTAAAGGTTTGGGGTCGGTAAGATTTTAATGTTCTTGAGAGCAGTCTCTTCTGCTCACCAAGGCAGCATTGATTTGAACAAAACTCCAGTAAAAACAGTATTGTAATATATTGTGTAAAACAGTAATATATTGTGAAATATTATTACAATTAAAAATAATGGTTTTCTATTTCAATACATTTTAAAATGTAGTTTATTCCTGTGATTCAAAGCTGAATTTTCAGCAGTCATTAAAAACCAGTCTTCAGTGTCATTTCATTTTTCTGCTCAAAAATTATTTCTTATTATTATCAGTGTTGAAAACAGATGTGCTACTAAATATTTTCATGGACACCATGATTCATTTTTTTTTTTTTTTTTTCCAGGATTCTTTGACAAATAGTACGACGGTGTTTTAGTGCCGTTAAAAAAAAATAAACCAAAAAAATAAAAAATTTCTTAGATTACGAGATTAAAGTCGTAATATTTCGAGAATAAAGTCGAAACTATGAGAATAAAGTCGAAATATTTCGAGAATAAAGTCGAAATGTTTTGATATTGTAGATTAAAGTTATAATATTTTTAGATATTCTAGCCTTTTGCGCATGCAAACGGCCCAGATTGGGAGCGCCGGGAGATATTCCAAAGTCTCAGCTTTCAAAATCTGTCAGTTTTATAGCGAAATACAAACAATAGCCTATGTAGCCTATATTATTGTGTGTTTTTTCACGCTCTTTAATGTGGTGTGACAGATCGCTGTATTCGCTTCAGTTTAAGCGGCATGCATGTGAGTCCATCATCTTTCCGATTACAATGATGAGACATTATTTTCATTATAAATTAGGCTATACTGTTTTTTCATGCCTTCTGATGTATCGAAACATTTCGACTTTATTCTCGAAACATTTCGACTTTATTTTCAAAACATTTCGACTTTATTCTCGAAACATTTTGACTTTATTCTCGAAACATTTCGACATTATTCTCGAAACATTTCGACTTTATTCTCGAAACATTTCGACTTTATTCTCGTAATCTTAGGGGTTTTTAAAAAATTTTTAACGTGGCACTAAAACGCCGTCGTAAAATAGAAAGTTCAGAAGCATTTATTTTTTGAAATATAATTTGTTGTAACAATGTGGAAGTCTTTACAGTCACTTTTGGTCAATTTAATGCAGCCTTGCTGAATTAAAGTATGAATTTCTTTATAAAAATGAAAACTCTAAACTTTAGAAGGGTATTATAGTATGTACAGTATACATTTTAATCCTTATGTGCTAAGATTGATTAGAAGCATTTCCATTGTGTTGTATGGAAAAGAGCAGCAGGAACTTTGTGCTAAACATCTGCTTTTGTGTTCCACAGAAAAAAGTAAGTCATAGACATTTGGAATGATGAATGGGTGAGTAAATGCCAATTTCTAATTTAAGGTGAACTATTTCTATATCTATATCTGTAAATATGCAAAGTGACTAATAATAAGATAAAAACTATCACTATGTGTGTTTCCCTGGAACTGAATCTGACCAAACAACTTATGACCAAACAATGATACAGTAAGTGACTGCGTAACGCAGAGCAGAGATAAAAATGGATCATGCACGTAGAACCGCAACTAATGAAAAACTTTAAATCTGCATTTAGTCAGCAGCTATTGAAATTACCAGGATTAAGAGTTTGTCCACCAGGACCAGGCCAGAGCTTGTTGCTAGGTTACTAGATCCTTCAGAGAAATCGATGAGTCTTGGCCCTTCTTCACTGCACTAACCTGATGGGACCAAGTCGACCGATTTTCACACCAATGATTTCTGGCCCCTGTAAATGAGAACATGATTTCTATTTCTTCGCTGATGGAGAGCTGCCATTGCTTTCGGAGGGAGAGGGAGGGAGGCCGAGGAGTTCGGCCATGCCGTGAGAGCCGGGGAGACACTAACCAAGAGATCAGACCATGGAGACACTCGAGGATTATCTACAGTATGCTGAAGAAATCCTGAAATCCCCCTCAATCCGCTTTGAAACAGCGGAAGCCCAGAATCAAAACCAAAACACAGGCGCTAACTAGCTACACGGTGTGCGTGAGTGCGCGTGCGTAAAGGTTGCATTAGGAACGATAAAGAGGTGTTGTGTGAAAAAGTTTAGTCAGAGGTGCTAGTGTGAGGACATTAATAACCCTTTGAGGGAGATTCACACCAAAAATCAGTCGCAGAGCATGCTCGTTTGAAGGAACCACAAAGGAGTCGCTTTACAGTGCAAAAGATGTTTTATTCAAAAGTATCGGGTTGTACTTTTATTAGGCATCATTTTTCCTACAGATCTGAAATTTTTGGCAGCCACGTTGGAAGCGACCACCAAAAGGAAGCATTCATATGAGAACTGATTGTGTGAATAATCTTTTGTAAGTATTGAAGTGATGCATACGCAAGAAGCACTCACAGTAATATATTTTATTAATGAAAAACATTTGCATCTCATTTCACCAGATCATGGCTTATTAGCTGTATGGCTCTCCCAGAATGAAAATGCATATTCATTATTACCTCATTAATATTGATAAAGGCACACAGTACATTTCACTTTCATGTTCAGCAATGATAATAAGTGCACAATAGAAGGAAAATGACTTTGTTATGGCAGTACACTTTGAACATTACATCTCCAACATACCGACATCTGCAGCAAAAATATATTTACATTACAGTATCAGTGTTGTGATTTGGACACAGTGTCAGATATTGTATTTTCCCCCTGTACGCTGAATTTTATTAATGGTAAATCAATGAAAAGAGGTTACAGCATCGCATATGTTTTTCTAAGAAAACCCAATTTAAAGAGAAAACATGATCCAGACCACACGGAAAATGTTTGGTGAAAGAAACTAAAACAACCTCAGAAAACGTGAAATGTATGTGTGCACTAGGCTCTGAATAGAATTAAGCACAGTTTAAGCGAATTATTTCCGCAGACTTAAATTATGCCTTAAAGCCCAGCTGTCATTTTTTTCCATTTCGACTTAAAACATATTGCATTGAAACAAATCAAGTTAAAAGCGTGTTACAATCACAAAAAGCCCTGGCTAAATCCGTTCCATTTTCTGACAAACTTATTATTGTTTCCTCTCAATGCACAGATTCGGCACCGTTGTCGTAGGAGTTCAGGCTTGCGTGGCACCTGGATAAGGGGGCTTTTTGTCATGCTTGTGTAAGTACGTGATACATAACTCTTTTATCGGCAGTGCCTGCCTGCTAAGCTTATCCCGGCCTTAAAGCTGCTGCACAAGTTGTTCTAATGAGGCTCCCCGGGCCGGAAGAATCCGTCAGATGAAGACGTGCCCAGCATCCCAAGCACACACACATGCACACATTCTGATGGGGGTAGGGGTCCTGTCTTAACCCTAGCCTCCAACATACACGTCACGCTGAGTAGATGTGGGCCGATGCTTTGGCTCTGCAATGGTATTCTCCTTCCCCTAGTGGGGGGATTGTGCAATATTTTGCTCTCTCTTTCTCTGTGTGCATCTGACTCCTCTGAAGTGTCATTAACCTTGAGGCATGATGCACAGTATGCATACTGAATTCATCCTTCCCTGAGACGTGGCGAGAGAAAGAGGGGCTCGTAAACCTGATTACGAAAAATAAACAAGCTTCTCGAAACACATCTGCAGCTAACTGTCTATGTTCCCCTTGTGCAAAGATGCTCTCTGTTCCAGAACCAAGTGAGCTGCCTACTGAGGAGGCATTTTGAGGGATCAAAGGCGTGAAGGCTAGGTACAAAAGGTAGGCAAATTAATTTTGCTGTCTTCTAAGATGCCTCGTTTTTGGCCAAATTGTAAAGCAGCACCACATGCATCCTTTGCCAATTTCAGAGAAAAGATTTGAGAAGGCCAATCCCAGAATGCACTGCGAGACTATATATATTTACATATATATATATACCACACACACACAAATTCATATTTACAATGCATTAGAATAGTATTAGAATCAAATTATGTGTATATATAATTTTATTATACATTATATGTATTATAATATTTTATCATTTTAATTACATTAATATGTATGCTAAATAAAATACATAAAAAAATTATATTTTGAAATTTATATAAAATTTAATTTTAAAATGTTATTATATATATACACATACAATTTATAATTGTTCATAATATAGGCTTATATAATAAATATTATTTTATAATAATATACTTAAAAAAACAAAAAACAAAACAAAACAAAACAAACAAACAAATATATATGTATATTTAATAAAAAATAATATTTAATATTTTACAAAAATATTTTATAATGTATATAAATTATGTAATTAAATTGATTCATTATTTATTTAATTAATTATTATGCAATTAAATTGATATAAGATATATTGAGATAGACAGATTTGTTCCAAATCAGTCATTCACGAGGTTCCATGATTGTTGGGATGCTGTCTTAAGCTTATTTAAAATATTTTTTTTTGGCTGGTGGTCACAAAACTTGAATGGCATCCATTTCTACTCAACTAGTAGAGTAAACCTATCTCAAGCTGTTGCTGCCAATCTAAGCAGTAGACTGCGAGGCATGTCACTAGGTTGTGGAACAGACATGAGCACACGCACATACATTTTGAATCAACAAAAGTGCCATTAGCTCAGCTGAAGAGGAGGAAGCTGCCTGATGAAGAGCACAAGGTGAGCGGAAAAGGGCCTCGCACAGTAAACGTGGACCGCGTTCGTCTTCATGTTCCGTCGTACCTGTTCGGTTATATCTGTTATTTAAAACAGCGTGTACCACCTAGTCTTGCTTTCCCATCACACCCCTCCTGACAGCACGCTGGAGCTCGCTGCCTGCGCGATTCACTCAAATGAATAATGTAACTTTGTGCCTGGAACAAAGTGAGGAGCTTACAGCGGCATAGCGCCTGCCACGGCTGCTGATTCGGGCAGAGGAAGATAATGCCAAAGACAGCCAGAGAGAGGGAGCAAGGAAGAACGCTAAGCTGCTTCATCAAATCTCCCAAATGAGATGAAATACACAAAAGCTGCTGAAAGGGTGTGCGAGTCAATCTACACAAAAGAAAAACATAAGGCTTGCGGCTCCCTCTGTATGTGGAAGCCAGCGGAGGAGACAAAAGGCCCCCCGTTCCTAGACGAACGAGAAAAATGGCTCTTTATCGAAACGAAACGATATAAATGGAATCATTATGCGCGATGGTTGCACACATGCTCTGTAAAGAGCAAATGCGACGCGCTAATGAAAAAGACAACAAACAGATCAATAGGGTGTACCTCATTGCGCAAAGAGCAAGAGGCATTGTGGGAATGAGAAGATGGATTATAATACAGATATTTTCCATTGTTGGTGCTGCGAGCTGTCGAGAGAAAGGCACATTAATGAAGACAAATGAACGATTGTTTGTCTCCTGCAACCTCGAATTAAATGGGTCTGGGGAAACTCGGAAGCCGTCTCACATTCCGCGGAGGAAGTGAAAGGGCTATTCTCACCGCAATCAGTGTTCATCAAAGCTCCCTTCTCCCATCTGATGGGGAGGGGGAAAGATAGACAGAATTTCGGGGGAGGTGTAATTGATTAACTCATGGAAAGCTGATTAAGATTAACTATCAGCGTGAAACCAAGAACGGTTATTTTGCTGGCGAGAACTTTATTCAGAACTTGCCCAATTAATTTAAAAGCAAATAGAATGACTTTTTCCCAATCAACCGTTTAAAAGTTTGGGTTTGATTTTTCTCCTGCTAATCAATGCTGCATTTATTTGATAAAAAAAATACAGTAAAAACAGTAATACTGTAAAATATTACAATTTTAAAAATAACTGTTTTCTACTTTAATATACAATAAGTAATTAATTCCTGTGATGCAGCATCACTACTCCAGTCTTCAGTGTCACATAATCCTTTAGAAATAATTGTAATATGCCGATTTGCTGCTCAAGAAACATTTATTATTACTGTCAATGTTGAAAACAGTTGTGCTGTTTAATATTTTTGTTGAAACCATCAAACTTTTTTCAGGATTCTTTAATGAATGTAAAGCTCAAAAGAACCGCATTTATTTGAAATAGAAATCTTTGTTACGTTATAAATGTCTTTACTGACCCTTTTGATCAATTTAATGCATATATGTATTAATTTCTTGAACAGTGGTTTACATTCTCCTTTAATTTCATAGCTTTGTATGCTAGAATTCAAGTGCTGTCCTTACAAAAAAAATGTCATTATAACAATTGTTTCCACCCAAAATACCACAGTTGCCAGTTTAAGAAGAATAAATAAGGATTTTCCTTTCACAGCCCATTTGATTTCCATTCTATGGAACATTTCAGAGTGAAACAGGATTTTTAATTAGAAAAAATGTAGGACGGGACTTTTTTCTTTTTCAAACAGGGTTTGACTGGATCATGAAAAGTGATTGTTACATACCAGAATGGAGTCATGCATTTGTAGAAGAGAGCTGAAAAATAAAATAAGACTAGTAATATCAACTGGGAACATAAATTGTGGCAAATTATTGTATTTCAGTAAAATATTATGCAGAACATTTGTTCTGTCTTGAATAAAAAGCACAGATGAAACATTTACAATAACACCAGGACTATGTGTTAAGAAAGTAAGCAGCATCAATTTTGATTTCACGTTGGCTTCAATAAACAGTGGTTGGCACGGTTTATTGCAGTAATGATTGCAATAGTAACTATGGTATTTTGGTGGAAACTATGGTTACCATGGTGAATTTTCATTAGGGATAGCTTGTCTCATTATAATGTTGATACAGTCTCTCTTAAAACTGCTCTCGAATCACATCTTTCATTTCTGATGGCTGAATTCTGCATCAGTGTGTTTGCATCAACTCACTATCCTCAATATATTCCAAACTATTTAAAACAGCCCGTTTCCAAACAATTTGCACAAATGAACCGCATTGCAGACCCTGATGGTAGTTTCGACAGCAGAAGGAATTCAAATTGATTCTTCATTCCCACAACCCTGTTTATTTCAAAGTACGAAGCGTTTTCGAGAGGATATGTGATCTTCTGCACCAAATGAATTATATACTTGACTTCTATTTGAAGCTGCTCTGGAAGGTCTGACAACATTCAAAAAGCCAACGGCGATCTGAAAAACGAATGTTTAAAGCACATGCCAACAACACTTCGTTTAAAGAACATTTCCATTTCCTATTAACTGGCCATATTCACATGAGGGAGACGGCGGTCGCCCAGGCTGTTCATTTGGTGTTTCTCTACCTTCTTGCTTTGGGTTTTTGCCTCGTTTGGCCGTATTCTCACCAATGAGGCTGCCAAGTCTAGTTTCGTCAACTCTGTGCAGTCGGGCCCCCATCTAGTATGGTGGCGCGCTCCGTTTTCATCTTTCACACATTAAATTGGGAATTAAACGTCTGTGGGTTTTATCTTTCAATCTCTCCGGTCTGCCCTCTTACTTTGACACATTCTTTAATGGTTTGCCCATGGAAGCGCCACCCACCGGGCCTCTTAATGCACGTGTCCAGCCGCTTGATGTATGAAGACTCGCACAAATTGGCAATCAGGTGAGGTTGGCTTGGATGGAAGCTCTGCTCGCTGGCATCCTGACTCCAATTCCCTTTTCTGGCTTCAGCGTCTGTTTTCACCAGGGCCCTGACAGGTGCTCCTGACAAAATCCATTACCTTTGCAATTACACAATCTCACTTTCCCCGCTCACCCTACTCTACCAGAGACTGCCACCGCCTCGCCTGTCCGTTCGGACGATTGGCTAATTAGGGTAACTTAAGAGGAGGAAACCCACTTTAATTTTCATTATGCTGAGGAGACATCCCTACTGTCACTGCCGAGAGGGACCGCTGCCATCAGCGAGAAGAAGAAGCGACATGTATGACCTCTCTCTTTGACTCATTTAGTCTCTCTCGCTGTCTGCTTTGGAAGAACGTGAAACTTTTCATGGTGTAGTTGAGAAATGAAGCATGAGACGCTTCGTTTCGGCACGATGGCGATCTCATCTTCAATAAAGAAAGAAGCCCATAAAGAAATAGATGGCCTGAAATGAAAACTTTGTCATCATTTACTCACCCACATGTCATTCCAGCCTCATATTATTATTTTTTATTCTGTGAAACAGAAAACGAGATGTTAGAATGTTTCGTTTTCCCTACAACAAAGGTGGACTGTGATTTTTACTCCAAAAAGGATAAACACTGCAAAAAAAAAGAGATTTAAAACTTGTATTAAGACTTGTTTTCAAAGTATCTTGAATAAAATATGGCAAAAATTGACACAGGCCAATTAGATATTTCCTCCACTTATTTTCATCTTATTTATACTTAAAGGGATAGTTCACCCAAAATGAAAATTTTCCAATTGTCGTTCCAAACCTGTATGAGTTTCTTTCTTATGTTGAACATAAAAGTGGATATTTTGAAGAATGCTGGTAATCAAACAGTTGATGGTCCAAATTGACTTCCATAATATTTCTTTCCCTACTGTGGAAGTCAATGGGGACCAACAATTGTTTGGTTCTTCAAAATATCTTCTTTTGTGTTCAACATAAGAAAGAAACTCATACAGGTTTGAAGCGAAATGAGTAAATGATGACAAAATTTTTATTTTTGGGTGAACTTTCCCTAAAAATCTACCAGTATAGTAAGACAAAAAACTCTCTTAATTTCTTAGACATTATTGCTTCTCAATTCTTTTGATATTTTAACTGGAAAATGTAACTTTTTTTTTTTTTTTTTTTTTTTTTTTTTAGATTGGATGCCTTTGGATGCAACCTTTAAAAAGGTCAAGTAAAAATTGTGCAAATTAAACTTGATCTTTGCGAGTAAAAATAAACCCCCACGTTTGTTGTATGGAAAACAGAATTTCTCCATTTGTGTTTTACAGAATAAAGAAATTTTCCATTTTATCTTCAGGACAAAAGAATCATTTTTGGGTGAACTATTCCTTTTGTCTCTCTTAACATCACCATACATCAGGTCTTTGCACAGCCCTTTTCTTTTCTGCTTTTATCTATAAAAACACTGAGGTCATAAGTAAATTTTGCCTGCTGACAGGAGTTAATGAAAAACTGGAGTTAATGAAAAACTGGTTCAAAACCAGACAAAATCTGCAGGAGTGAACTTTCTTGCGATGTGCGTTTTGAGAGAGGGTGCTATCAGAGGCGGTGAGAGACACGCAGCCAATTAGCGTGACTGTAGATAATAATTTGAGGTCATTTGAATCTCTTGCTCATTAAACCAGGTCCACTCACAGACAGAGCAGATCCACTGCGATAAACAGACATTCACTTCTGCAAAATCGATTCGGCCTGCACTCGTTTGAGATGTTCGTTTAATGGATGTGAGATTCGACTCGCAAGCTTTTTAAGCATGACTCTGGGGGTCAAAACAAATATCCGAAAGAAAGTAAAACGCAATCAGAATTAAAGCCATTTCTGACATAAATACAGCCTCGGAGTTCTTAAGTTATGAATACAGGAGAAAGCTGATTAAAGATTCCCCCCGTAATAAAAACAAAGCTAAGCTAAAATTGTTTTCATAAGCCTTTGCTTTAAGGCGATTAGCCGAAGTTTCAGTCTCTGACTTTTTTCCGCCTTTTGTTTCGGTGACATCAGATTTAGGGCATCCGTCATCCTGGACTGCTTCCTGTTGAGAAAGATTAATTGCGTCGCCCCATCCGCGCGTGCACGAACTGCATAATCACCTCCGCTAATGAGGGCTGCCATTTACTGCCACAATTACTGCTATTTTCAAACCCATTCAAACCTCACACCCAAAGGCCAAAGTTTTGGTCAGACCGGTTGCCATGGTGAGTTTTTTTTTTTTTTTAATTCCACTTTAATTGAATATATTAATGCGGAGCTGACGGTTATTCACACAGGCTTGGGGGTACACGCGCATAAATGTACTAAAAATAGTGACAATTATGGATCTATGCTGGGCAGAGGAGGATGGCCAGAGAAAATGGCTCCCGTTGTGGTTGTAGGCCGACTTTTGTGTTGCATGGTAAATCATGGTAAATTACTCCTGCAACCACATTAATCTTTGAGGGGAAAAATAGAGCCAAAATGTATCTGGAAATAAACTTCCTATTTATCACCCTACAGCAAAGCCTGCGCCTTCAGGGGGACGGTCCATGTGAACAACCTGAAACAACCTGAGACGGCCAAATCATTTTTTTTTCTTATTGGAAAACGTTTCACGGCCACAACTATCGTGGCTGTGCCAGCCAGTTCTGGTGCGGTATGATTGGTAAGGTCCAATTCACAGCGTGAATAAGCCTCTCTCTGGCTGATTACATGCTTTGATGTAGTGTCGTGAACACTTTCCAGGCTCACTTCTCCCTAGGACACACAAACGACACCCAGACGTTTCATTCAAATTCATGGTGCATCGTCTCCAAGTTCGGCACAATAATTGAGGGGAAGTCAGGTGAAACATGCCCAGGGCCAGATTTGAAATGTTATTGAGAAATGACAGATGGTAGCCATCCTTTACCGTGGAGGCATTTGCGAATGGACCGCTTGGATCTCTCCAGGGGTCCTTAATTACCTTGGAGGCATTTAATAGGCAAACTGGTAAAGAAAAATGCACCATATCTAGGTGCTATATACCCCTGCTAATGTTATTTGTTGACAGAATCAATTTCCCACCATAAACTATAATTATAGTGAGACATTGCTTCTAAAGCCACTATATAAAATATATCTGTAGTAATAATAATAATAATACGTCTGAAGATTTTTTTGACTGAAAGACTGAAAGTGTTCCATTGCCTCCAGGTGTATTTGCATTGAATAAGTAAATATTTAAACGTGTTAAATGGTAATCAAGATTCAACATTCAGCATGTGTTGAGGCGTATAGGCCATACCCTATGGAATATACATAGAATAGAATATACATTCTATTCTGTACTCTAGAATATAGAAGATACATTCATTTAGCGGCCCCAAAACTACTTATTTTCACATATTTGTAGCCATTTTAATGCATTAGATAACAACATTTGATATTATTATATTTGATAAAAATATTAAAACAAGTTGCATAAAGCAAACAGGATTTTATCAGAACAAACATCACTTTTATTTTTAATTTTAGTCAAAATATGAACTCGGATTATCTATTAACCTGTTTTTTTTTTAATTTGAATTTTTTTTTTTTTTTTTTAAATATTTTGCAGTCTAATGTAATGTCTTTTAAAAGTATACAAATACTTTTTGGGACCTCTAAATGTGAATATAATTTAAAAAATATTTAAAATTAGATTTTTAAAGTGCAACAGTATGTCCCTGCACCTTTGTACTTTCGACTGTTCTTTCCGTGTTTAAACTGTGAAAATAAACAGATCGTCTTACAGGTAGTACAAGTACATTAAAATCATGAACAAGGTCCTGATATCGCCTCTGTTTCTCAGCCCTGACATCTGGGCCGCCACCGAGGTCACGTCCTGCATCTGGTTCCCTTTGTAAGCTACTGAAACCTTGAGAATCTTCCCAGTCCAGACATCATCTCAAACCTCAGTTTCATAGTGCTGTTGTGGTTGTCCCTCTTGCACCTTTTTCTTCTTTTTCCTTCCGCAGAGGCCATGAAGGCCACAGAAGCAGGCAAAGGTGAATTTAGGCATAGTCTACCTATCTCTGGATCTCCACAAACCTTCAGAGATGGAAAGAGAGAAAGAGAAATGTAGATACCAGTCAAGATCATGAATCCTGGCAAATCTCAGTGCTCTTCAAGTAAAAGTGTGAAGGAAAAATAATGTGAATCAGGTAATAGCGCAAACATATCAACACATTGAATGCAATTTTGACGACTTAAAATTATTAAATTAATCACAAATATGTGTGTACACACACACACACACACACACACACGTATATACAGCATATACATTGCTGCTCAAAAGTTTGGGATCAGTAAGACTTTTAATGTTTTTTTTAAAGAAGTTTCTTCTGCTCATCAAGGCTGTCTATTTGATCAAAAATACAGAAAAAAAAAAAAAAAACTGTTATTTTGTGAAATATTATTGCAATTTAAAATAACAGTTTTCTATTTTAATATACTTTAAAATATAATTTATTCCTGTGATCAAAGCTAAATTTTCAGCATAATTACTCTTCAGTGTCACATGAACCTTCAGAAATCATTATAATATGCTGATTTATAATCAGTGTTGGAAACCATTGTGCTGCTTCATATTTTTTTGGGGACCTGTGATATTTTTTGTAGGATTCTTTGATTAATAAAAGTTTAAAAGAACAGCATTTATTTAAAAAAGGAATTTTGTGTTACAATATACAATGCTATTCAAAAAGTTTGGGGTCAGTAATTCTTTTTTTTTTTTTTTAAGAAATTAATACTTTTATTCAGGAGGGATGTGTTAAATGAATAAATGTCATAGTAAAGACTTATATTGTTAGAAAAGATTTCTATTTTGAACAAATGCTGTTCTTTTTAACTTTGTATTCATCAAAGAATCAAAGAAAAATGTATCACGTTCCAAAAAAACAATATTAAGCAGCACAACAGTTTCAACACTCATAATAAATCAGCATATTAGAATGATTTCTGAAGGAACATGTGACACTGAAGACTGGAGTAATGATGCTGAAAATTCAGCGCTGCATCACAGAAATAAATTACATTTTGAAGTATATTAAAACAGGAAACCAATATTAGAAATTGCAATAAGATTTCACAATATTACTGTTTTTTCTGTATTTTTGATAAAATAAATACAGCCTTGATGAGCAGAAGAGACTCCCTTAAAAACATTAAAAATCTTACTGATCCCAAACTTTTGAGTGGCAGTGTATATACACATATATATTTAAAATTTAAATTTAAAATCATTATTTACAATAAATCGAAACAGAATTTTGTTTAAAAAAGAAAAATGAAACAATTTTACAATGGAATTACAATAGAATAGTAGAGCATGGGGCTAGCAACGTCAAGGCCATGGTTTCGATTCCCAAGAAATGCATGAACTAATAAACTATATACCTTCAATACAATTTAAGTCACTTTGGATAAAGGCATCTGCAAAATCCATAAATGTAAATAAACCAAAATTTATTTATTTATTTTTTTTGTAACAAAGCCAGTATGATCTGTAATAAATGTCATTTACATAGGAAGGTATGTTTACACTAAAATATTGACAGTTACTTCATTTAAATACTGTAAAAGTGGCACAGTGTTGTACTACCACAGATAGTGTGCAGTTAAACTGGATTGCAAATGGTTGGCGAATGAGACCACGCGCAAAAGTGTTTAGTGAATTTGCCCCTTTATTCTCTCACAACAAAGCTTGTTAAACACTGGACATCATGCGCTGAAAATGCAAGAGTCTCTCAATTATGAAGTTCAATAACGCAATTTTGAAGGGCCATAATACAGGCAAAACGCGCTAAAGCAGCATCTCAGCGTGACTGGCGCGTTATCTGCACTGCATTGTTTCAGGCTGTAGGTTTGCTTGTGTTCTGCAGAGAGGAGATTACATGCTGAATGCATTTCGGACTCGGCTGGCTGAGCCGAGCGGCTCATGCGCTGATGAGCTTCCTGTGAGAGGACAGGGCAAAATCGCAGCTATCATATCCTGTGCAGACTGCAATTAACTCGAGTGCGGCTTTCGCTCTGGGAATTGAGTTGTCTGAAATCTTGAGTCTTAAGCCTTACAGAAGCAGGAAGGTCAAGCACCACACACGTGCATGTGAATACGTGAACGGCGGTGTGTTCATTTATAGACCCCCTCAATAAGAGTCTATATCGTGCCATGTTTGGTAAACAGACTCATGCGTGTGCATATGGAGCGGTGCTGGGAAATTAGACGGCAGATGTGCGGCAAGACATGGACAGAAAAGCAGTACGACTGGGTTGGACTGTACTGAATGGATCTGACTTTGCAGAACCGTGGATGGTCCCCACGGTCCCATTAGGGTACTTGTCACTAATGGTTGAGGGCACTCTAGTGATGAGGACTACACGTGTAAGCACCTTAAAGCCACTAAACCACAAGCACCCGCGTCCTAGACAACGCAGACCTCCATTTGCACTCCTGAGGGTCCCTGGTTTAGTCAAACAACTCATGAATTAGTCAGACACTCTGCAATGATGCCAAATCAAACGTGCTGGTGAGGAAAAGATTTTAACCACCGGGGCCTCATTTATTAAATGCAAACAGAATAATTTTTTCTTTGAATTATTCTTAAAAAACCATTTAAGTGTAAATGATAAAATTTATCATAAAACCATTATGTAATTTGTCGCACTGTCACAAAATCATTCGTAAAACAGAAATTTGACAATTAAAAAAAAACTTGGAAATAGGTTAATGCAATATAAAAGTTCTGCTTAAGTTTAATCTACTGTATTTTGCATTTTGTCACGTAATTGTGCATTGCGACTATATTTACCAATATTTACCAATCAATGGTACATAAAAACAAAAATGGGTGGGAGGGGGTTCATTAATAAATCTGGAACAAAATATTCTTAAAACCAAACTTATTGTGTTGTTTGTTGCATAATTGTGCATGACAGCTGAATTTAGTTAAGAAAAGTTACATAAGAGAACGATTTCCATACCTTTTATATATTGTTTGTCATATTATTGCGCATTATCACTCAATTTCCATCAGAATGAACTTGTGAACGAGTTACACAGACTATATTGTTGTATGCATCACGACTCCATCTTCTAGATAGTCACCTGATCAAAATTTAAATTTGAAAAACTGATTTGAAAACCTCACAGATATTTGGAACCAAGACTGAGCGTTCCTCGTGGAGTTCAGTTCAAGGCTAAAGTCCAAGTAAATGTGGCACGTCTGTGATTATTTTCAAATCGAGGTCAGTTCGGCAGGGCTTCTGGGAGAGTGTCTATGCACACGGCACTTGAGTGGAACTCTTAGCGGTTTGAGAATTGAGTGGAAAAGCGGCGGTTGCTGAGTTTGCAGTCGATAAGTGTTATTATTGTCATTATTTCATGTCAGGTGCAGCTCTGTAGCTACAACAAAGCTGGACAAAAATGCAGCAATGGATGAACTTAGCATGGAAAATCCTGGAGAAAGCTTTTATCTGACAGCTGAGGACTCATGCATTGACAAATTTGGCAAGTCTTCATGGTACGGCGAACCAGTGGTGGTTGGTCTGACTGCACACGCACACACAAAAAAACCTTCCAGCTTCAACACTGCTGGATTTTTATTTGTCCAAATCACTTCTTCTTTCAGTTATTCCCCCAGGTAGCACCACCACCCCTGCCCTGATCACAATAACAAGCAGAGGTGATATCGCGCCTGGGAGGAAATAAAACATTAACATTTCACTCTCCCCGCGCTGCTCCCAATGAGTCTAATTAAGAGAGGGAAGCTGGTGATAAATACTGCAGGCTTCGTTAAAAACAGACTGACTCAGCAGACGGTTGTGGCGGTTTGGTGCTGTGCTTTTGACGCTCGGGTAAAACTGCCAGCCCCGGGAACAAAAACCAGCCACAGTGCAATGGGGGGCTTGCAAGCCTACAGACACAGTGCCCAAGGGCACAACTTGTGTGTGTATGTATGTGACGGCGAGAACGAGAGAGAAAGGAAAAGAATCACGGATTATTGTCAGTATTGTGCAGGCTTGCCACATCCTGAATGCTGTAATGTCATAGTTGTCACCGAGAAGAAAATATGTTTCTATTCATCGCAGCTACATATCTAATTAGCCCATCACAAGCATGACTGCACTCCGGGACTCAATGCTAAGTTCATTACGAAAATAGATTCATGATAGTTGAGGTGCTGTTTTGTACTGGCAGAGAAGTGAAATGTAACGCACAATGATCCACAAAAAACACTGTGGAACAAGGAAACGCGCTGTGCTACGGTTCGTGACATTTTAATGGCCGCAATCAAATTGTCAGTGTATATTAACTCATCTCATTTCGAAGATACACACATATACATGTTCTGATTATTAACGGAATTGTTTCTTGTATATTATAAGAGATAATCAATGGGTTGATGACGTCATGCATGGTTTCCTTCTGATACAATATTTACAAATGTATCCAGATGTTTAATATATTGTGCGAAACTTTAAAGTGTGCCAATTCTTCAATTACCAAATTTGACCAACCCTGATGAGAATATATTTATTTTCTAATATAATATACATTTTCAGTATATGAGTTTGATTGAATTCAAATTGAATTGTCGACACCCCACAGGAAGTTAAATTGGAATTTTGAAGGATAGGAAGTGACATTTATTGAATTGCAAATAAAAAAAAAATTAAAAGGAAATGGAATTCTGATGAATGAAGTTTCAATCAAGCCAACATTGAAAGTGTTCATGAAAAAAAAAAAAAAATCAAATTTTCTTTTTTAAAAACAACACTTTTTTGGTTATACTTTGAATTTCAGTTGTAGTTCCTGTTTGCAACATCAATTCAAATTCCATTCAAATTCAGGAATTGAAATGGAATTTAAAAACCAAGAAATGATGCACAACCCTGACTGACTGCAATTTTGTTGCTTCACACAACAATTTTAGCTTTGAAATGCCATTTTCCTGAAAAATCAACATGAAATGGGATTTGCAGCTTGATGCAATTCTTTAATTTGATGAGTGAAATAATATATTTAATTGGAATATATTATGAATGGATCATGAAAAATAGAGGTGGTTGGTGGGAAGTGTTCAAATTAGCTGAAAGAATTCATTTTAAAAGTGTAATGTATTGAAATTTTTTAAAGTTGAAAAATAACTTTTTAAGACTAGTTTAAACAGTTTATGCAACCGGCCCCTGGTGTTGAATGAAAACACTTTATAGAAACTTTCAATTAAGATTGCCTCCATGTGGTAGGATGGTTCAAAACCTTCTAAGGTGGTCCTCAGTCTTTCAGTTGAGCTTCCACTCTGTACCCAATGGCTTTGAACCCTATGTGACATGGCAGAAGAAAATCACATAGGAATAGAAAGCCATAAAACACAGCAGTGACCAAGTGAGACAGCCAAGACACTCCAGTCATCCCATATACTTCCTTCCTTCCCGACCTACGCTTCCGCACCTCAGAAGCCCTCCGGAGAGACTCTCAATCACTCTCTGTGTGGCACTGACAAGCCGGCTGAACGGACCAGTGGTCCCACGATCCCTCAGCATCAGTCTGTCTACCGTGGAGAGGAACTCCAATGTGGGTTTAGCTGTGGGTTTTGGCGGCGTCAGATAAAACCATGGGCCGAAGCGCTGACGGGAAGACCACAAGCAACAGCCACAAAACATGAAGAGTGAAGCTGATATCTGCTCCTTGGAGTAAGTGACTCCCTGAATGTCAAGCCCTCAGGGGGAATTTTATTTCTTGACAGACTAGAGAATGAGCTAAGCTAGCACTGCTTCACAGGCCTTAGAAAAATTGGAATATTCTGTTCAAATTGGCTTTGTTTTCACCTCATTTTTAAGGGAAGTTGAAAATACTACTTGTGAGGCAAAAAATATAAATCCTATAATAAATTATTAACCATCCTAACTCGAATGACTCAACACAGCACACCGCTAGCTACAAGCATCAGCATTTCATTACTGCCGTGTTGTTTGCTTCTAATGCACAATGACCTTGTTTTAGCTTTTCATAAGACTTAAGTACCGTTGAATTAGACCTAGTTTCTATTAAAGTGAACGTGACTCAGAACATTAAATAGAACATTAGAGAAAGAATGGGGGGTGGGGCTTGATTGATTTATGAGGAACTGATTGGATCATAAAAAAATGGGTGTAGCTAATGGGAATCAGATGATTGGAGGGATTAAAACAAAATAGGAATTTGGTGATGTCAGTCAAAAAGGAAATAGATTTTGTAGGTGGAGAGAGGTTACATTTTGACGAGCAAAAACGTTTGTGTGTGTTGTTTTTTAAAAAATTATAGGTGGAGAAAGTTAATACATTTTGAGGAAATGTGCAGCAAAATGTTTTTTTAAAGAAATTAATACTTTTCTTTAGCAAGAATGCTTTAAACTGGTAGTAAAGACGATTATAATTTTTTTTTTTTTAAATAAAGGCTGTTCTTTTGAACTTTCTATTCATTTAAGAATCATGAAATCACGGTTTACACAAAAATTTTAAGAAGCACAACTGATACTAATAATACTAAATATTTCTTGAGCAGCAAATCAGCATATTAGAATGATTTCTGAAGGATCATTTGACACTGAAGAATGGAGTAATGAAGCTGAAAATTCAGCTTTGCATCACAGGAATGAATTACATTTTAACATTTATTAAAACAGAAAACAATTATTTTAAATAAACTAATGTTTTTGATCAAATAAATGCAGCCTTGGTGAGCATAAGAGACTCCTTTCAAAAACAAATTCTTACTGACCCCAAACTTTTGAATGTTAGTATAGATAGATATATAAAAAGACAGACAGATACATAGATGGAATAGAGAATATGATAGATTGGCTATTTGTTGGAGGAACAGCTTAATCCTCACTTCCTATTCAGCGCGGGAGTTCCTTCTGACTTTGTGAGCTCCACAGAATGACAGAATGAAAAGAAGAGGGGGAAAAACAGATTTAAGTCCTTCCCTGGCTTCAACATCCTGGGGGAGATAGGTTTGTGCAGAAGGGGATTCTAAGCTGATTTGTGCCATTATCAAGATCTCTGTGGCAACAGACAGTAGTATTATTTATTTATTTCCCGGGAAGACAGAAAAGATAAGCCACGGTTTTCCAGCCGTGGACGTGAGGGACCAAATCCGACAGCTAATCCTAACGGTCAACAGAGAAACAAAGTTTGACCACAAGCCTATTATCATTGTCTTTCTCTACAATTTAAAGCCATTCATCTGATCTCAGAGCTCTCCGTCTCGCTGGGAACACGGGCTAAAGGGCACGCGGGAACGATGTGATATACAGTTATGGGTCGGCCGTGATAAATTTTATTACCCTCTTTCCAGCCACTGATCAAATTCCGGCGTGAACAACACCATGTTTCGATCAGGTTATCGGTCATTTCGAAAAAGATCCACAGAGAGGGCAATTGATTGGTTTTGTCTCATGTGCGTCAGTCCTTTCAAAACGCAATGAGGGGGAACGAACGAGCAAACAAACAAAAAGAAGTCAATCTCTCTCCTTCCGCAGATCTATTTGGCCGGTGAAGAATGAAATGGACGGCGGCCAGGAAAGCACCCTGAGAAAGAAGAAAGTGTCTGGTAAAAAGTGAGACAGAGCGCCATTGATCAGTGGAGCAGATCTGTCTCAAAACTGTCTGAAAAAATAAAGAGCGATGGAAAGGAAGACAAGGGAAAGGGGAGAGGAGAAGTGAGTCATATTCTTTCCCCCCAACAAAAACCCCAGAAAAACAAAGAAAAGTTATAATGAAAAGCCACACTGTTTGCAAATGCACTGAGGCGGTAAGTTCCCTTCCTCTGAGTGTGTATTAAGGTTAAGACAACTCTGGAAATTCAGTCGACAAGCTTTTGAATTCTCTTTTGTACAAAACAGACACGGATAAAAGCATTTGGGAATCCACAGGCTGCTTATGTTTGCAGCACAGGGATCCTGTCTCCTGGAATAGCACTAAAATCTCACCATCAACAGCCACCACTTGTACCTTCACTCTAGAACAAAATTAGAGTATATTATTCAGAAAATATACACTTTAGTGAATTTCAGAATAAATCATTAAAAGATAAATAAGTAATACTGGAAAAAATCATTCACACATAATCCAAACACAATAACTTAAATTAAATCAGCTACATGAACTGTCAAAAAGTCAAAAATATTACTTACTATGCTCAAATCAATCAGAATACGGTTAGACCAATCAAAGCCACTGATATATGTCAAATTAGGTTAAAGTTTTATAATGCATTTCCTTTTTACAGTAATTTTTACCAGTTTTGAACATTCATATATTGTTGACAAAAATATACCATTTAGTTCTTTATTACTTCTAGAATAAATTATAAATTAGAATAAATTATTTATAAACTATTTTTTATTTTTTTTTTATTTAACATTGTAAAGTTGTAAAAATTATTCACACCTTATGTTGTCAGGTAATCTCAAAACACTAAATATATTAAATCAGCTGAATAAAAAGTCAAAAAAGTATTTACTATGACCAGAATAAACTAGGTTAGACCGATCCAAGTCATTTTTAAAGCTCGAAACAGGTAGAAATTGTTTAATGGCACATTTTCTATTTTTGCAGTGTCATTTTGACAATTTTTGATCATTCTGATTAAGTGAAAAGCCGACTCCAGAAACTAATTTGCATGATATGCAACAAAAACAATCTCTGATTGTATTGAAGGGGTAAAAACAGACCTTTCCTCTAGTTGTGCTGAGCGTTCTTGGTTGATCCTGTGGGCCACACATCCTCCCTTCCACTAGTCTCCAAGAAACTACCCCAAAACCTCTCTAAAATCAGGGTTTTTTTAAGAAAACGCAACACTTTGCTCTCCTGTTTCCTCCCAAATCTCCATCTCACCGTCCACAGGTGAGTACGGACAGCTGGACAACCCCTCCCTCTCGTCCTGTGTGAGAAATGGAAGACTGGGATCGGGGGGGGAGGGCTAGGAAAAAAGCTTTGGTTGTTCAAACACAAAAAGCTGGGCAGGGAAAGCAGGACGAGAGCTGGACAGAGGCAGTGTTTGTGGAGGTGGTATCTCACCGAGGCATTTGAGGCACCAGGGGGGCCAGGTATTACTATCCATCACTGCCCTCAGCCCTCTCATGCTGGGTCCTGGCCCCTGTAACAAAGCCTCCATTCAAGACACTTACAGCGCTGTTTTCTTTTACCCTTCCTTCTTTTTTCCCTTCCCTTTTTTTATAGAGGAGGAGAGCACAACCAAACAGCCCTTTGTGAAGGCCACCGGTGGTCAAAACTAGCATTGTAAACGAGGGCTACCTGTCCATCTAGGTTAAGTCGATGAAGTGGCAGCAAATAAGAAACTACAGGGTGCGATGTCCTCTTTCAGATATGACCTTAAAAACACAAAACTGTATTTTACGCTACTATATCATGACTGGACGCAACAGTTCCCTCTAGAGGAAGACAATAGAAATTCAGAACCTCTTAAAGTGAATGTTCAGGGCTTTGTTGCTGTTTTTTTTTTCCTTTGGTACTTGTTTAGTGCACACACACACACATTTTACTGAGGCAACTTATTTATACTAGCACTAAAATTCTGCTGTGGCAACCTGCAGTTTAATGTCTATCTCAAAAGAGCAACAGAGAATAGAGAAAGAATCTCTTGCACTCTTGATTCTCTTCACTCTTGAAATATTAAAAGAATATATGACATTATATATATATATATATATATACATATATACATACACACACACACACACACACATAGATAGAAAAACATGGAAAAATCAAATGACCAAATAAATTACAACTAAATTTAAAATTATTGCGATATTCATTTTGTTAGTAAACTTGGTATTACTAACATATTAATATTAAATATATCATAAATGTATGATATGTGTTCAGTATTACTGTTGATTGTGTTCATTATCAGAACCCGCATCCGTTGTGTTAGCAGCACAAATCTCAAAACTGCTAGGCCACCATAACCTTGCTAAGCAGCACTAGGATATGGCAAATTGATCTTTCACAGGATTAAGCAGAGCGGGGATATGAAAGAGAGATACGAGAGAGAGGACTCTCTTGGTCTTTGTGCTGCCCAGCACTACAGAGCAGCTGCCTTCAGCATGAGCTCTTTTGAGATGTGCACAACCCTATTGATAAAACGGCATGTAATTATATACACACTTCTTATAGAATGGCTTAACCGCTACTCCTTAATAGTCACAACATAATTATACAGTCCCATTTATCAGGCTCACTAATCATATGGAAAGATCCTGGCCCACATAGTAAAGCTCTCCACAGAGAGCACATTCAAAGCGAGAAATTCAAGCGGCCGATTGGAATGAGGAACTCAAAAGGAGGAAAAGCCTATTTCTGCCTCCTGTGGAGACCATCTGAGATGCTAGATCTGATCACTCTTAATAAAAACAGTGCTGTGTGGGTAAGTGATGTTGTGCTTTGCTCACGGAGGATTATCTTCAAGCAACCAGGTATAAAACCAAGCAGCGTAACCAGGTAAGAAAAGGTCACAATGCTTTTACAGAGATGCCACAGATTCAGAGTTTCACTACATGACTGGTGAAGCTGAACCGGATGTCAGTGAGGGGGAGGTGAGTATAAAAGAACGTCTGTATTCTTAAGTGAATCTGATTTAGAGATATTTCTGATCACCGCATGGCTCGAGGGAAATATTGATACTGACTGGCCAATCATGGAATTCTACAGTCAGATGTTATTTGCATAATGGAACGTTGTTCCAGGTAACGTTGTTCTAGTCGCTCTCAAAAAACTTTCATTTTCATTTCATTTCATTCATTTTTTTTTTGCATTTATTTTGTTATTAAGTTATTATTATACTGGCTCATTGTATTACCCCTTATATGCATTATAGATCTAGTGTCGGCATGGATTTATGCTAACAGTTTGCCTGGATTTAACGCTAGCGGTCACTATGACGCAACGCAATGCAGTATCTCAAGACCATACGGATAAATTTGCAAGAAACTCACAGAAATACTGAGAAAAACATTTGGTGATTGCAGAGGAGGTGCCGTTTCCTGCAAACAGCAGGTTTTGTAGCTCCTCTGGTTATCATTTCCGCACAAATGCTCTATTTGCATAGGAAAAAGATACTGTTACCGGTTCGGTGGATACAGATGGCTCTTGGGAACTATAATTCAGCATCAAGCTAATATGTAGCCAGTTCACAGCAAAGTATCTCTCATCAAGGTCAAAAGTTGAGATTCCTACCGCATATTACCGTTTTGTTTTTGTACACTGTCACTTTATATGGTAATCAAGTCCCCTGGTGAATGCAGAACGCCCTCTTTTCCTCCTCTAATGAGGACATCCTGTCACCCTCCCAGTTAGGAGACAGGAAGGTCAAGGTGATATCGGAACACGACGGAAGGGGAATCCTAAGGCCCTCTCACCTGCTACCTGTCTATAATGGGACCAAAGGCTTTAGAAGTTTTCATTATAAAGCAGGTGTGTGTGTGTGTTTATGTATATATATATATATATATATATATATATATATGTATGTATAAAACAAATAATCACATTACATAAAATTAACAAAAATATAAATAATCAACTAATATTTTCAGAATAAAATATTATTTTATTAAATAATATAAAAATATAAATATATGCAAAATAAAAATATAAAATATGCAGAAAATGTATATTTAAAACTTAGAATCTGAATAATTACATTAATATATATAATGAATATTTTATGTGTAATTTCTTGCTAATAGTTTAGAGCTAATAGGCCTGATTTTCTAATGAAATTCCAAGTAGAAGTAATCGTGAGAGCCAGTAAGTATTTATTACGCTCTGGCATGAGTCGAAAGTGCCAATCTGCTTCATTTGGCAGCGGTGCGCTTCACGCGAGGAAATTCCCCACCAACCGTGGGCGCCGTTAACTACGCAAGTAAACATACTCGGGCAAATGTGCGCATAAACAAGCCGCGGCCTCTTATACAAGTCGGTTCGGAACAGCAGTGGGCTCATGGAATGAAGAGGAGGAATGGAAAGACGGAAAAAAGATAGATGGGGAGCAAGATCTCTCACTTCTAATCAAGGTAGCCGCCTTCTCAATCTCTTGCAGCAGGTCCCCAGTGACAAAACACAGCACGCAGCTCAACGCCCTCCTTTCACAGAGTACCTGACCTCCCACCAACCGCTGTCCTCTATCGCATTCAACGATTCTTTCTCTGTTTCTTTCTTTTTCCCTGTCTCTTTCACTCCATCTCAGTCTTTCTCGCCGGCCCTACCCCCTGTGCCCTCCGTTTCTCTCTCTCTCTCGGTGCGAATGGATGGGCTGTTGGCGATTCATTAATCTTGATGCAGCACCTGCACTCTGGCCGAGTGGGAGCGTCCACCTCCAAATGTCACATTTCATCGGATTAAATTAGCTTTATCTCTGGCAAATGCCTTCCCCTGCAAGATCGCACTGATTTTTTCTTCGCACCTCCCAGGAGTAGGGGGCCGGCAGGGGAGGCATCATCATGTATTCATTCACCTCAGGAACGTTGGCGACGGGTTAGCCTAATTGACGGCAGAGAGTCATTACCGGCAAAATGAGAGAATGGATAAATAAAAATGGGGGAGGGAGGCGTCGAAAGGAGGCTGGTGGGTGACGCGCCCCTCTTCCCAGAAAATGAGTAAGAGCCAGGGAATGTTAGGGAGTGAAGGGGCCTCAGTATGAACACGCTTCTGTATGCTGGAGAGCTCTCATCATTCAAACGTAGGATGCTCAACTCTCCCCCTCTTTTTCGATATGAGACTGGCAGCTGCTATGCACTAGGCAGGGTTCCCCCCTCGAAAACACAATCACATCATGCTCGTCTGACAAAAAAACTAAACAAAAAACAACCGAAACGAACTTAAGACATCACCTGGGGGTGCCACAACTATATTGTAAATGTAAAATCAGAATAAATCACTGACTGGTATTTAATACTTTGGAAAAATTATATTTTTTAAAGGTACAGTTCACCCAAAAATGAAAATTCTCATTTTTATGTTGTTCCAAATCGGTTTGACATTTGCAGTACACAAAAAATATATTTCGAAAGCTAATTTGATATTTTGTGTCATACGGAATTGGAATGACGCAAGTGGGTTGAGTAAATTGATCAGAAAACTGTCATTTTTTGGTGAACTATATTTTCAACTTCTTTGACTCGAAAGCTGATTGACAAAACAGACAGATTGACGGCTGTCAGAGAGAATGTGCCACGCCCTGAATATGCAGCTGGGCAGAGAAGGTGTAAACAGCGATTGGATGTGGATGGGGGGGGGGCAAAAGTCACGCCACCCTTCTCAAAGGGTGACGCCCACAGCAACAGGCTACAGAATGACGTAATGGCTTATTGCCTATGGGAACCAAAATGGCATTTTAAACCCATTTTTAGTAATCGTTTATACTTTAGTAGCAGCAAATTATGATTTCTATCCTCCAAAATCACTGGAATAACCACAAAAGAGCGATTACTTCCAAACCATACCGATTTAACCAGATGTACTCTGAATTCAAGTTTAGATGTCTAGGACTTGGGCAGCATCTTAAAACCTGTCCTCAGGTCACTGAGTTCCCTGGAAAACCAGTGTAGGAAACCAAACGAGTGCAGCTGGAGAGTTGTGGAAGGGACAATAGGGGACTCGGAGACATTGTTCGAGGCGGATGATAATCTCTTGGCAGAGTCTGATACTGACAGCGGGGCTGTCAGGGGTGTCATCTTAAGTATCTGAACGCGGAGGTGTGGAGGAATTGCCATCTCTGGACACCGGCATCTCAGTGAGACCGCCAGACCCTGTCACTTCCGCGATTCCATTCTGCCACTCTTGGTATTTTTAACACAGAAATCACTATTTTTACTACGGGCTGGCTATTGTTACTGCTGGATTGTATTTTGTGTCGCGTAGGGTGCGTACAACTATCCCTCAACATTTTGGACCCCTTTGTTCATGCAGACAGGCATTCACACGAGAGGACAGGATTCAGAAGACCTGCTGCTTTTGAGACGACAACATATATCGTAGCCTCCGTAGGTGTCCGTCCCTGCTGCATAGAAAGGATAGATCCAACCGTAATGTGTCTGAACCAATTTAGCTACTGTCAATCGTGTCTCACAGCATGTGTGTCCGACTCCCCTCCCCTTCCCTCTGCTCAAACACACACATAGACATATTACACTTTCCATCTGGAAGCGGCAGGGAAACCCTGAATGTAGAGGGAATCCTTTTTAGCTGTGAAAAATCCACTTTACGATGTCTTTTGACTCTGCACGACCGTCTACGGTTCCACTTGTTGTCTAATATGAGCTTAAGCTACATTTGCTGACATTTTGTGAGGAGTAATAAGGAAACATGTCATTCTTTTGTATCTACACCCATGCAGAAAATGAAGATAAACTTAAGTCGTATAAGCTGCCGCAAGAAACGCCAGTAGAAACCAAACAAATTGAAAGCAACAATGCTAGACCAAGGTCTCTATAGCAATCTGTAGAACAAAGAGGTTTTAATGTGATGGTAAAAAACAGAAAACAGTAGCAGATGGTAACCAATGCATACTCAACAAAAAGTAATATATACGTATATATATATATATATATATATATATATATATATATATATATACATACACACACACGTATATATATATATATATATATATATATATATATATATATACACGTGTGTGTGTGTGTGTGTGTGTGTGTGTGTGTGTATTTATATTCACACACACACTGTATATAAAGTATTATAAAGTATTTACAATAACAGATATCAGCATCCAATAAGAGATGAGGGTATTGGTGCAATATGTGGGTGATCCGATTTAGGGATGAGGTGATACTGAGGGAACAGCTTTTTATGGGACAAATGGAGAGACGGCAGTAAAATAAGGTAAAACACACAAAACCTGTACAATTTAAATCCACCTTTGCTTGTTTTCAGTCTGTCTTTTCTTTGTCACCATTAAAACACTGTTTTTTATTTCAGTTTCTGGTTTTACACGGAAGCCTGGTCGTGCGTAACACCTTTTTTCCATGGAGTCTTGGTGCTTGTCCTGATTTAGCTTGGGATCTATTTCTGTCCAGCCCTGGGGATACACCTAATTTGCCATAGTGAAATATATGTTTTCTGAGAGTGTGTTTGAGAATGAAAGTTAGAAGTTTTTAAGTACATATTAATATGTATGTGTTTAATAATCGGAGTCCTGTGGATATGCAAGGATGCATATATAGCAACACTATGTAAAGAGGCACCGGTCAGTGGTTCTCTCATTCTGCAGAGCGTTTTGGAGCCTGAAGGCTTTTTGCACGCTGAACTTGGAGATAAGGCAACCACAGCAACACTCCAAGAGAGGCAATGCATCCCAATCAGACGCACACACTCTGATAACCAGCCCAAAACTACATTCGACCACCAAAGACACCTGCCAGGAGCCAACCACCACACACCAGCGTACTCACACACACCTCCAAAACAATGAGGAAAACCACAAAAATCACACTTGTGTCAGACAACAACACAGACTTTGAGTATAAGTAAACAAACACAATGATGGACATTCACATTCAGAGAGCGATGTCAGAGACAGGGTGGGCAATTACATTCAGGATGCATTTGACGGGACTCACCTCTGCCTTCCTCTGTCTGGCGAGCAGTGAAAAGGACTGGCTTCCAGCAGCACTGTTGCCGCACACAGAGACAATGAGGCAGGGCGAGAGAGAGAGAGAGAGAGTGAGAGAAGGAGGGAGGGGGATGAGAGAGTGAGAAGTGGATGAAGGAGAGTGAAAGAGCAAGAGGAGGGAGCCAGAGAGGTTCTGAAGTAGACGGCCAATCAATGTAGAAATCAGTGCGAGAATCTGATGAAACGGCCGTGGATTAGCGATCAACGGCTTTCAGCTACCGAAAGGAGAAAGGGGGGAGTGAAAGTGCCCCAGTGAATGACTTCACGTAGAAAGAGGGGGGCGGAGGCAAAGAAAAGGCTAGGGAAAAAAGTACAATACAGCGCAAGAAAGGATTCCCAGTCTTGTCCAAGTTTCTTCAGAGCCTTGGAACTGAGCGCAGAAGGCCAATTCGTGGTACACCTGCTTTTTTCCTTCAAATCTGACTTAAGTTAAGACAAGAAATGAGGGAGGAGATGATAGTTCTTCTATTCTTGCTGGTTTTGTAGGTTTTGAGCAGATACCAAAGACTGTCAAGTGTCTCAAGATCAGGTCTCTCATCGTGTCAGGTTCATCAAGATCTCGGATTTGGGCTCAAAGACTGAGTTCGCTTTGGCTTTTATCTCCTTGGAGGTCTCTCTTTCTCAATTTCTTCTTCAGCATATCCGGATCACTAAGGCCCAAGGCTTGGGTGGTTGTGCCCCCCTCCCAGTGATAATAAAGTGATTTGGAAGAAGGGGGGGGATGGCTCCTCTGGCAAACACTGCACCAGGTGTTGTGTCCGGATTGGTCCAACTTGCTCCTGTGGCACGGTTACAGTGGAGTCCACGGCTCCAATTATTTAGGTCTCAAAAGGAGGGAGACCAAGAGGGAAAAAAGGCTTCTTTTCGAGTCTCGGCTCAGAAAGGAATTAATTAGATTGAAAAGTGCTTTTCAGAGCCCAGTCCCAAGAATTCTTCACAATGAACAGCCAAAACGTCCCAAATCAGAGACGAGAGAGGGTGGGAAGGGGGTTCGGAGAGGCGAGCGAGAAACAAGAGATCGAATTAAACAACGCAGAATGAGTTGAGAACTATCTGAATGTTAGAAAAGAACGAACAATCGTCCCCTCCCTTAGGTTTTCAGCACGGCTCTTTCTTTTCTCTCTGGCGTTCCGAGTTCTCCGCTTGGGATAATCCATCAGGAGGGGACCGGCTTCTTGCAGCTTTGAGCTCCACGTCCGGATGAAGCTCTCCTTGTACCGTTGCTCCTCTTTTGCTCTTGCAGCTTGTCGGCCGATCATTTTCTTTTCCTTGGCCGTGACAAAACGAGTGGGATAGCGATGTGTGGGAGAGCTCGGTAAAGAGAACAAGGGGGGAGAGAAGGAGAGAAAATAAAATAATCATAATAAAGCAGAGGGAGGTTGACATGAAAATGACAAAAAGAGGGAAGAAGATGAATGAATTCATTCGGAGAAGTGGGTCTGCTGGTGGAGGACGGGAATGGGGGAGAGGGAGCAGTGTGGGGCGTCCCGTCCCACACTCACTCCCCCGTGCCAAGAGAAAGGAGTGGTGAAGTGGCGGAGGTGGTGGTGATTCAGTCGACAACCTCGTTGTCTCGCTCACTTTCTTTCTTTCCTTATCCGTGATTCAAGAAGAGAGCCGGCTTACAGGAATCCTCTCGGATCTCCTCCCTCTTCCCCTCCCTCTCGCACACGTTCGGTTCATTATCATTCACTGGTTCTTACTGTGACACGCTTCAGTAACCCACTCACTCAGACGAGGCAGAAGAGATGCTGAATTCTAATGCAGGAGTGAGAAAAAGAGGTAGAGAAAAAGAGAAGCAGGAGGGGGGCAGCGCTGTGGACCAGCAGGTGTCCTCTCTCTCACTTTCTGCTCCATCTGTCTGTAAAAAGAAGCCGAGCCCTTCAAGAGGCCGTTCCACTTTATTCTGTTAGTCTCTCTCTCTCAAATGGCCTCGACACACTTCACCCAAGGCCAGAGCTTGTGAACAGCTCTGGAATAGGAAGAAGACAATGTGTATTACACCAACAGGTTTTGTAGTTCTTGATTTTAGAAAGGCAAAACTATAGTATTTGCATAGTTATTTCCACACCAAGGTATAGCTGTAGTTACTATACCTTTAACTCTGAGTGAGTTAAAGGTGGTTGTTTACTAGTCCAGTTCTTCACCATAGTCCTTGTGAACAGTTCTGGAAAAGGAGGTGGAAGACGATTGGTATTACATCAACAGGTCACAGGTTCTTAGGCTTGATTTTATTAAGCTAAAACTTTAGCACTAGCATAGCTTTCATTACACACAGGTACAGCTATTGTTACAAGAGTAAAATGTGAATGGTACTTACCTGCTCAATAGAAACATCGGTGATTGCTAGAGTAGTTTTTTGTTGTTGTTGTTGTTGCTGCAGTTTTAAGCTTAATTTTAAAGGTTTACCTTTATAAAACTTTACTACAGTCTTTATTATATAGGTGAATGGCTGTGAAATAGAAAGAGGAAGAAAACATCAATAAGTTTTGTAGTTCCTAGACGTCATATTAGAGATTTTATTCTTGTTAAACTTATAATTGATGATCATAGTTTTTTAGATTTATAGTTTTGTAGAACTTGAACAGGTTTTCTAGTTCTTAAGTTCTGTTTAAGAGGTTTTCATCAGAAAAATTTACCACTACTGATTATAATTTTCACCAAAAATAGGTAGTTATCACTATTATTAAAAGTAAAAGCATAATTTATTTATTTATTTATTTATTTTTATTTTTTTGAAGACAATGTGAGTTAGAGTGCTCCACATGGTTCAAAAGATTATTAGATGGTTCCCTACTGGCCATATTTCATCAAATATGATTTGGCCACGACCCTTAAGAAAATAAATTGGAATTACTGAATCACAATTCTGGGTGTTCATATTTACCCTGGTGCATAAATCAGCCAATAAATCAATTAAACTTTCAAACTTAAAAGACTTTTTAAACCTGGGAAAAAAAAAAAAAAAAAACTTTCAAACAAGGCCGTCTTACTATGTTTGTATGAATTTCTTTGAATCTACTTCTAACCTTAACTGAAATTGAATTCAAATTCAGGAACAAAATATTCTCACCTCAATTCTGAATGGTGCACAATGGCAAGAGTCAAACAGAATGTTTTTGTCATTTATCTGTAATTGCATGTGTCATTTAATTTATTTTTGATGAAATAGTACCCACAGAGAATTCACAAATGAGACCTCTTTAGTATCTCAGTTTGACCCTTCACAAAGCTTCGCCCCCCTTCATTACTGTTGCTATGTTCGACAAGCCACGTTGCTCTCACGCCACACATCATGTTCTCATGTAGTGAAAAATACAATGCAGAGCAAAGAGCAAAACACACAACGTGCCGACAGGCAAGACAGAGTAGGTTACTTTAGATATGAAATAAAGTGTCAGCTTTCAAATTTTGTCATTTTTTAAGAAATTCAAACAATAAATACCGTTTTGTGGCTCTTTAATGTGTTGTGACAGATCACTGTAGCGCCTCAGTTCAAGCGGCTCGTGAACTGATAATCTCTTCCTCTTTACTAGTTATAGCATGAAATAAACATGAATAAACATCAGAAGGTATCTTGCTTCAACTGCAGAAAGATGTCAATACACATGATTTTTCAAGTTAAAGTCCACTGACATTAATCTACTCTCCTGTCTGTTTTTTTTTGTCAGCCAAAATGGCAGATATGGCATTATGATTGGTCAGATCGCCTGTCAATCAAACTCCAAAAAGCGATCATAAGGGTCAAAGCGATTATAAGGAGAGCAAACAGAGAAACAGAAAAATCACCTGCTATTCAGAGGTTTCTCCTCACAGATCACACATTGTAGAAGAAATCTCAACACCTTCGTAAACTGCGCTCAGGTTTGCAATCGAAAGTCCTATTTTAATACAAACTCCAACAATTCTCATCCAGTTTTTCCAAGAGCTGCTATCCACATTCATTTTATAGCTCTATATTCTCTCTGTATGTCAACAATTGACTCATTTGTGTTTTTATTTCTCCCGAGAACAGTTTAAGCTTATATGACACATAACTGAGAACTTCCTCAAGAGCAAACTCTGACAATAACATTTTCCTATGGGTTGCCATAATGTTTGTCCTTTTGTAAGAGTACAGACTGTTTTCACGTGAGTTTCCTTGAACACTTATATGACTCACAGGCTAGTTAAGCTAACTCACCGCGAAGTCTGAGAGGAAGTTTGACCAGCACGATGCTTATACTTGCCATAATTAGATGGCTTCAAACTCTCTTAGCCTCGCAAATCCCACTAAAGGGCAACTGTGCGCTATTCTAGGGTATTTGTTATCCGTGTTGACGTTATGAGAAAGTTTGCTTATCTTAAATGTCAGAATATAAAGGGATGCCCTCGCCTGCTCCTCCGGCAGATCCAGGTTATTATTATTAAAAAAATCATTGTCATTCACCGTATTAAGAGCCAGTGCCCTTTTCACAAATATGATTGACAGAAGTGAGGGGCCAGAGGCACGGGGAGGGGAAAAGGGGGATCATAGAGTGACAGCCAACGATTTTGTCTTCCTCTCTCCCTCTCTTTCACAGACTCTCGCCTCGCGCTGCTGTGTATACAGACATTATAAATGCAATAAAACTGTCATTTGGAGACTGCGGCCATCACTTCAACTTGATTCCCACAGGAAGCGATTAAGGTGCGCGCACACACTTCCAGTTCCCACACCTACACCATCTGCGCTTCGACACCCTTCACCTAACCCCCATTTAATTAAACCGGGATTCAGCCGGTGATCACACACTACACACACCGTGACAATACGACTGTTTACAGCTGACTCTTGTTATAGTCGATCTAAAGCTGAAGGCACACGGTCCTCTGACTAATTTGAGAACTCGGTCGTCATCCGCTCTGACTTTTCGGGCCATGTACAAGCAACCAAACAGCTTTCACGGCGCTGATGAAAAGGAAATTAGCTGACAGGTAGAGCACCTACAAAGACTCAACACCTCGCTCCTCACGGTAAACAAAGCACCGCCGTAGGATCGCTCTTCTTCTTTTTCCACGCCAACACAGTCTCGATCAATGGCTCTGTAATAAAAGCAATTAAAAAAGAGGGGGGAAAAATGGGAAGGCTCAGAGCTGCCACCTCCGTCAGCTGAGCCCTCAGCAAAGTTTATCGTTGAGGATTATTGGGAAGGACACATCACAGAGCCGTCCCACGCACCCGGAGCCAACCGGCAGTGTCTCCAGACGCCAACCATCCACCTTGTATTCCCTTTCATGCGGCTGCTGTTAGGTTACGTGCTGATGAAAGGCATCAGTGTAATCCTACACTTCATCTCAACTTTACCACTGGATGCCACAGTCACTGTGAAGGGGGAATGATGAGCCCCTACAAGCGAGAGGCTTTTGAGCGTGTCATATATATGTCAGAGATCATGAAAGTCCACCGACTGCCTTAAACAGCATCTTAACTCACTTCATCTTTGTGATTTTTCTCACCACGCATCTTATATGAATGCAGTCGTATGTTCTAGCATTTTCCACCTCAGTGGAGCAGTCGCATCTGGAGAGGGTTACTGGATTTTACAATGGTGGGTCTACAAGGATGAATTGAGAACATGTTAGATCCGTCATTTGTTAAATAACCATTGCTTTGGAATGTGTAGGAAACTATGAATTACCAAGCATGCTAATGCTATCCATACCTTGGTGTTTCTTCAACTACAGGCAACTTGTGTCATAGGAATAGTTTTAATTAACGCTAAGTGATTCTAGCTTTCTCTTTGTCATGTTACGGTCATATTAAACCCATGCCACATGCCTTCATCCACATTTTTTTTTTTTTTTTGCTATTTTATTGTTTTACTCTTGTCCCTGACCTAGACTAAAGTCTTTTGAAAAAAAAAAAAAATGACAATACAATACTTATATATGTATTATATATTAATATTTCTTACAGTGTTCCAATAATACAAATGAAGTTCAGATGACCAAAACATCACATTAAATATTGTATGTTTTTGTGGTACTGAGTGGGATTTTTTATTGTATGCAAATTATTTCTAAATGTTTTCTAAAATTCATATATAAATAAATACTCCTTAGTTGTAATGTAATTTTCACCACAATCACAATAAACAATTTTGTCACTAATAGTTTTTCAATAATTGGTGTGCTGAACCTGGTTACCAAGGAGACCAGTGTTGGTGAAGAGCATGAGAGACATTTGAGACAGTGAAGAAAACAGAGAAAAATCAAAGTTAATATCAATTGTGAACAGAATTTTTTAACATGCATCAAGCTGTAATTGTGTGAAATGATACTGAAAGAGTGTGTTTTATATCATTATATAATATCAGTATATATTATATACTATTAAACATAGTTAGTGGGCAAATCTCATTTACTAGTGATTGAGTGAAGTCCACAGGGCCAAAAGTGCCCACAGACAACAGCTGAGAAGGCAATGTCTACACGAGCAATGTAGAAATGTTATTCAAGGTGTAAGTGGGGCACAAAAAGTAATGATAATCGTAATTTCTGCAACATCTGGACTACAAAGAGCCCCACTGCTCTGAGTAAAGCTAGACTGTTATCTGTCGTCTTTGCTTTTAGAATTTGGAAGAATGCATTTGAATATTAAAAAACTTCCTGTTGTGCTTCCCTCGCTACGAATTATCAAAGCTCAGCAGGATGCAGATCTAATCAACCACTGTCTTCCTCCGTCAGTCCGACCGTCTCCTGAGCTGCTCGCTCGTGGAGGAACGAAAAGAGGGCAGGAAGTTTGTCGCAGTGAAAAAGCATGAAGTTTTTAGAACAAGACCTGTAAAACAGAACGAGGGACAGAGGCCCATGTGGTTTCCAATGACCTCCAAGTTGAAGAACAAAGACGAGGCATCATGAAAGGAGACATATGGAATGCCCTTTAATCAGGCTTTCAGAGAGGTAAACAATTCTTTTTTGAAGTACACCATAGGTTGCGTCAGATGAGGGCTATACGGACACATTCCAGCATTTCCTCGGAAGAGGAATTAAGCTTTGCTCTACGAAGCCATTTGCATACAGGCAATTTTCAAATCCATTTGTGGATAAATATGAAGCCAGACATTTGCCAGCTGCTTCTTTCATCAATTCCCTAATAAACCCACGGAAAGCAGGAAAGGGGGCATAAAAAGAGTCTTATTAAAGCTTTGTATTAGTCAGATATTAAAACCCAATCTTTAATGCGAGCCAAGGGGCATTTCACACTCGATGTGTAAATTTCCCATGAATCACTGAGGGCAACACTTCACACGCCGGCTAAGGGAAACCCCCCTCGAGGGAAACAAGTCAACTCTTTCATTTCGCAACTGCTTTTCTCTCTCTCTGCCGCTGCTGCTGTCTCCTTTTTTCTTCCACTTTCATCAGTCTGGTGTCACTTGAAAGGCAGCAGCGAGAAACAGAAGAGGAGAACTCTGGGTTTCCTTTAGAAGATGCGCTGCGTGAATGCAGCTGGGTGCACTAGTTAACCGTGCGAATCGGTCAGTAATCCTTTAAGGATACCGGCAGGTGCAGGTGCCACCTTCTTTTTAATGCAGCAAACTGGGAAAAGGAGGTTGGAACCAGTGCCACCCAATCCCATAATGCACGCTGCTTCCTGCACTCACAGCAGATTCGGTCGACCCTTTGTACTCGTCTTTTTCGCCCCGTGGACGTCTGACTACGGGACTGGCAGTCACGGTGCGTGGAGCGGGAAAATGCGATAGAGGCGTTTGTGTGAAATTCCTTTCATGGGGGACTAGGTTGCACATTTCCCCCTCTTTTTCTGGAAGCCACAGCTAATTTTACGCACCCTTATCTGGCCCCCTTTCACTGGCAAGGCGCCTGCTTCTGCATGGGTCGGAGGCACTGGGCCATTTGCCACGCTCAAAAACGGAGCGAGAGAGAGATGCTCCTTGGGGTCTCTCCCTGCTTTGAGGATGTGGGGTGGCTCTCCTCCTGTTTCCATGGCAGCGCCTGGCTTTATTAGAATCCCGTTCCAGATGCGGCACAACAGCCTTTCGCCCCTGCCCCCTCCGTGCGCGAGCCATCTTTCCCCCCGCCTCACGCCCCTGACTGTTTTCCAGCAGTTAAGAAACTTGTCAAAAGTGAGGGATGGCGCGGTGTGTTGATAAATGAAGCATAATGGGATAACCACCGTGCGATTTCACACTTTGATAGCCTGTGGCACTGCCACTACTCAAAGCAGCCTGTTCCTTGTGCCACACGGGGGAAGCAACCATGCCCGAGTCTTTCCTATCAATGATATCCCTCTGGCCTCATCCTCTGCAATATGACACCTCTGCCTGGGAGGTGAAAAATTCAGAATTTAAGAATTGACTCCATTTTAATTCATGAGCGTGGATTGGCAGTGAATTGGCCACAACAAATAGGAAGCTGGAATTTGAGTTGGAATGACAGGGAGAGTAATTTTACTGAATTGCAATTCAAAGAAATTCAGCAGGTAATACATTCTGGGAAATTAAGTGCTCTTCCACCCTGGTCTACATGAGTGAACGTATTAAAGAGATAGTTTGCCAAAAAATGAAAATTCTGTCATTAATTACTCACCCTCATGTCGTTCCAAACCAGTAAGACCTTCGTTCATCTTTGGAACACAAATTAAGTTATTTTTGATAGAATCCAAGAGCTCTCTGACCCTCCCATAGACAGCAACACAACTGCAATGTTCCCAGACCCAGAAACGTTGCAAGGACATTGGTAAAATAATCCATGTGACATCAGGGCTTCAACCGTAATTTTGTGAAGCTACAAGAATACTTTTTGTGCACAAAGAAAACAAAAATAACGACTTCATTCAACAATTCTTCTCCTCCTGAACCCGTCTGCAGCTGTGCGCCGCCATTGTGGAAAGAGTATCACGACGCATGCGCTTGCTTCCGCTTCATGTAAATGATGGATGTGCGTGTTAGATAAGCAGCAGCACCATATGCATGCATTGTTAACTGTATAACTGATTAGATCTGGAATCTATAGATTAGAGATCTAATCTATTTTCCAATACTATATATATATATATATATATATATATATATATATATATATATGTTTTTGTTTTTACATATGTATGTTTTTTATTTTAAAGAGGTCATATGACGTTGCTAAAAAGAACATTATTTTGTGTATTTGGTGTAATGCAATGTGTTTATGCGGTTTAAGGTTCAAAAAACACATTATTTTCCACATACTGTAAATTATTGTTGCTCCTCTATGCCCCGCCTTTCTGAAACGTGCCGATTTTTACAAAGCTCATCATTCTGAGAAGCGAGGCGTGCTCTGATTGGCCAGCTATCCAGTGTGTTGTGATTGGCTGAATACCTCAAGCGTGAGACGGAAATGTTACGCCCCTTACCATATTGTGATGCCGTGTCCCGGCGCAGCGACACAAAAACAATAAAACCCATTACAAACGAGGCATTTGTTGCATCCAGTGGGGACATAATTACTGATTGTAATGACTTATACTGTCTTTTTACGCGTCGTGTAAACATTACTATGTCTGCATTTGTGATCAGAGAAAAGACAAACAACAAGCACTACCCTACACTGCTCAAAACCCACGTTTGAATAGTCAGTGGCAAATTCTTTAAATAAGAAAACATACTTACAGGCTGTGAGTCAGAAGTGCCAGACTGTCCTTGCAAAGTTGGAATTGCCCCACTTTATAGAAACAGTCTTTGTGCTCAGCTGGCAGGCTACTCCCAGGTTCAGGAAATAATCCTCCGTAAAATGTGCTGCACACACTCAAATATTTGGGTTGAACTGTTCTGGAACAGTGTTGTACATACAACTTAACCACTGATTTCTAGTTGTGTCCTCTTTTGGAAGCCCAAACAAAGTAGTTTCGCTTTCACAATGATACACAGCATCTCCAGGACATGGCGCTGGCGGCAGCAACAATACTACAGCAAGAATAAAAGTCCCGCCCTCTTTCTTTGCATATAAGTTTGGGCAGTGTTTTGTAAATCTCCCCACACCGTGACGTAGACATGTGGGGGCCTGTTTAAATGAGCCGTTTTAGGCGGCGTGGTTGAGTCTTAACTTTTATGAAGAATATCTCTTTGGTTTTGAGACTTTAATCTGTGCAATTTCAGGGATCTTATCTATGCGCAAACAGCTTGTAACACTCCAAAGAGAAAGGAAAACTTGAAATCGCATCATATGACCCCTTTAATATATATATACATATATATAAACACACATACATACATACATACATACATACACACACACACACACACACACACATACATATATACTGTGGTGGGAGGAGCAAACGACAGACACAGTGGGTGTGGCATCAGGCCTCGGAGAGGCTTTTATTAAAAAGAAATAATAAAATAAAGTGTCCAAAGGGAATAAAGTGTCCAAAATGAAGAGGGGATCTGGTGTCCTCGTCGTGCTGCGGGGTTCGTGAAGGAGCGGCAGTGTTCGAGAAGGAAGGGTCCATGTAAGGGGCGGAGTCCGGCGGCCGCATGCGCTCCCCACTCGGGTCCGGGGCGCGAGGGGTGGCGGCTTCGAGCTCCTTTAGCCCACGGCGCTTGTGGGGATGAACGGCCCGGCATCCTGGCCCGTCAGCCATATAACGGGTCCAGCGGCTCACGTCTCTGGCGGCGCGGGAATCCCGCTACGCACCCTCCCTGGACCCACGAGGACACCAGCGTGCATGCATGTGAAAGAGACCGGTCTCCCGAGGAGAGGCGCGCTCGGCATTTAACAGCGGCGGTGATGAGGCTCCATTCCCTTCAGGTGTGCCTCATCACACGCCGCCAGACCTGGCTGTTTCAGCGCCCCTCCTCTCTCACACACCCACTCCCGTCGGGACTCGGGAGCCTGGTGAAGTGCAGCGATTAAGGGACGGGTTGCTGCTGATAATAAGGGGGAGGCAGCCGACTCGTAACAATACATACATATATACATACATATATACATACATACATACATACATACATACATACATACATATATATATATATATATATATATATATATATATATATATATATGCAAAAACCTACAATTATTTAAACATTAAAGTTTTAAAATATTCAAATATAACTATTAAATACAAAATTTAAATCTATATATTTTAATCTCTCTCTCTCTCTCTCTCTCTCTCTCTCTACATACATATATTGTAAAATACAAATATCATTTAAAAGCAGTAAAGAGATCGACTGAATTCGGATCGAAAATCGGAGTGAAAATTTTGTCGAGCACCTCGATCGTTCCCGATGTTTGGCGCGGATTATCTGGTAATGTGAGGCATTCACCCATTGAATCTTGCACCTCCCGATCTGGTCGCACACAAATCGGAGTCGCCCCGATTATATCAAACATGTTTGATATTTAGGATTTAAATCGGGATGATGACGGCTATATGATTACGTCGGTACTTTCACAATAGCCAGTGCGCGACTGCAAAACACATAACGTTACGGCTCCCTTGGATAGTTGAGACGGAGGAAACTGCTTCTTGACGTTTTAACACGACTGTCTGTATAATGAGTCGAAAACGTATCACAACTGTAAGGAGAAAGAGAAGCGCTGGAGTGAAATCGCCTCAGTTTTGAATGTACCGGGTGAGTGCAAAAAGCTGCTAGCATGCTAGCTAACATGTAAACATCACTGAAATATCAATGACGATCTGCTGTGTGAGATCACGCGAGGCGCTCCCTCTGTGGCATATGATAATCTTAATAATATCTTGTAGTGTGTGATGCGCCACGATTTTCAAATCTTGTAGTGTGTGCATGTTTAAGATTTGAGGGAAGATAATCTGCAAAGATTCTCCTTATGTGTGTGCTGCAACCAGATTTCATAATCGGTTAGGATTTTAAAACTCCTGTAGTATGAGCACGGCTTAAGCGTTTACAACGCTGATTACACCGATTATGTTCATGCGTGCGCTCTGAGGGCATCTGGAGCGTCGTGTTTTCTGACGTACTTTCCAATCAAAATATGAGTTAGGTTCCAAGCTGAAAATAAAGAGCGATGGAAAATGAGATGATTTAGCAGGCTATTAAGGGCTATTAGTTTTGTTAGACAGCCCTCTGGGTGTGGGGTGCCAAAACGTGGGCCTGACACCCATTAGCCAAACTCATCCATGTGCATGTCACGGTCAATAAGACCCCACTAAAATGTCATCGCCCTAATAGATACTTACTGCCAGAGCACACACAGGACCCATCTCACGCTCCTCTTATCACCATCACGATGGTTTGCAGGCGTCCCATGCAGCTTAGCAGGAGATAATAGCTTTCCAAGCATCACGAATCAGCGTCTGGAAAAGAGAGGCCAACTTATTTTTCTCTGTTCATGGGTATGGTTAGCATGCTAGTCTTTCCCACTTTCTTACAGTATTGTACAGAAAGGACAGCATAGGGAATAGGGATGCAGTGATGGATGATGGCTAGAATACTAAACACTCCGCTGGGTATTACAAAAGCCTGTCTTCCAGGCGGAGTTAAATTTGTTTGTATTACCAGCTCAAATGCTAAGGATTAGCGAGAATGTGAGGAGAATTCTTAAGTTGGCAGATGTGAGGCGACCTTGTCACACACAGGAAGGACGGCCGTTTGCAACAAGGGAGACAACGGTTATAGATATAACGCATTCATGCGAGAATATCAGGCTCGTATTGGTGAGGGCGATGAAGCTCTGCCATTTCTAATGAGCGACGTGTGAGAGAACTGGAAATGTGGAGACATTAATGTTGGCCAATTTTGAGTTCATGCACCTTTGCTATTTTCTGGAAGGTGATTTTATTAACAAAACAGAAAAAAAGCAGCAAATAACATGTATATCGAATAGAAATGCATGGTATTCGCAACAGTAGGCTTATGGGTCCGATTCCCAGGGAGTGGATGCACTGATGCAATGCAAAGGCAATGCAAGTACCTTGGATAAAATAATAATTTATGCAGAATCACTCCTGCTTTTAAATGCATTTGTCACTCCTTAAACTTTGCACTGTTTATGTGGCTTATGTGTGCATGTTAATTGCCTTTGTAATATTTAAAACCCAAATACACATTTGCCAATATAAACATGCAGATGTATTATGTGCAGATATACTAAACAGAACATTTTTAACAACTCAATTTTGTATATTTAAGAAACAATATATGATATTAATATACACTTTTTATAATCTTTCTTGTTATATTTTAATTGTATTTAATATTTATGTCATATTACAGTTATCTAATATTTATATATTATGTATGATACAAAATATATATTTATATACACTATGACACACACAATTTGTTATCTACTGTATATACACTTTATGTACTGTTTGAAATATTTCTATATTTATTGTTATCATTTGTTTATATTTTAATTGTATTTTTTGTGTAGGCTAAATGTATTTTTCACAATTACATATATACATTTATTACTAAAGATACAAAATTATAAATACCTCTTGTAATATTTACTTTGTGATCATTTATTATAGTTTTTAACATTCATCTATATTTGCATCTAGCTTGCACTGCCTTGGAATTAAACCCTTAGGCTTGATGTTGCAAACACTATGCTTTTCTATTTGAAGTCTGCTATTTCAACAGTACAATTTACAGTATAGTTAAAATAGTGTCAATATATCACAGATTTTCCAATTATTAGATAAATGTATCTGCCAAATACATACATGTTGATTGAACAAATTGAACTAATTAAAGGCCAATTAAACTGTACAGTGTATAGTTCAACCCAAAACCTGTGAAAAACGACCTAAGCCTTTTGCTTACAAAACTTGGTGGCAAGTTGATAGTTGAAGTTTTAAACAGCGTCATCTCAACAAGTATCTGTCTCATATTGCCTTGGCAAGCAATAGAAGCAGCCGAATGTGTTCTCGGTGTTTATGTGCGAGAGTGACACTGGAAAATGCATAATTCATTTTCATTTGAGAGAAATAAATTGGGGAGGGTGGGGAGGCTCTGCTCCAATATCTCGACGAACGCCTCTCTCTGAGACAGCTGGATGCACGTGGCTGGGTAATAACATTAAATTGGTTCTGTCAGGTAATTTCTACAAGTGTTAGCCACACAGGAGGCTGGGGTGCAGCGCAATCAGAAGAGAAGGAATCTGGGGAGGGGGGGCATCGCATCACGGCTCATCCTAAAGTGCTCTGCGGCCGCCTCCTCTCTCCTCGCCGCCTGGCCTCCGTGAAGGTAATTGCAATCTGGGCTTGACGCTGTAAATATTGACCCTCTTGACCTGTTTCTCTGATGGGATTCTAACTGGGGACGTTACTTTTGGGGGTGTGTGGGAATGTGTGTGTTAGAGAGAGTCTTATATAGAAACACTGAAATTGAAAGATCAGATGGTACTATATATATATATATACATACACAGTGGGGAAAAAAATTATTTGATCCCCTGCTGATTTTGTACGTTTGCCCACTGACAAAGAAATGATCAGTGTATAATTTTAATGGTAGGTTTATTTGAACAGTGAGAGACAGAATAACAACAAAAAAATCCAGAAAAACGCATTTCAAAAAAGTTATAAATTTATTTGCATTTTAATGAGTCAAGTAAGTATTTGATCCCCTATCAATCAGCAAGATTTCTGGCTCCCAGGTGTCTTTTATACAGGTAAGGAGCTGAGATTAGGAGCACTCTCTTAAAGGGAGTGCTCCTAATCTCAGTTTGTTACCTGTATAAAAAACAAACTGTCCACAGAAGCAATCAATCAATCAGATTCCAAACTCTCCACCATGGCCAAGACCAAAGAGCTGTTCAAGGATGTCAGGGACAAAATTGTAGACTTACACAAGGCTGGAATGGGGTACAAGACCATCACCAAGCAGCTTGGTGAGAAGGTGACAACAGCTGGTGCGATTATTCACAAATGGAACACACACAAAATAACTGTCAATCTCCCTCGGACTGGGACTCCATGCAAGATCTCACCTCGTGGAGTTTCAATGATCATGAGAACGGTGAGGAATCAGCCCAGAACTACACGGGAGGATCTTGTCAATGATCTCAAGGCAGCTGGGACCATAGTCACCAAGAAAACAATTGGTAACACACTATGCCGTGAAGGACTGAAATCCTGCAGCGCCTGCAAGGTCCCCCTACTCAAGGAAGCACATGTACAGGCCCGTCTGAAGTTTGCCAATGATTCAGAGGAGAACTGGGTGAAAGTGTTGTGGTCAGATGAGACCAAAATCGAGCTCTTTGGCATCAACTCAACTCGCCGTGTTTGGAGGAGGAGGAATGCTGCCTATGACCCCAAGAACACCATCCCCACCGTCAAACATGGAGGTGGAAACATTATGCTTTGGGGGTGTTTTTCCACCCCCTTCTGGATTGGGGTGAATTGCCTGTATTCGATGTAAGGCCTCATGCACCGAACCGAGATGTCCGTACCGTGATGGTTCGGTACGAATACATGTATTGTTCCACCCCTAATATATATATATACACACACACATATACATGTATTTGAAAATAGACAGCGCCACACACGGCAGCCATGGTGCTTGGCTCTCCAGTTGTTTTAGTGTTTTTGTTAGTTTTTCCTGTTTTTTGTTTGTCAAACACGATCAGTTTCACCAGGGACGAACTGCTGAACATTCGGCAGAACACACCACAAAATCTCCTACCGCTTTTCGATTATTCGGATGTTTTGCTGAACGTTGTAGTCGGCAGAGCAGCGGCGCTGTTCAGACTCTTCAGGACACGCAGACGGGGGAAGCGAGCCGGCGCGCTCGTGAAGCTCAGACAACGTGGATTCAGTACGGCGTTGCCTAGCATCCATCTCGCGAATCTCCGCTCTCTACCCAACAAAACGGACAAACTCCTTCTGCTTTCCTGATTAAACAAGGACTTTTCAAACTCTGCTGCTCTGTGTTTCACGGAAACCTGGCTGAATGACGCTATTCCGGACAGCTCGCTCCATCTGCCGGGCTTTCAGATGTTCAGAGCGGACCGCGACGCAGAATCAACGGGGAAATCGTGCTGCGGCGGGACGTGTTTTTACATCAACAAAAGGCAGTGTACAGATGTAACTGTGTTAAAGAAGATGTGCTGTCCCGATCTGGAAGTGCTCTTCATTAACTGTAAGCCTTTCTACTCGCGGCGGGAGTTTTGCTCGTTCATTCTCGTTAGTGTTTACATTCCTCCACAAGCGCACGTGAGCTCAGCTTTACAGAAACTCGGTGATCTGATCACAGAGACTGAGTAACAACACCCGGACTCTGTTTTAATCATTCTAGGGGACTTTAATAAAGCAAATCTCTCCCGTGAACTGCCAAAATACAGACAGCATGTTACATGTCCCACCAGAGACAGTAATATATTGGATCACTGTTACACAGCAATAAAAGATGCATATCACTCTGTCCCACGGGCAGCTTTAGGACTCTCTGATCACTGTTTGGTTCATCTTATACCAACCTACAGGCAGAAACTGAAATCAGCTAAACCTGTATTAAGGACTGTAAAAAGATGGACTAATGAAACAGAGTGGGTTTTACAAGCCTGTTTCGACCTCACTGGTTGGAGTGTTTTTGAAGCTGCAGCAAAGGATCTGGATGAGCTCACAGAGACTGTAACATCTTATATCAGTTTCTGTGAAGATATGTGCATTCCTACCTGGACTCATCTAACTTACAACAATGACAAACCGTGGTTCACTGCAAAACTCAGACAGCTCCATCAGGCCAAAGAAGATGCTTAAAGGAAGGGGAACAGAGTCTTGTATAAACAGGCCAAATACACACTGGAAAAGGAGAAGGAAAAGGAGATTCAGGACTTGATGACTACAGACCTGTGGCTCTAACATCTGTGGTCATGAAGTCATTTGAAAAACTGGTTTTGGCTTATCTGAAGGCCATCACTGGACCCCCTGCAGTTTGCCTACAGAGTAAACAGGTCTGTGGATGATGCAGTCAACATGGGACTGCACTTCATCCTGCAGCATCTGGACAGACAAGGGACTTATGTGAGGATCCTGTTTGTGGACTTCAGCTTAGCTTTTAACACGATCATCCCATCACTCCTCCTGTCCAAACTAACTCAGCTCTCCGTGCCCACCTCTGTCTGTCAGTGGATCACCAGCTTCCTGACAGGCAGCAGCTAGTGAGGCTGGGAAAATACACATCCAGCTCTGGAGCTCCTCAGGGCTGTGTTTTCTCCCCACTGCTCTTCTCCCTCTACACCAATAACTGCACATCTAAAGACCCCTCTGTCAAGCTCCTGAAGTTTGCAGACGACACCACACTGATCGGCCTCATTCAGGACGGTGACGAGTCTGCTTACAGACAGGAGGTTTAAGAGCTGTCTGTCTGGCGCAGTCTCAACAACCTGGAGCTCAACACGCTCAAAACAGTGGAGATGACCGTGGACTTCAGGAGAAACCCCCTGCTCTCCCCCCACTCACCATCATGAACAGCACTGTAACGACAGTGGAGTCATTCAGATTCCTGGGCACCACCATCTCCCAGGACCTGAAGTGAGACATTCACATAGACTCTATTGTGAAAAAGGCCCAGCAGAGGTTGTCCTTCCTTTGCCAGCTGAGGAAGTTCAACCTCCCACAGGAGCTGCTGAAACAGTTCTACTCTGCCATCATTGAATCCGTCCTCTGCACTTCAATAACTGTCTGGTTCAGCTCAGCTACCAAATCTGACCTCAGAAGACTACAGAGGGTAGTCCAGACTGCTGAGCGAATCATTGGTACAACCCTCCCCACTCTCCAAGAACTGTACTCATCCAGAGTGAGCAAAAAGGGCTGGCAAAATCACTCTGGACCCTTCACATCCAGCACACTCCCTCTTTAAGCTGCTGCCGTCTGGTCGGCGCTACAGAGCTCTGAGCACCAGAACGGCCAGGCACAGGAACAGTTTCTTCCCTCAGGCAATCCTTCTCATGAACATTTGAACACTTAACAATAAACATGAAACACACAACACTATCATACATTTATTTATTTAACACACATACTTGTTACATTTCAAATTTGCACCTAACATACCTGTACATTAGGGGTTGAACGACTTCAGATTTTTTGAAGTCGACATTTGTGTGATGAAAGTCGAGTCAACGTCGACTAGTCGCTGATGATGTCATTAATGAATAAATAAGCCTGAACCTTGAGCTGAGACCTGAACACCTTGTACACAACTGGCATATGATACAGCACTGCACACGTGGCTATTGCTCCTATAACAGCTCATTTTTATCAGTTCTTTCGTCTTTGGGTCGTTACATTTCTAACAGATTTCTGCTTGTTATAAATCAGATACAGATAAAGTAGCACAGTAAAGATTGCATTTATATCAATGAATTAGTGAGAGAGCGATTGCGTGTGTGAATTAATTCTACCTGGCAGCGTCTCTCTACTTATAGGGAACCTGTGGGTTTTAGTTACTAAGAAATATATGCTGGAACTTTTCAGTTTCTAAGCTACATCATTGAGAAATTACAGAACAGTGTTGACAATACGTGCCACTAAATGATTCTGTGCGCTCGCGATCTGAGCTGTCTGTTGCCTATATATGTGCGTTACAATGCAGCAGCGCATTAGATTATAGATAGGTGATTAATTTCCCTGTAGCTACAATAAGGTGTTTAAAACCTGCACTCTCCCGTTCTATTTTGAGCATCCCGATGGTATAATCACACGTCTTGTGGAGCGCTTTTGAAGTATGCATTTATTTGTCATTTTAACTGTTTGGAAACGGAGCGTAAATGTGGACTTTTTTCTTATCCTTTGCGCCCTCTATAGGACCAGCGACTAGTCAACGTCAAGCTTAAAGTGTCATGGCAGAGCATAATCGACTAGTCTGTACAACCCCTACTGCACATACTAAATTGTTTATTTTGTATATTGTGTTTGTGCTATTTTGCACATTGTCTATTTTTTTTTATATTTGTATATTATTTTTATTATCTGTGTCTTGTCTTGTCACTGTCATTCTGTCGCACTGTGGAGCTTCTGTCACCAAAACAAATTCCTTGTATGTGCAAACATACCTGGCAATAAAGCTAATTCTGTTTCTGATTCTGATTCTGACATATATACAAACCCGATTCCAAAAAAGTTGGGACACTGTACAAATTGTGAATAAAAAAGGAATGCAATAATTTACAAATCTCATAAACTTATATTTTATTCACAATAGAAGATAGATAACATATCAAATGTTGAAAGTGAGACATTTTGAAATGTCATGCCAAATATTGGCTCATTTTGGATTTCATGAGACCTACACATTCCAAAAAAGCTGGGACAGGTAGCAATAAGAGGCTGGAAAAGTTAAATGTGCATATAAGGAACAGCTGGAGGACCAATTTTCGACTTATTAGGTCAATTGGCAACATGATTGGGTATAAAAAGAACCTCTCAGAGTGGCAGTGTCTCTCAGAAGTCAAGATGGGAAGAGGATCACCAATTCCCCCAATGCTGCGGCGAAAAATAGTGGAGCAATATCAGAAAGGAGTTTCTCAGAGAAAAATTGCAAAGAGTTTGAAGTTATCATCATCTACAGTGCATAATATCATCCAAAGATTCAGAGAATCTGGAACAATCTCTGTGCGTAAGGTTCAAGGGTGGAAAACCATACTGGATGCCCGTGATCTTCGGGCCCTTAGACGGCACTGCATCACATACAGGAATGCTACTGTAATGGAAATCACAACATGGGCTCAGGAATACTTACAGAAAACATTGTCGGTGAACACAATCCACGTGCCATTCGCTGTTGCCGGCTAAAACTCTATAGGTCAAAAAAGAAGCCATATCTAAACATGATCCAGAAGCGCAGGCGTTTTCTCTGGGCCAAGGCTCATTTAAAATGGACTGTGGCAAAGTGGAAAACTGTTCTGTGGTCAGACGAATCAAAATTTGAAGTTCTTTTTGGAAAACTGGGACGCCATGTCATCCGGACTAAAGAGGACAAGGACAACCCAAGTTGTTATCAGCACTCAGTTCAGAAGCCTGCATCTCTGATGGTATGGGGTTGCATGAGTGCGTGTGGCATGGGCAGCTTACACATCTGGAAAGACACCATCAATGCTGAAAGGTATATCCAAGTTCTAGAACAACATATGCTCCCATCCAGACGTCGTCTCTTTCAGGGAAGACCTTGCATTTTCCAACATGACAATGCCAGACCACATACTGCATCAATTACAACATCATGGCTGCGTAGAAGAAGGATCCGGGTACTGAAATGGCCAGCCTGCATTCCAGATCTTTCACCCATAGAAAACATTTGGCGCATCATAAAGAGGAAGATGCGACAAAGAAGACCTAAGACAGTTGAGCAACTAGAAGCCTGTATTAGACAAGAATGGGACAACATTCCTATTCCTAAACTTGAGCAACTTGTCTCCTCAGTCCCCAGACGTTTGCAGACTGTTATAAAAAGAAGAGGGGATGCCACACAGTGGTAAACATGGCCTTGTGCCAACTTTTTTGAGATGTGTTGATGCCATGAAATGTAAAATCAACTTATTTTTCCCTTAAAATGATACATTTTCTCAGTTTAAACATTTGATATGTCATCTATGTTTTATTCTGAATAAAATATTGAAATTTGAAACTTCCACATCATTGCATTCTGTATTTATTCACAATTTGTACAGTGTCCCAACTTTTTTGGAATCGGGTTTGTATATATACAGTATATACACACACACGCACGCACACATATATATATATATATATATATATATATATATATATATTTATTATTATTATTTATTTATTTATATATATATATATATATATATGTGTGTGTGTGTGTGTACAGGGCCTAAAATTAACAATCGCCAAACGCCAAATGCGAGTAAAAATCGGCGTTGGCGAGTATATGTAACAGTGTCAGTCACCAGTTAGTGGGTAAAACTTTTGATGGCCAGCTTGTCCGTAGACACGGTAATAATAACTTTTACCGGTAAAAGTTATTAGAATTTTAGTTATTACATATAGTAAAGTTATTACGATATTACGCGGTTTTGGCGAGTTACCTCGTAAACATAGTCTTAAATGACAGTAAAGAGTTTGGAGAAAATAGGATATGTGTCAGATCCACGTCATGTGCATCAGGTTTTAAAGAGACAGACAGCACTGCTTTTAAAGTAAAACCTGCTGAAGTCTGTCAGTGATGTAAATCAAAGAACAAAAGAAAAAGAGAAATCACTCGACTGCTCTAGTAGCTGATTAATAAAGATTAATCTGTATAGTTTAAGCATATACAGTACAATTTATAGTTTATGATTGTTTTAAAATCACTTAATATTTCAGAGCTTATTAAATGTTAAAAATAATGGCTTTTAATTATACTGTAATGTTGAATGGCTATAATTAATAGATAAAATTGAGGGGAAACACATTTAATAGAGACACCAGTAGCAGTATTGGTATCAATACTTCATTAATAATAGGCTAATTAGTAAAAAGACGCCATTAAAAACATTAAATATACTATATTTATGTTGTTACATTAAATTGGAGGTTCAATGTGAAATTATGACAATATAAATATGTGATTAATCATGATTACTTGCAGAAAAATGTGAGATTAATTATTTTTTTAATCAATAACTAATGTTATAACAGCACTAATGTTAACCTTTTATAGATTTTAGATTTCAGTTTAATTTCTAATTTTATAGGTCCCCCCAAAAAGAGATCGGGACAGCCCCCACCCCCTTGGCCCCCTTCAGATTTTCAGTTTGATAATCTGGCCCTCAAATGAAGCTAACTGAACACCCCTGCTCTAATCCATTAACGTGTGTTAAAATGATACATTTTCTCAGTTTAAACATTTGATATGTCATCTATGTTTTATTCTGAATAAAATATTGAAATTTGAAACTTCCACATCATTGCATTCTGTATTTATTCACAATTTGTACAGTGTCCCAACTTTTTTGGAATCGGGTTTGTATATATACAGTATATACACACACACGCACGCACACACACACACACACACACACATATATATATATATATATATATATATATATATATATATTTATTATTATTATTTATTTATTTTTATATATATATATATATATATATGTGTGTGTGTGTGTGTGTGTACAGGGCCTAAAATTAACAATCGCCAAACGCCAAATGCGAGTAAAAATCGGCGTTGGCGAGTATATGTAACAGTGTCAGTCACCAGTTAGTGGGTAAAACTTTTGATGGCCAGCTTGTCCGTAGACACGGTAATAATAACTTTTACCGGTAAAAGTTATTAGAATTTTAGTTATTACATATAGTAAAGTTATTACGATATTACGCGGTTTTGGCGAGTTACCTCGTAAACATAGTCTTAAATGACAGTAAAGAGTTTGGAGAAAATAGGATATGTGTCAGATCCACGTCATGTGCATCAGGTTTTAAAGAGACAGACAGCACTGCTTTTAAAGTAAAACCTGCTGAAGTCTGTCAGTGATGTAAATCAAAGAACAAAAGAAAAAGAGAAATCACTCGACTGCTCTAGTAGCTGATTAATAAAGATTAATCTGTATAGTTTAAGCATATACAGTACAATTTATAGTTTATGATTGTTTTAAAATCACTTAATATTTCAGAGCTTATTAAATGTTAAAAATAATGGCTTTTAATTATACTGTAATGTTGAATGGCTATAATTAATAGATAAAATTGAGGGGAAACACATTTAATAGAGACACCAGTAGCAGTATTGGTATCAATACTTCATTAATAATAGGCTAATTAGTAAAAAGACGCCATTAAAAACATTAAATATACTATATTTATGTTGTTACATTAAATTGGAGGTTCAATGTGAAATTATGACAATATAAATATGTGATTAATCATGATTACTTGCAGAAAAATGTGAGATTAATTATTTTTTTAATCAATAACTAATGTTATAACAGCACTAATGTTAACCTTTTATAGATTTTAGATTTCAGTTTAATTTCTAATTTTATAGGTCCCCCCAAAAAGAGATCGGGACAGCCCCCACCCCCTTGGCCCCCTTCAGATTTTCAGTTTGATAATCTGGCCCTCAAATGAAGCTAACTGAACACCCCTGCTCTAATCCATTAACGTGTGTTTGGAAAAAAAAATACGCACCACATACGCACTGCAAACTGAGTATGTGTGAAACAGGAGTAACACGATGGCCTGCTCCGTTTGCCAAAAACATGCAAAGGACAAGAATCTCAACGTTTTTTAGAGACGAAAAAATAAAATATAAATCAATAAATCTGTTTGTTGTTTTTTTCTTGTAAGTAAAGTAAAGGACAAATTAAAAACATTGTAAATATGTTTAGTCATTGTAGTAGTAATGACTGCCTGTTTTTGCAAAAAGAGTTTCATGGCCGGTAAAAATATCTTTTGGCCGGTAAATTTTATCACGTCACCGGCAAATGGCAGGTGTGGCAAACAGTTAGTTTTAGGCCCTGTGTGTGTGTGTAGGACCCTCAGCGGCAGGGACTGAGGGACTCGTCAGAGTAGAAGGAACGCTCAGTGCAGCAAAATATAGAGATAGCCTTTATGAAAACCTAGTCCAGAGCATTCAGAACCTCAGACTGGGCAGAAGGTTTACCTTCCAACAGGACAATGACCCTAAGCACACAGCAAGAGTGGCTTATAGACAACTCTGTAAATGTCCTTGAGTGGCCCAGCCACAGCCTGAGATTGAACCCAATCAAATATTAATTATAGAAACCTGAAAATGTGCATCTGCCCCCATCCAACCTGACAGAGCTTGAGAGGTGAAGAGGTGAGGAGAAGGATGGCAGATAATTGCCAAATGCTGATGAGCAAAGCTTGTCGCATCAAACAAAAAAGACTTGAGACTGTAAAGGTTCTTCAGCTAAATATTTAGTTAAGGGTATGAATACTTATGCAATGTACTTATTTCAGTCTTTTATTTTTAATACATTTACGAAGTTGTGACAATTCTGTTTTTGCTTTGTCGGTATGGTGTATGGAGTGTAGATTGATGTGGAAAAAAAAGTATTTTAAAGCAGTTTAACATAAGGCAGCAACATAAAATGTGAAAAAAAAAAATTAAGGGGTTTGAATACTTTTGCAAGGCTTGAGTATATTCAAGGCTTATCTTGGGTTTATTTGACAATAATGGCTGTGTGTTGAGTTATTTTCAGAGCACAGTAAATCTACACTGCTATACATGTTGCACATTGACTACTCTAAAATAAATCCAAGTTTCATTTTTATATTATTGTCCCTTGATAAGTTATAATAAAATAGTTGCTCAAATGTGAGGGGTGTACTCACTTTTGTGAGATACTGTATATATACATATATATGAAGCGTTAGCGTTAGTTCTGGCAGGTCACGTGAGTCAAGCTTGCATCAGCTGACACTCAGCTGATCACATCTACCAATAGGAATACGACACCTATCACGGCATCCCTACATAAGCGCTATTCAGTATCATTCAGCAGCTTGATTGCTCGGGAGCAAATTACCCTCCTCCATCCCCAACTCCTCCTTTCGCCAAAGTCAGGACTCGGCTTCTGACATTCCTGTTGAATCAGACTCCCTAATCTTGAGTAATGTGCTACATTAAATGTACTTAAGTACATTAATGATATCTGCTTGGTTCTGTTCTGTTAACCCTTGGGGGGTTATTATTGCTGCTCTCCCTGCTCATTCATGACAGGCTGCATGGATGGGCAGGGAGTTTTTGTCCAGAACAGAACCATACCGCCAAACCAAACTGTATGCTAAGTGTCTATCATTGACGATAGTGGTCCTGACAGAAATGCCATCAAAGCTTTACATGCAAAAGCTCATTATCCAATCTCTTTCATTATAACTAAGGTTTACATACTGCAATGGAAGAAGATCAGTACAGTTTTCATCTTTATGGCCACATTCATGCCATTCCTGCTCTTCTGTTTGCCTCATGCTGTTCTGAATTTGGTTTACATTAATAACAATCACATTTCACAACCAGGTTTAAAAACAGCAGTTTAACTAGGACAAACAAAACTGCGTCTCTATCAGTAGAGAATCACAAAATCTTCAATGCCTGATCAAAAACAGTTGGTATTGTGATACAGTATCTAGTTGTCGATAATCAAAAGAGCTTTTCTTTAACAGTTAGTGCAATGCTAAGAAAGTAAGCTGAGCTGGCAGCAAGCAAGCACATTTGACATTTTTAGCTTTGGTGATATGATACAGTACATATGTATATATGATATTTACAGTTAGGTCCATATATGTTTGGACACTGACACAATTTTCATAATTTCGGCTCTGTATGCCACCAGAATAGAATTATAGAATAGAATTAAAACAAAGATTAAACTGAAGTGCAGACTTTAAGCTTTAATTCAAGGGGTTGAATAAAAATATAACATAAAAAGCTTAGGAATGTAATTAGACAAATAAATATAATCATAAATAAAATGTTCATTTTTAATATTTTGTTGAGAACCCTTTGCAGGCAATGACTGCCTTAAGTCTGAAACTCATGGACATCACCAAAGATTGGGTTTCCTCCTTTGTGATGTTTTCCCAGGCCTTTGCTGCAGCTGACTTCAGTTGTTGTTTGTTTGTGGGTCTTCCTGCCTTTAGTTTTGTCTTCAGCAAGTGAAATGCATGCTCAATCATAAGATTGACTAGATATTCATTGCAGAGTATTCCACTTTTTTACCTTCAAAAACTCCTTGGTTGCTTTTGCTGTATGTTTTGGGTCATCGTCCATTTGTACTATGAAGCGCTGTCCAAGCAACTTTGCTGCTTTTGACTGAATCTGGGCAGAGAGTATATCTCTATACACTTCAGAATTCATCCGGCTGCTTCTGTGTTCTGTCATGTCATCGCTAAACACCAGTAACCCAGTGATGACAGATGATGTTGTATGCTTTGGATCATGAGCTGTTTCAAGCTTTCTCCATACATCTTTTTTTTTTTTTTTTTTTTCTTTTCTGTCATTCTGGTACAGGTTCATCTTAATTTCAACCATCCAAAAAATACTTTTCCAGAAGTGGTCTTGCTTTTTTAGATGTTTTTTTGGCAAAGTCTAGTCTAGCCTTGTTTGCACCTTGTAGTGAACCCTCTGTATTTGCTCTTGTGAAGTCTTCTCTTGATTGTAGACTTTGACAGTGACACGACTACCTCCTGGAGAGTGTTCCTCTCTTGGCTGGATGTTGTGAAAGGGTTTTTCTTTACCATGAAGAGGATCCTCTGGTCATTCACCACTGTTGTCCTCCGTGGACATCCAGGCCTTTTTATGTTGCTGAGCTCACTAGTGCGTTCTTTTTTTTTTTTTTCTCAGAATGTACCAAACTGTTGATTTGGCCACTCCTAATGTTCCTGCTATCTCTCTGATGCCCAGATCCTTTGACCACATGATGTGGGTTCAGAGCAAAAGCTTCCAAATGCAAATGGAACACTTAGAATCAATTCCAGAACTTTTACCTGCTTAATTGATGTATAAATAACGAAGGAATAGCCTACGCCTGTCCATGAAACAGCTTTTGAGCCAACTGTCCAATTACTTATGGTCCCTTGAAAAAGGGGGAGGTACATATTAAAGAGACGTAATTCCTTAACCTTTCCTCCAATTTTGATGAGAATACCAAATTAAACACTCAAATTAAAGCTCAGAGTGTGCACTTTAAGCCCATATTCATTATATATGTAACTTGAATATGTTTTGGTCAAAGAATAAAATAATAAAAATTGTACCTGTGTCCAAATATATTGACCTAACTGTATGTGTAAAGCTAGTTAACATTTTCATGATAAAAAATTAAATACACAGTAAAATGGTTTTATAATATTGAACGTATATAGAACAGTTCTGAGATAAAACTAGTTAGGATTCTGAATACATACATACTGTGTGTGTGTGTGTGTGTGTGTGTGTGTGTATACAGGTGCATCTCAATAAATTAGAATGTCGTGGAAAAGTTCATTTATTTCAGTAATTCAACTCAAATTGTGAAACTCGTGCATTAAATTCAATGCACACAGACTGAAGTAGTTTAAGTCTTTGGTTCTTTTAATTGTGATGATTTTGACTCACATTTAACAAAAACCCACCAATTCACTATCTCAACAAATTAGAATATGGTGACATGCCAATCAGCTAATCAACTCAAAACACCTGCAAAGGTTTCCTTAGCCTTCAAAATGGTCTCTCCGATTAGTTCACTAGGCTACACAATCATGGCGAAGACTGCTGACCTGACAGTTGTCCAGAAGACAATCATTGACACCCTTCACAAGGAGGGTAAGCCACAAACATTCATTGCCAAAGAAGCTGGCTGTTCACAGAGTGCTGTATCCAAGCATGTTAACAGAAAGTTGAGTAGAAGGAAAAAGTGTGGAAGAAAAAGATGCACAACCAACCGAGAGAACCGCAGCCTTATGAGGATTGTCAAGCAAAATCAATTCAAGAATTTGGGTGAACTTCACAAGGAATGGACTGAGGCTGGGGTCAAGGCATCAAGAGCCACCACACACAGACGTGTCAAGGAATTTGGCTACAGTTGTCGTATTCCTCTTGTTAAGCCACTCTTGAACCACAGACAACGTCAGAGGCGTCTTACCTGGGCTAAGGAGAAGAAGAACTGGACTGTTGCCCAGTGGTCCAAAGTCCTCTTTTCAGATGAGAGCAAGTTTTGTATTTCATTTGGAAACCAAGGTCCTAGAGTCTGGAGGAAGGGTGGAGAAGCTCATAGCCCAAGTTGCTTGAAGTCCAGTGTTAAGTTTCCACAGTCTGTGATGATTTGGGGTGCAATGTCATCTACTGGTGTTGGTCCATTGTGTTTTTTGAAAACCAAAGTCACTGCACCCATTTACCAAGAAATTTTGGAGCACTTCATGCTTCCTTCTGCTGACCAGCTTTTTAAAGATGCTGATTTCATTTTCCAGCAGGATTTGGCACCTGCCCACACTGCCAAAAGCACCAAAAGTTGGTTAAATGACCATGGTGTTGGTGTGCTTGACTGGCCAGCAAACTCACCAGACCTGAACCCCATAGAGAATCTATGGGGTATTGTCAAGAGGAAAATGAGAAACAAGAGACCAAAAAATGCAGATGAGCTGAAGGCCACTGTCAAAGAAACCTGGGCTTCCATACCACCTCAGCAGTGCCACAAACTGATCACCTTCATGCCACGCCGAATTGAGGCAGTAATTAAAGCAAAAGGAGCCCTTACCAAGTATTGAGTACATATACAGTAAATGAAAATACTTTCCAGAAGGCCAACAGTTCACTAAAAATGTGTTTTTTTTTTTTGTTTTTTTTTGGTCTTATGAAGTATTCTAATTTGTTGAGATAGTGAATTGGTGGGTTTTTGTTAAATGTGAGCCAAAATCATCACAATTAAAAAAACCAAAGACTTAAACTACTTCAGTCTGTGTGCACTGAATTTAATACATGAGTTTCACAATTTGAGTTGAATTACTGAAATAAATGAACTTTTCCATGACATTCTAATTTATTGAGATGCACCTGTGTGTGTGTGTGTGTGTGTGTGTGTATATATATATATGTATATATATATATATATATATATATATATATATATATATATATATATATATATATATATATATATATATATATATATATAGAATGCAGTGTAATATTTCACACAGTTCTCTGATCATTCCGATTTAATTTCATTGAGTGAAGAACAAATTTCTACTGACGTGTGTCATGTATTATTTGCATTATTTTCTCCTTCTCTCTGAAAGCGGTGATGTAGTGAAAATATCTGGCAGTGTGGGTTTTCTAGGAAATGCGTGTACTCGCTGGACCTCTGCTTTTTGTAAATACTATGGTGTATTGTGCACGTTATTTTTTTTTGACAGACATCAATATTGCGATATTTAAACGATGTGGATTTGAAAAAACAGATGGATCGTAAGGTAATATTTATTTCTTAGCTGGCAAATATTCAGTTAAGTAATTGATGCCCATGAGTGTGTTATGTTATGAGTTCTAATATTACAATGTTTCTAATGTTTTTGACGGACGTGATAACCCTATATATAAATTAAAAATGAATTAAAAAATATTAGAAAACCTTGATTTTATATATAATGACTTTATAATTTTCAACAAAACCTATTATTGTCTATGACCTGTATATATTGTCTATATTAGTCAGCATTTCCTTTGAAACAGCACAGTTGTTAAATACATGTAGCAAAAAATATAGAAAATGTTCAATATATCTAAAAATATCTAATGCCTTTGCAAGGCATTAAAACACATGCACGTGATTATTGAATGTAGCATGAAGTGGCATCTGAAGCCCAAATCTCTCCAACACCTAAATGTTAAACCCTGACACCTGTTCCTTGACTTACCTTGCAGGCTTCTGCAGTTCTGCAGCCACACTAATAAAGCCGTGCAGTGACGTTTGAGCTGAAACAAGTTGCTCTTTTAGGAAGTTTATAATGTTCTACTGACACCAGCGTCTCCTATTACTCTTGATCTATGGGCTCTGTAAGGTCATTTCATCCCCGTGGCAACACCAACGTCATGCTGTTCCTTGACTCACAGCTTAGACAAATGCCACTGACCGCTACTGATCTCAAAAAAACAATCGGTTCTCTTGGCGAGCAGTCCTTCCCATCGCTAATGTCAGCCTCACATACACTAACTCTGACTGACCTGAACACCAACGCATAAACAAAATAAAAAGCCATCAATGCAATCACATCGCCTGAGAGGAGTTTGTGCGCAGATGGTGGGAAGGTTCTCCTAGGTCTTATCGCTTTGATCCTAGTCTTAAGATCTGCTGAACTTCCATCCCTAACCTCCAGACAGCATTTAGGTGTTTGACTGATAAGACAAGCAACCAATCAGAACACCCCAGTGACCACATAGCAACATTGTAAAAACCACTCAGAACACCCAAGACAACAAGTTAAATCCTAGAGGTTGACTGGATTTTACCGATCCAGGTTATTTTTAGCGGTAACTAGGTTGGAACACACTGACCGATAATCATTTAATCAACTGATAGTTTTTTACTCTTTTCACTGCTATATGGTAGGAGGTACTAATACACATCTTCTGAAAGAGGACTGAACGTCTGGATCAAAACATGGTGAAGAAGAAGCAGAAACAAGCGATAGCATATGTAAGCAGATGTACAAATAACATGATCGCCAAACATTGTATAAATCAAAACCGTCTAATGTTACCAAATAAAATGATGATCCAGGAACTGGTAAGGGACTGTGAAAGCTTTGGGGGTGTTGATGAAGCAATCTACTCCATCATGTTTTGATAGTGTTTGACAAAAACACATCTGTTGCTTTTTTTTTTATTATTAAACTTGAAAATTTGTGGAAGCCATGAAAATTTTGTGGAAATGATAAAAAATGCTGGTAGTGGCTGGCAACTTAAAAAAAAAAAAAAAAAAAAAAAAAACCTTAGTGGGGAAATTGTTGAAATGGATACTGAATGAAAAAAAAAAAAACAGTACTGAACCATGAAAATGTACCATACTTTTTGGAATATAATAAAAATATGAATATGAATTAAGAACTGATGATTGGCATTGACTCCCTTATCATTTTAGATATCGGCAAAGGCCATAGCATTGAAATTACATACACTATATTGCCAAAAGTATTGGGTCACCCCCTTCTAATGAACAGGTTTGACTACTTTAGTAATTTCCATGAGTACAAATCTTAATGTTAAAGCATATAATGATATTCTAGGGAATTGTGTGCTTCTAATTTTAAAGCAACAGTTTGGACAGGACCCTTTTCTATTCTAACATGACAATGCCTCTGTGTATAAGGCAAGGTTCAAAAAGAAATGATTGATTTAGTCAGTGTGGAAGAACTTGACTGGTCTGCAGAAAGCCAAGTCTTAATCCAAGCTGAACACCTCTGGTGTGACTTTAAATGCAGATCTTGAGCCAAAAACTCATCACCAAACACCAATGCCTTGCCTTATACACAGAGGCATTGTCATGTTAGAATAGAAAAGGGTCCTGTCCGAACTGTTGCTTTAAAATTAGAAGCACAAAATTCCCTAGAATATCATTATATGCTTAAACATTAAGATTTGTACTCATGGAAATTACTAAAGTAGTCAAACCTGTTCATTAGAAGGGGTGACCCAATACTTTTGGCAATATAGTGTATGTATGTATATTCTCATACTTTATTTGCTTCTGTTTTCAAACATGTAATTATCTAATCAAAACAACAAAATATGATGGTCGCACACTGGACAAGACGTACAGTGCCACGTCATGTCTAGGGTTGCAAAAGGGCAGAAAATTTGCAGAAACTTTCCAAATGTTCACGAAAATTCCTAAAATTTTCTGAAAGTTTCTAAAAATTCCTGGAAAGTTTCGGAAATTTTCTGTCTTTCTGCAACCCTGGTCACATCGTGGCTAGTACAACATACAATCGCCCACCGCATGTGTCGTGTTTCAATTCAAACGGTGGACTAAAACCATTTAATCCTCAAACAGGCATAAATTGATGTAGATGAGTTTGAAGTTTGATGTTTTGGATTTGTTTATATGTTTCTGTTGGCACGAATATATCAGTTTGCTTTCACACATTACTATCCTTAAATATGCAAATTCTCTGGTTAATGAATGCATAAAAGTGACCAGCTGGATATAAACTAACGCAAATAGATGACATTAAACATTTGGATCGGACTAGCATGTATTTTTGTCACGTTGTTTTAGCTGAAGATCAAGTGGTTAATGTTAGCATCCTCTCAGTCTTGACGGCAAACATGCACTGCAAAAAACACTTTGAACACCCTAGCAGTTACAGAGAAACAAGCTAAAAAAACACTCAGAACACCTAGCAACAATATACCTACGCCCTGACAACCACCTAAAACAACCTATAGCATCATGGTGACTAGTTTTGCACGGGCAAGCACCATTCACATTTTCTTCAGAGAACGTAAAAATGTAGTGTCTCCGGCTCTTTCTCTTTTTCTTTCCTCTCCCAGGCTGATATTTTGGGGTCTGGGGCCATCTACAGATCTAACGAAGTGGAGATGAAGCAAATGGTCTGCAGTGAAGCACACAGGCTAAAAGGCTGCTGGTCCAAACTAGATTTTAATCATGTCACTGCTATTTGACATCAGCACTGGGAAGTCCAATGGATTTTAGTGAAGCGCTTCGTTTGTCTCAATGAATCAGTTCAAGAAATCAATTCATCACTCAACATTGCTCTCAGAAGCCTCGTGCTGCTTTTTCTGATTTTATGTGAATCATTTGCTAAAACAAAATCTTCTATTGCTTGCTTATGTAGCAAATTTAGCTCAAAAGGGAAATGTATATAAATAATTACAATTAATTATGATTAATTACAATTATTTATATTGGCTGACAGTAATAAACTGTAGCAGAATTAAATTGCCATCAGCTGATCTGTTCGTCCTGCGAACATTCAGTGTATGTTCATATAAACTCTAAGAAAGGATATTTTCGTGGCCACAGAAAATACTTTTCTAAGTATTAATGCATTAGAGAATGTAGCAAGGGTCAAAATCGTAAAGGGACATTAATATGCAAGGCAGAATCAGAAACTCATGTAATTTGTGCACAAGAGTTTTATTAACTAAACACTAATGCAAACTAGTCTAACAAACAAACAAACAAATTGATGGATGAAACCATCAGGAAAACCAGAGAATGCAGTTATGGAAAAAGTCATTTAACCACCTGAGTAAAACCATCAGCGCCGTTTATGACGGGGTCTATAACTTGTACTAATAACCTCTGTTTCATTTAATTAAATGTACAATACTTGCAATGCATTTGGTCGTGACAAGTGTCCGGAATGCAGTCTCAGATGAAGGTCTTAATGGTTTCAAGGTTTTGGACTCCCGATCACGTTCTTCCAGGTTGAAGAGTGATGAATTCCAAAGATGTTTCGAGGTAGAAATGTTCTTCCAGGTAGAGAGTGGAAAAAGAGTTAAGAAAGAGATCTGCTGAGGTCCGAGGAGCTTTGGTTGAATGGAAAGACAAGGCCGCGAAGCCTGGCACAATAACTTAAGGGTCCAGAAGAGTTCTAACTCACATCTTCCTCATCCTCTTAGGGTCTAACAGAACCGCCGACTGGGTCTTTGTGGTCAAGAGTCATCTCCCAGGCTGGGGAGATCACCCACGGCTCTATGTTGGGTCCACCGGGCGCACCCGCACCGGTTCAGGCTCTCCATGAGTCCCTCATGGAGCAATCAGAAGATAGCAGAAGAGCTTTTTGCAGAAGAGAGGGGACGGACCTGTGTGTGAGAGCTTTATCTGGTATAGAGGTCACACTTCTGGGGAGTCAAAGAGCCAATGGACTCCAGTCTCTTTGGAGGGAAGGTTTTACGACTCTTTGTCTCTGAGCATGGTAATTTGCATGGGGCTGGATTGGAAGTTGATATACAAACGATTAAAGATTCTTAGAACACTTATATATTGCATAGGTAGCAACATATAATATACACTCTCAATTAGATCATCCGAAGACGAATTGATAGAGATCAAATATGATATATGTGAGGTAATATTAACTAGTGATCTATCATAAGCATGCATAAAACAGGATACAGTACAAAAGACAATATACAAGAACAGTAACAATATACACAATGACCTGAGGATGTGTGTGTTCATTCAAAGAAAGGTTTTTCAATGAATTAATTAGAGAAGAGTCCATTCTTATGTGCCTTATGTGCCTTTCCTATTGAAAGGGTAGGGAGATGGAGAGCTCTCTACATGCCATTAGGTCGTAAAGTTCATCTGGCCTGGCAAAAGTGCCATGCCAACCAGGGGCCTGGACTTCGTTCACAGACATATAGGCACCGAGTCTGGTGTTGGGTGAGGGGTCTGTGACTGTTTGTTAATCTAAGGAATAACTGACTTGTTAACTCTAATGAACAAATGTGTGTCTGTTTGGTCCAAATGCTACACTTATGCTGCTATCTTTGTTTATGAGTCTTACTCCTTATTTTGAGTGCCAAGTAATCTGATTCAGAAGATAAAACAAATACAATTGATAGCAGTGTTTCACTATTATATATATTTCTTTACAAATAAAACCATAATTTAGCCAGTTGAAACATTTAGCAGTTGAAACAACGACCACTATTTCCTTCACTGCTTTTGAGCAGCAGTGCCAAAATTACAGCATCACAGTAAATTCAATTAAACTTTACCCAAGTTGAGTAGCTTGCAGTCCAAACTGGTGAGATAAAAAGACCATACTTTTAAATAATGGAAAGAAAACTTTCCAGAAATGATTCTTATGAACCAAAAGCCTGATTTAATCAGTTGCTTTGATTCAGTCTGACAAATCCTTCACTGAAAAAACTCACAAAATCAGAGCAGTGACTGACTCACTTATGGAAACTTCAAGTTCATTCATATTAACCACGCTAAACTTTTAATTCTAGGTGATCGCTTATTTGCAACAAGAGACCACTGCAAAATGATTAGTTTCTGTGGTTTTTACTATATCTAGGTGCGTGTGTGTGTTTGAGTAAAATGAACAATTTTGGTTTTATTCTTTAAGCTACTAACAACACTTCTCCTACATTTCAAATAAACATATTGTCATTTAGAGCATTTATGTGCAGAAAATGGTCAAAATAACAAAAAAGATTCAGTGTTTTCAAACCTCAAATAATGCCAAGAAAAGTTCATATATCAATATTTGGTTAAATAACCCTGATTTTCAATCACAGCTTTCATGCTCTTGATCACATTCCTGAGGTTTTCAATGGGGTTCAGGTCTGGAGATTGGTCTGGCCATGACAGGGTCTTGAACTGGTGGTCCTCCATCCACACCTTGACTGACCTGGCGAATTTTCCTGCAGGAAAAACCAATCCTCAGAGTTGGGGGACATTGTCAGAGCAGAGCAAGTTTTCTACCAGAACAGCCTTGTACATGGCCTGATTCAGACATGGCATGATATATAGGCTATACAGGGGCGCACACATTCAGTAAGTGGTGCGCAAGTGCGCATGCGTGACCAAAAAAAAAAAAAAGTGCTGGGTAAATTATATGAAAATCAGGCTGCTCATTTGCACAACTGACATGGTTGGCGGCTATTAATGCACAATCACTGTTTTAGATTGACTAACTGTAATATTGTATTGTAAGATTTCCATTTGAACTGAACACATAAATCTTGGGTATGTGCTGCCATAGAGCAAAACTAAATAAACAAAACATTTGATTCACTGATGAGCTTCACTTGGCAGTGCTAAAACTGGCAGTGCATGTACTTACTTGCTGGGAACCCAAACAAACAAATAAACAAAAAAAAAAAAAAGCTTGCCGATTTTAGGCTTAATAATGTTGAAAATTAATATAAAAATAAATAAAATAAAATAAAATATAGGGCCTAGTGAAAGTACAAACATTTATTATTTTATTTAAAAAAAAAAACTAAAAGTAATAATAATATTATTACAATTATTATTTTATTTTATATAATTATATTTAATAGGTCACACTATGTGCTGTGTGAGCACTAAACCAAATCTCCAAATCTGGTTCTTTGTAAATATATACAGTGGTAGCCAAAATTATTAGAACATCTGACAGGTCTGAAAATATTGACCTTTTTTACCTCCAAAATATGATTTCATTTCATAATGTTCATGAAACAAGATGGTTTCTCCGAGAACAACAAATATCAGATGAAGTAAGTCATACTGTTTTTCTCTACTTTTAACTTTAATATTTGGTATGTTCACCTTTTTCAGCAATTACAGCAGCACATCTCTCTGGCACCACTCACATTAAAAATCTTGTTAAATAATGCTATATATCAAAATAAGATTTACAGACTGTTTTAAATATTTGGTTTATGGCTTATGATTCATGCCACCCACCTCAGTTTCACTCTCAAACAAAATCACTGTGAATCAGTTTGACAGAATCATTAAAAAGAAGAAAAACTAGCTCTGTGATTTAAGCTGTTTTTTTTTTGTTTTGTTTAGTTTTTTTTTGCATGAAAAAACCTCATTGCACCTCATTAACTGCTTTGACGGGTCTTCTCGATGCTTTCTCAGGTGAATCTGAAATCAGTCGCTCTTTCAGGTCAAAAGGCATTATCTCTACAGCCAATGCAATTTCAGCAGCTGATGCGAAGGCGAAAGTTTGAAGCTTGAGAAGCTTATTAGCGTTTAATTTCCTCTCCAGACACAATGCAACTCTTTCTACGGCTGTGGCGGAGCACATAGTGTTCGTAATATGGCATTGTTATAAAACTATAGCCTGCGAGCTAGCTAATGGTCAGCATTTTTGTCCTTTGTCGACTGAACTCGGGTCGCTTTTGTGCCACAGGTAGAAGCAGGTGCAAAGAACCTAATTCCTTTTCTATCCCCTTCTAACCTCTTCCACACTCTTCTCCTCCTCATAGACAGACAATCAATACTTTATCAGCCACCAGACAGCCAAAGCTACAGCCGCGCCACCAGAGAAGCAATTAGCCACCTTAACAAAGACTGACGCTTGTCTCCATCCTAAACAAAAGGAGGCGACGGCCGGGAGAGAGAAAACAAACTCCACATCAAGGTGTTTTTGTCACTTTGCATTTGGATGCCAAGTGCCTCACGCCGGCCCCTAATGGATATTGAATAGACAGGCGCACATTAGGAAACCGCAACAAACAAACAAACTGTCCTTATCGGTGCAGGCTATTCATTTGAAAAGCAACGTGGGAACCCTGAGGGGACCCTTGAATAGAAAACAAGAGAGGGACCGAATGAGAGCACGTGAGAGAGAGAGACACTTCTTTGTTCGACTCATCCCGGGAGTATTCGCCGCCGTTAAGTTTTTCCCGCTACGATCATTCAAAGCTAATTGGGTGACAGGAGTTCTGAGTCGGCAATATCGTGTGTTTGCTTTGACACAAAGGCGAAACTCAGCAGGGCAAGATAGCGCGTAAACAAGCGTGACAGTCGCTCCTGACGCTGTACCATTCATTTGTTAATTAAGATGGATGACTCATTATGGTCTCGTAAGCTACATGTGCTATGGGGAGAGACGGGAGAGACACTTCATGCCGATGTCAGTTGTATAATTGATGCCAGAGCTTGCCGGAGATCTGACGCGCTCTTCCCTCACATGTTTCCAATGAGACGAGGGCTTTTCATTCACTGATGACACACAGGAGGCAGCGTGGGTAAGCCTGCGGCAGAACATACACTAGCCTACACACTTCAAAAGGGCATCGTATACTGTACAGCGCCGACATGCACTCGTCATTTCACACGCTGTTTCCAAAAACAAAAATCAGTCTCGAAGGGCAAGCCAGATTCAAGATGTCCAAGAACCACACGTCTATTACCCATCTGCCTGGTCACAGAAAAATAGCAAATGCCAACTGAAATTGACAGTTTTAGTCTCATCGGGTGGCTTTTCGCAACTTGTATGAGTCAAGTGACTCGTGTAAGTTGTGGTTTATACCATGGTACACTGGAAATAAAACTATTGCTTAATAAGTTTTTCACCTCAGAGTCCCTCAAAGTTACTAATTTTAGTCACTTAAAACTCATCTTTGATAATGGCTTCAATGTCACTCTACATCCAGGAAACAGGAATATGCAAATTAGTCCCCCGTCTCCACTCAGACCTGCTCCACATTCACTTGCTTGAAGTAATAGTAAACACTGAAGTAGTAAATGCTACACAATGGCAAGTGGCAAAATTAGATCAATCCATCTGTATATGTTTGAACCGAAACTGATTCTGAAGTAGAGGAAGAGTGAATTATACAGGGTCGTATACAAGTCAGGGTATCAGAATGGTATTGCATATTATGTATCGTTCTCTATATTTTCGGAAACGTAATGGTAATTGATATCATTAGCTTTTGGCTTGACTGCATTATCAAACAGCTAATAATGTGTTACAAATGTTACACAAACCATGTTCCTGTTGGACATCTCAGAGAGCTACCTTCTAAAACTCAGCATCCTTAGGTAGAAACACTTTGATAATGATAAGAAAAGCTCCACCCACAAGTGGAAAAAAAAAATAGTTAGAAAAAAATAACCACTTTTCCCTTAATAATAGATATAATGAGTGCTATTGTTGTTTTCACTAATGTGCAACCTGTTCTTATATGTTAACATCTCAAAAAATGTGTTTTGGGGTTCGTGACACTTTAAAACATGATGCACTTAGGTGAAAAGCAACAGCGCATAGGATATTATTTTGTATTTAAATATAACCATTTTTTGTCTCACAGCCAGTTTAGTAAGAAAAACATTCAAATAAAATGTAGTCTCATATCCTTTGTGGTGTTGCTTGTCATGTCAAGGATTTTTAGATGTTTAACTGGAAAATTGGTGCAGCTATCTATGAGAGCATTATTAATACAATGGCATTAAAGGAACATTAATTCATGCACAAATACAGAGAGAAATGTATAAGTCAAAATAAGAACTAGTTTTTAAGAGTTAAACAATATTAAGATATTAAGAAATTTGTCAACCAGTAGAGATTTTGGATTATCGTCTCTCGTGGTTACATGCTCTCATGACGTTGCTGTGCTATGCAGTCACAAAAAAACATGTTTTTAAGCATTGCGGTTTAAAAAAAAAAAGTGATTTTAAGCCATTGAAACGCAATCAGCAGCAAAAGAGAACTCATATCGCTATATGCGCTCATTTCACTATAAACGGTGCTCATAAAGCACAGGAGTAGTGAACGGAATTATTGTTGCCACTTGATAGGCCTTGAACGGTTAAATACACGCACTTGTGTGTGTCAAAATGCCTGTCTTTGCAAGTATCCTCGTGAACACAGAAACTTAGGTATTAAGTGAAAACAAACAGCTGAGAAAGAAACGTGTTACACTATATTGGATCAGGGCAGCTCTTAAAGTGACAGCAGTCTAATATTCCAGCTGTCTGTCATTCATCTTAATCAAACAACAAAAGAGACAAAATCTCTCACTGCTCTTGACTAAATCACTTTTGTAACTTTACTAAGAAGAAATATATATTTAATTTACAGTGAAGAATATGCAGTGTTTTAATACATTTGATTACTTTATACAATGTATGCAGCATTTCTTATTTATTTGTTCTACTGTAGTTTTTTTTTGTCCTATTGCTTGTAATTAGTTTCTTTTTCTTATATAATCACTGACTGTTCACTTGTCTTCAGTGAGCTTGAGGTTTTTTTTTAATTATTATTATTTAGTCTAGTATTAGTTTTTAGTGATATTGTCACTAGTGACAAGAATTATGAAATTTCTATGGTATCAAAAATTTGGCTATCCTAAAGACCTTATTTAAAGCAAAAATAACTATGTCATGATATATATAGTTACCATGAAATAAAGTTACTCATATCATGATATAAGATTTTGGTCATATCGCCCACCCCTAAAGATTTCTATTTCGGATGCTGTTCTTTTGATCTTCATCAAAGATTCAGTTTTCAAAAAAAAAAAAAAAAAAAATCAAGCAGCACAACTGTTCACAACATAAGAAATGTTTCTTGAGCAGCATATCAGAATGATTTCTGAAGGATCATGTGACACTTCAAACAGAAAACAGTTATTTTAAACTGTAATAATATTTCACAATATTACTGTATTTTTGATTAAACAAAGGCAGCATTGGTAAGCATAAAAGGCATCAAAGATGTAAAAAAAAAATCTAATTTATTTCTTACATCATTAAAACAGAATTTCGACAAACAGTCAAGTCTTTACCCATTCATCTAGACAGAGGATGTTCTTATATAAGGTTGAAATAGCTGCCAGGGGCATTAATAATATGGTCGTCGAGTGAACTGACTTGCTTTAAAGTACTCATTAATTTTGAACAGATAGAAACTTTGATCACAAAGTCTTCACAAATTTTCCACTATTTTTTCTCTAGCATGCTTGCAAAAACTATTATGCAATATTTTAAATGCACCAGGCCAGTGTGTTATTGTGATAAAATGCATTTCAACCACTAACCAGTAATAATCAAATCAGTGTTTGGTCACGTTATGCATCAGACAGACGGTCTGTTGTTCTAAATAAGCTGCATTGAGTAACAGACTTTATGCTGATTACTAAATGACTGCAAGTGATTAGATTCACACATACAGTGGCAGGCTGCCCGTTTTTCTAAAACGAGTCAAACTCTCGCGGTCTAGAGACACGGTGCGCTTGGACGTCCTCGGTCGACTGCGCATGGCACTCGTTGAGCTGTGGGAGCTGGTTTTTAATGGAAAGAGAACAGTGGGAGACAATCTCCTGTTTGAACGTGGGAGCCCCGCACTACACACACACTGCCGATGAGTAACGTGAACGCAAACGAGCGCCGGGTGAATGAATTCAACATCCCCCTCAACATGTGCACATATGACAGGCTGAGGACGAGCGGCGGGCAGAACAGCGGGAATCAGTCTGAATCAAGCCTCCTCTCTCTCTTTCCCTCACTGTCAATCATAACATATCTCACCATCTTTCTCTTTCTACCCCTCGGTGCACAATCCATCCCAGAATCCTTTGCTTTCATTACCAACGGCGAGATGCCCTGCTCACCCGCTGTCTGTTTGGCCCTTACCTCTGTCTGAAGTGACCAAGACCTGCATCACATTCACATCACACAGTCGACATTTAGAACCGATGCAATCCTGCTAAACACGCTGAGTTCCTTGCATCCCCTATGAAGAGAGACTATATATACTGGCATTTCCTTTAAAGGAATTATTCATACAATATTCTGTGTCTCAGGATGTTATTACTTGTTTTTCAAAGAACTTTCTGGATCACGTTTCTGGAATTTATAACATAGCCCCAAAGCTTTTATGTAAATTCATGCATTTCATCTCTCTGCTAATAATAATTCACATTTTATACGGTCTAACATGCGCATATGCATAAATCTAAATTTGGTGTTTTTATGGTAATACTTTACAGTAAAGTGCAATATTACTTTATGCATTAGGCATCGAGAACTAATAAGGCACTTTTTTATCATTTAAAATATAATATTATTATTTTGGTAACACTTTATTTTAAGGACCAATTTTCAGTAACTAGCTGCTTATTAGTATGCATACTACTAGCATATTGCCTGTTTATTAGTACTTATAAAGCACATATTAATGCCTTATTCTGTATGACCATATTTTAGATTCCTTAATCCAACCGCATACCTAAACTTAACAACTACATTACTAACTATTAATAAGCAGCAAATTAGGAGTTTATTGAGACAAAAGTCATTATAGTTATGTCATGATAATTACTTTTTAACAGGTTCTATAATATAATATAATATAATATAATATAATATAATATATACTTTTAAAAATTCTTTTTTAAATATATAATTTATGTATTTATAAGTAAAAATACTAGTTCATTTAATTTATATTTCCTACTAATTTCTTATATAATATTTGAATATATTTTTATTTATTTAAAATAAATACATAAAAATATTTATTATTTTATTTGTTTATTACTTACAACAATATAACTTGAAATGTTACAGACGTAAATGTAGAAATTAACATTAACCTAAATACTGTTTGTTGTTATGTAAATATTGTTCGTTGTTATTTCATAACTAATATTAACTAGGGATGTCAATCGATTAAAATATTTAATCGCGATTAATCACGTGATTGTCATGAGTTAACTCGCGATTAATCACATTTTAATCGCACGTTTTTATCTGTTCTAAATGTACCTTAAAATAATACTTTTCATGTTTTAAATACTCTAATCAACACAGGCAATGACAAATATGGATGCTTTATGCAATATATGTTTATTATTAGTGAAACCATAGTTAACAGAGCCTGAAGACTAGACATGTTTCAAAGATCATAGATGTGTTTCAAAGAACTTGCTCATGTCTATTAGACACATGAAAAAATAAATACCAGGTTCCCATTACTTCTCTTTCTTTGAACTGAGCAATTTACTTACACAAACCTGTTTACATTTCCGCATCACAGGGCATCTCACTTCTGAACATGCAAAATGTAGGGGAGAGCGGGCACAAAGTAACACTTTTTGACTTTCTCAAATTGTGTAAATCCACATGGGGTTCAGAGTATAATTTTTTTATCGAGAGTAATTTCACACTTGTCAAGTACAAATATGCCGCTTTGTTTCATATTTACAGTGTATACGTTTTTCTTTATTTGCCCTCAAAAATTGGAAGTTAAATGTGACAACATGCCCCGTAGGTGGGGTAAATTGTAACATCTGAGGGGCACATTGTAACATGACCATATAACAGCTTAAAATGTTATCTGATCTCATGAAAAGAATATACAAGACAAACTAAAATATTTTGTCAATAAAATAAAATAATTATTTATTTTAAATAAAATAATGGCGTTTTTTAAGAATTAAAAATTATCTGATTTTTGAGTTTGACAATTAACACATTGCAACCAGGCTTGGGACGGCCCACATAAACGAGCCAAAATGCTTTACATGTCTTGAAATAATAATTTCTGAACATTAAACATTGACTGTCAGTCTTTATTCACCTATTTCTCGTCGTTTCTCATTAAAATGTATTAAAGTAAATAGTGTGAATTACATCGCTAATGTCATAGAATAGCACGGCAGGGCACATTGTAACACAGTGTTACAACATACCCCATCTGCGCAACTGGAATTTAAAACCGGTTATTGTCTTCTGCTAGTTATCAAAGCATTAAAAAAATAATCTAAACTGATAAATAACAGATTGGAGATTAAAATAATAGCAGATTTGTCGAATTTTAAATGAGTAATAAAAACTGCAGCGGGAAAGAGAGACCTCGCACTCGCGCGGCAGTACCGGAGAGTCTCAGAAACTAAATAAGGTTTGTGCAAACCCTATAAAGATTGGTCGCTAGGCGCTTTTTGAAAAAAAATAAAAATAAATAAATAATAAACAAAATAAGTTGCTAAAGTGGTCTGAAAAGTCGCTAAATTGGCAACACTGTCAGCATCTCCATCCATTTCCATTTCTCCAACTATAGTATTACGGGTTAGGCCACGGGTCAAACAGAAAATGTGCGCTGCGTTAATCGTGCGTTAATAAAATTAGTGCCGTTAAAATGAATTTGCATTAACGCGTTATTAACGCGTTAACTTTGACAGCACTAATATTAACATATACAAACTCATTGTAAAGTGGAACCATTTTTGATATTAAATTAGTATAAAAATAGTACATAAATATAGATAAAATGTATCATCCAACTTTATACATCTAGATGTTCTGAAGAATTTGCTCCAAAGCTCCAAAAAAAAAAAAAAAAGCTCCAAAAAAATTAAAAGTATACAATATAACTACTCGGTTACACTTTAGATTGGGGAACGCTATTCACTATTAACTAGTTGCTTATTAGCATGCATATTACCAGAATATTTGATGTTTATTGGTATTAAAAAGCACATATTTATGCTTTATTCTGCATCACCATATTCTAGATCCCTTAAAGGGGTGGTTGACTTTTTTTTCTAGTATTGATTGATTGATTCGTTTAAAAAAAACAAAAAAAAAACATTCTTTTTCACATAATTTACCTTTCTACACCGCTCTGTCCCTTCTCTTTTGAATGCTCCAATGATTTCCTGTTTTTATGAAGCCCCTCGCTCAGAAATACATATTGGGCTCAGATTGGTTAGCTGGCCCAGCCTGTTGTGATTCGCTAAACCGCCAGTGTGCGTCTAAACATCACAACCCTCACCTCAGCGGCATGTGCTCCGGTTGTATTGTAAACAATGGCGTCGTCAATATCGCTTATCAATTAGTGAAGAGGATGGCGCAGAACCTGTGCAAGCACACAGCTCTTAATGGTATGTATTTTCTTTCTTGTTGTTTCATACTTTTATATACACTGTTAATTGTAAATGCTACTGCTTATGTTAGCTTTTAATATACAGTTTTATCCTGATTAAAGCTTTAGTACAGCACGCAAACCGTGTGCGTGTCCATGTTTAACGCTTCTCATAGCTATGTGAAAAATATCTGTCTGTCTATACACAAAAATAATTGGAACACAGTTTATTGGAGCTGATGAGCTGAATCAGGTGAGAAAGAGAGATGCAGAACAGAGCGTGTGCAGAGCAGGGGACGCGAGGAACAGGATTAAGAACCGCAGCTTTAGAACATTGATTTTGAAACTTGTGAATCCATTAGAATCATTAGAAGACAGAATCGCGATTCATATATGAATAGATTTATTTGCGCACCCCTAGTTTTGACAGCATGGCAATAAATCTTCCACTTCTCTAAAGCAGCGCAACATGGCCCTGCCCCTTTCGTTGCATGTTCCCGGGGGTGGGGTTTATCAGGGTGTGACGTCACAAACCCAGGAAGTAACTCATTGTAGTCCCTACAAGCCGTTTTTGTAGGCACTGAACTGCCATAATTTTAAAAGACGATATCTCCGTTTGCATTGAACTTTCAACGTTGTAACTTTGCAGATGCTCAAACAGCAACATTACACACTAACTAACGTTTAAAAATTTTAAATCGCAGTCAACCACCCCTTTAACCATACCCCATATAACATACTACAACAAAAACTCTTAGTTAATAGTAAATATGTGTTCCCTGATCTAAAGTGTTGCCAACTATGTGTTTAACAGAAATTGCATACATCTACGTATTATATACACACATTACAGACTGGCAAGGATGACCTTAATTTGTGAAGATTTGTATCTGTATAATTTAACCAATGTTAAAACCCAGTCTAGAACTGTGGGCAATAGCATTTTCATTTTCATGGAGAACTGCTTCTTTAAGTGTGCATACGTGTCTTTACATGCATGCGTATATACACTGTTCTCTAACCTCCGTTCTGTCTACATATGTCCCTGCTTGCATTTATCCCTCTCTGCATCTCAGTGACATCCCTGTCTCATGTTATCTCTCTCCCACACACATTCTGTCTTTTAAAGCTGTGTATCTATTGCTCTCACTCCCCTTTCAGCTCATCCATTCATTGCGTCTATCTCTCCTTGTCTCTTTCTGTCTCTCTGATGGACCGAGCGTGGAAAGGAACTACTTTTCGCCCAATATCTCTGATTCCATCTACTTTTCCACCCCCTTTTCTCCTCTATGTCAAAGCCCAGACAGATGTCTCATTGCTTTCTTTCGAGATCTTTGACAGCTAAGACGAATCGCGAGACGTATAGAATGCGCTCGCAGGTTAAATATGATCAAATGAAACAACAAAAAAACATTGGAATTATGTGTCTGCAGTCAGGCCGCATCTCGGTGAGCGCGATTACTGTGTTATCAGAGTGTGTCCTCTACGAAATGGGTTTTACAGGATTTCATTTGCTCTATATGAGGGAATCAGGTGCAGAATAGAACATCTACTTCACTGGTGTGATAGACATGGAGACATGCGACCTGGGGCAACACACATTACACACACTCACACACACACTCTCACTCACTAGTTATCATGTGGCAGCTGTGAGGAAGTTTGACACCGTCTGCCATTTCTCTTTGTTATCCAGACAATTGGAGTGGAGCAGAATGCTTCTTCTCTCTCCACTCTATATAAAGCTTTGGGCTGCAGTGTCTGTCAGAGAGGTACTAAGTTTTCGACTGAGGAACTTACTGTACAATTCAAAGTGAGACTTTCGAGGAAAAGAACTCCCGGGGTTTGGGATGTGTTGAGAATTACAACATGCCGAATAGGGAAGACACAACCTTATCTGACTTGGGTTATGGGTGTACAAGAATATACACAGCCATCGTCATGATACTATATCCATATATTAGAGTTATTAAAGGTGAAATGTAATTTCTGAGCCTGAAATAATGAGTGATTTCCCAAACACTAACCTCATCTTCCATTGCAAACCAAACATATAGCCCTGCCAGTTGTATCTTTACAGAAACTGGGATTGGATAAAGTATTTTAACATTGAAAAATGGCATGCATCAGCTACAGTATAAAGAATCATCATATTTACAAAAGAACCATGATGCACTGGTGGTCTCTGGTTTAATTTGAGCCATGATTTTTTTGAGTTGGCCGGTTTGTTAATTAACACATGGTGGATGATAACTGATACAGGTCATAATAAAGGTTTAATTATGAATCTTGACTGTAGAATTAGTTTTTATGGATAACAGAGATAAAGCTAGCTGGTAAAAACTTCTCATTTCAGTATAAATATCTAAACATTCCTCAAGAAATCAAGAAACATTTACATGAGAAGTAAAATGATTTAAGATATAAAGGCTTGTTTTCAGAGATTTGCTTAGCACAGGAAAAAATATCTGCCAGCGGGGTAAGAAAAATAAACTTAATTCAAAGGGAAAACAAGATTACTTTTCTTATCCCACTGGCATAGTATTTTTCTTGTTTTAAGAAAAAAACAAAAAAACAAACAAACAAAAAAAACTTAAAAATTGATGACTGATGAGAAAATAAGACTAAATATGTCATTTTGCTTTTCAAGTAAATGTCTTACACACACACACACACACACACAATCTGTCAATGGGGTAAGAAAGATAAACTTAATTCAAAGGGAAAACAAGTTTAGTTTTTCTTGTTTAAAAAAAATATATACTTTTTTTTTTCAGAAAACAACATGTCATTTAGCTTCTTTATGTTTAGATATTTGCATCAACTACAAATCAAGACACTCTTCATTTTGTTGCGTTTGTGCTATAAAAGCTTACAGTTTTTGTCAATATGTGATGAGGAAAGAAAGATTATGAATCCAACACAACCAGTCCATTTATTTCCAACCAAAATCAATTTTAATTAATCCAAGCTCCAAGACAACTTGGTAAAATAGCAAAATAGTTAACTTAATCATAGTTTCACATAAAATATCATACTTATAGGTATTGTTACAACAAAAGTCTCTAGTGTCATTCAAAATATCACTTAAATAGCAAAAAGTTCTGCAGGATTTTTAGATTTTCTGAAGAAAATGTTTGTGCAAAACCCACTGCTAGGTTGTTTTGGTTGGCTACCAGGTCATTTCCATTATCCATGTCTTTAGATCTAGCTCAGGTTCCTCCTTCAGTGCAAGACTAGAGGATCTGATCACCTGCCAGGCAAAAAAAAAAAGTTTATAAACAGCGATGGAAACACCATAAAAACCATTAATTGTTGGAGTAATTATAGTATTTTGTCAAAGCTGTGGTCAATATTTGTTAAAGCAGCAAGCAACTTCGGAGAAAAACCATCGTTCAATGCTGAAACGAGCCACGATTCCATTCAGTCAGAGTGTTTTAATCAGTACAGATGACAGTGGGTTGAAAGCAATGTGTCTGTGTGAAGCAAACATTCATTCATGTCATTTTATGGATCAAAACCGCCACTCAGAAGGGCTCCATTAATCAGCATTAACTCACATCGAGCGGCTTTGATGTGACAGATCTCACTTGACGGGTCTCCTCTCACTTGTAATTCAACACGGCGACTTACTCTTGGACTGCAACCGAGCTTTCGAAAAAAGAAAAAAGTCGAGTAAGAACCTCTGAGGATCTGGCCCTCAGACAGGATGTGACTAGCTTACAGCTCCAGGTTTTAGACCTCGATATTTCTCAGAGGATTGACAAAACGCTCCCTGCCAGATGAGCGTATGCATCCGGGGGTGGCAGGGGAGGCAGGGACGGGCTCAGACAGGGACATGCGGACGCTCGGTCTATGTGTCATCACTTTTTTCACCGGGTGAGATGGAGAGAACGCGTCGAAGGACGCCGGTGACACATGGGCGAGCTGCTTTATTAAAATTCTGCCCACGGTGTTGCCCCTGACACTGACTCAGAGCCACAGTCTACCCCCTCCACCTGCTCCCACAGAGGTCGATCTGCTAATGACGTGGCCACCGGCCCCAAATGTCACTGGATTTCAGCCGATAAGAAGACGAGGTGAGTTTTGTGGCTTTTGAATTGCTGGGCTTTGTGAGCCAATACGTGAATATGAGAAAAAGGGGTTTAATAGTGAGCATGTGTTTGTGGACTTGTGGGAATACGGTCTGTGTTTCTCCATAACTTGGTGCGTTGACTTGATTGAACATAATTACTTTTACGGAAGAACACCTGCACAGAGGATATGATCCAAGAAATGTCGTTTACAGTCTTTACATTCAACATGCAACCGTTTACTTATCAAAATATGTTCTCAGCATCTGACACTATTTTTCTTTTTAGAGCCGTCACATTACACTCTTATAAATAAAGGTTCCAAAAGGAAGTTTCCACTGTGATGCCATAGAAGAACCATTTTGGTTCCCCAAAAAACCTTCCAGTGAGCAGTTCTTAAAAGAACCATTTTTATATTAGGCTATTCATGGGTTCCAAAGACGTCACTTCCGCTATGCTCGCCGCCATATTTGTGTCCGATGTGACAACAAGCACAGCACATCTCTATGAGATTTAATAGATAATATTAATATATTGAAATAATAAATTACCTTTTACTACCATTTCCCACACTAATCTCTGGACTTGATTATTTTTAGGATAGCAAGTGTAATAGTTAGGCCGTGTAATGTCCGGATCACTTGTAAATTTAAAACTGACATCAGCTCAAAGCACTTTTGAGTCAATGATAGTGTAACAAGATAACGTTATTAGCTTACTACACAATCTGAATTTAATGGCAATTTAGCTAATATTAGCACAATTTATAATTACTCATTCTTTCTGGACAAATTACTGTTTGAATTGGGAACGTAGCTGCTCGATGAAGACTTTAAGAGCATGAAGAATCCTCTGCGGCTGGTCGCTCCTGCTTCACAGCGATCCCCTTCTCCGTCCGCCTTCTGATTTCAGCAACTCAGTTTTGGTGAATGCAAACAACGTGATTGCTGATCATGAGCCCAACATCCACCAAGCCAAGAAAACATGCGATCTACCTGAGGGAAGACGTCTTTCACTTCTAGTGTATTCTTAAACCTGGATTTCATTATTGAAGCACAAATCCAGGCACCAAAAGCAGCCCATGCTAAGTTCTCTTTAATTAAAAATATGCATTTTCATTTATTCATAGGCTACATGGCTGCAATAACATTTCAGTTAAAAATTTTGCCATTGTTAAAAAATGCTTTACTGACTTTCAGTTGTTATGCTCTCAAAATGTATGCCATATGTATGTAGGCTAACGTTATGTATTAAATTATTACACCACTTGTGCAGCCAGTCACAATTCACAAAGGTAATTTGCTCAGGACGATTTTTTATTTTTTTTTTTTTTTGTGTATGACGAATTCAATATAATGATAAATAAATAGGTTTAGCAAAACAAATGTGTTTATTTTTGAGAACCTTGTGATATATACACTTAACTGCAGACACAAATTACATGTGGTACAATACAAATATTTTAGCGTCCTTTATTCTCCTATAAAGAATCACAGTTGTCTCTTATTATCCTTTTCTGACCGTATGTTAGCTGCCATTGGTGCCTTCTGATTGAAGCCAACAATTTATTCCGCTGATCTAACCTCTTTGGGATCGAATAAAATTGTAGTTCGGGGTTTTCCTGACGACTGTTGTTACAGCACAACATATCCCGGGCATACTGTAACATTGTGAACCTTCTGGGAGTGTTTGGTTGATCTTCCTCTGGTAGTTGTGGCTGCTGTGACCGTAGACTGACAGCTCGCGCAGCTGTGACTCGGACACAAAAATGGCGGCGATAAAACACTGTGACGTCACATGAAACCTATGGATACTCTTAAAAATAAAGGCTCCAAAAGGGTGTTTTTGCAGTATTGCCATAGAAGAACCATATTTGGTTCCCAAAAGAACCTTTCAATGAACAGTTCTTAAATGAACCATTTTGAAGAACATTTTAAAAATCAAAGAACCCTTTTCCACTATATAGAAGCTTTTCTGCATTTGAAAGGCTCCATGGATGTTCAAGGTTCTTCATGGAACCATCAATGCCAATAAAGAACCTTTATTTTTAAGAGTGTAATAAACATTTTTAAAAAATCTAAAAAATATTTTTCCATTATTAAGAATCTTTTGTGGAATGGAAAGATTCCATGACAGTTAAAGGTTCTTCATGGAATCCTAGAGATAAAGGGGTCATATGATGCGATTTCAAGTTTTCCTTTCTCTTTGGAGTGTTACAAGCTGTTTGTGCATAGATAAGATGCCCGAAGTTGCAAAGACTAAAGTCTCAAAACCAAAGAGATATTCTTTATAAAAGTTAAGACTCGACCACACCCACCTAAAATGGCTCATTCAAACACGCCCCCACATGTCTACGTCACGGTATGGGGAGATTTGCAAAACACCACCCAAATGTACACACAAAGAAAGGGGGCGTGATTTTTATTCTCGCTGTAGTATTGTTGCTGCCACCAGCGCCATGTCCTGGAGACGCTGTGTTTCATTGTGAAAGCGAAACTACTTTGTTTGGGCTTCCAAAAGAGGACACAACTAGAAATCAGTGGTTAAGTTGTATTTACAACACTGTTCCAGAACAGTTCAACCCAAATATTAGAGTGTGTGCATCGCATTTTATGGAGGACTATTTCCTGAACCTGGGAGTAGCCTGCCAGCTATGCTCAAGGGCTGTTTCTATAAAGTGGGGCAATTCCAACTTTGCAAGGACAGTCTGGCGCTTCTAACTCACAGCCTGTAAGTATGTTTTCATATTTAAAGAATTTGCCACTGACTATTCAAACGCGAGTTTTGAGCAGTGTAGAGTAGTGCTTGTTTGTCGTTTCTCTGATCACAAATGCAGACATGGTAATGTTTACGCGGCGCAATGCAACGCGGCGCGTAAAAAGACAGTATAAGTCATTATAATCAGTAACTATGTCCCCACTGGATGCAACAAATGCCTCGTTTGTAATGGGTTTATTGTTTTTGTGTCGTCGTGCCGGGACATGACATCACAATACGATAAGGGGCGTAACATTTCCGTCTCACGCTTGAGGTATTCAGCCAATCACAATGCACTGGATAGCTGGCCAATCAGAGCACGCCTCGCTTCTCAGAGCTTTGTAAAAATCGGCGTGTTTCAGAAAGGTGGGGCATAGAGGAGCAACAATAATGTACAGTATGTGGAAAATAATGTGTCTTTTGAATCTTAAACCGCATAAACTCATTGCATTACACCAAATACACTAAAAAATGTTCTTTTTAGCAACGTCATATGACCCCTGTAAGAGTATGTACTACTGGTTAATGCAAACCAGTAACCAAACAGCAATTTACTCATTCTTTCATGCTGTAACTGTAGGTCAAGGTTTACTGGGGGTTCATGAGGGAACTGGTTTGTGAGTTGAAAAAAAAGCTAATAACTAAAGGGTTAGTTAACCCAAAAATGAAAATTGTGTAATTAATTACTCACCCTCATGTCATTCCAAACTCGTAAAAGCTTTGTTCATCTTCGATGACAAATTAAGATATTTTTGATGAAATTCAAGAGCTTTCTGACCCTGCATAGACAGCAACTGAACTGACACGTTCAAGGTCCAGAAAGGTAGTAAGGACATTGTTAAAATAGTCCATGTGACATCAGTGATTCAACCTTAAATTTATGAAGCTATGAGAATACTTTTTGTGTGCAAAGAAAACCAAAATAATGACTTTATTCAGCAATTTCTTCTCTTTCGTTTGGCTGACAAAAAAAGTTAAGAAACAAAAGAGAGAAGAGAAGAAGAAAAACTGAAAAAGGTGCTGGTACATTACGTTTATAAAATTCCTCATATTAACACTGCTTTGAACCCAATTTTTACTGACTTTTCTTTTAAGTGCTCTTAAGGCAGCCTGTTGGACATCTTGCACAGACATTAATACAATGCTTACTGATAGTAAGTAGTTACAGTATGTCTAGGGTTAAGGGAAGTAGAATATGGTTATGCATTAATATGTACTTTATAAGTACTAATAAACAGCCAATATTCTAGTAGGCTAATATACATGCTATTAAGCAGCTAGTTAACAGTGAGTGTTCTCTAATCTAAAGTGTTAGCAACATAACTACTACAACTACCTTACTATCAGTAATTAGCAAATTGAGAGTTTATTGATGTAAAACTCAGAGATCTCAATATGAACTCAAACATTTCTCAATTTCTGAGCTATGCATCTGTTTTAAAGCTCTTTTTATTCCTCCAAAGGAATTTTATGAAAAGCATCTGATACAAAGTCAAAATATATCTGAAAATATCACTGAATCTCAACAAAACAGCAATAAAATGATCCTCTGGATGGAAACTTTTCACATATTGAATCCCGCCAAAATACAAATTCTCCATAACGTGGAAGACATTGTGAAAATAATGTTGACGAACTGCACCATTAATGCATCCCTGTGCTCTTAATTCTCATCCGTTAGTTAATAATCCCACAACAAGCCTCGGCAGCTTCCAAGAATTAAGTGGCGGGATTTTTTTCAGATTACTTGTTTTAATGAAACAGCTTTTCTCAAATTAGTCGGGCACTCTATTGACGGCAGCCAAAAGCCTGCATTTGTATTCCCGTGCACAGATCGGGTCCTCTCATGAATCAATTTCAAACAGAGAATACGCTGTGAAATTAAATAGCCTTTAGCGAGATGCTACACCCCTGAAATTATTCAAACAGACAGTTGAGAATTGTTATGGTTATGGAAAAGTGGGGGTGGCACTATTAGATATCCAATCTTATAACCAACTGTGCGGAAAGCTGGAAACACTCTTCATTAAAAGACTATTGTCGGAGGATTGTTTGCGATGCACTGACCTCTGCGTCTCCAGGAATCAAAGGACTTTTGTCTGATTTCAAACCGCAATTTCCTGCCTGGGCCCTCAAAAAGTGCAGGGCGCTCTGCATGATCAAAAACGTGTTGACGATTTTCATTGAGTTTTGATTTACAGTGTCTGCTGTCTCTTATTTCAGTTGTTGTTCTAGCTTTAGACGCACAGAACACGTAAAGGAGGCTCTTCAAATCTTTTATACATCACCTCGACACTCAAAATATGTTTGTGGGCTACACATTCTGCTTTACCACGGTTTCATGAGAAAGATGGTCTATTATATTCAGTATCATCAGAAAGGCACCACAGCATCTTTTTACTAAAAAAAAAAAAAAAAAAAATTCCAATATTTCTGTACACTGTAATACAGACAAATTGACTGGCTTTTATAGGAGTCTGATGGTATATGGCCTTTTTCAGCAGATGATATTTGAATTGCTCCATAAGCAAAGGCTCATGACACTGGTCTGCCATCTAGTGGAGGAGTGTGACATCTGCTCACACTGAGCAACACAACATCTCTGGCACTTCAGATGACACATATTCTAAAGCTGCTATATTATATTTACTATATACTACAGAGCGGCAGGACTGACATCTCAATGATTCAAGTCCCTCAGAAGGGTTTCTGCAGCTTTGGAAAGGAAGAAAAATAGAAAGAATTTCTATAACGTTGCCACTCAGTGGCAAATCTAACTAATGTTTCTAAGATGTTGTATTTATTTACTATCCATCTTTAGCCATCCTACTATTAGTCTATCTGTCTCCATGTCTGTTTGTCCATCTATCCATCTGACTGATTATCTATCTATCTACCTATCTGACTATCTATCGGTCCATCATCCATCCATCCATCTGAATATCCATTTTTCCATCTATTCATCCAACTTTCTATCCATCTGACTAGCTATCTATCATTAATCTATAGCATGTATTTATTCATCTGACCATCCATCCATCCAATTATACATCTATAAATCTATCCATCTGTTCAAATGACTATCCATCCATCCATCCATCCATCCATGTGACTGTCTATCTATCCATCTGTCCAACTATCTATCCATCTGTCCATCTATCCATCCATCCATCCATCCATCTGAATATGCATCCATTTTTCCATCTATCATCCATCCAACTATGAATCCATCTGACTAGCTATCTATCATCTACAGTATGTATCTATTCATCTGACTATCCATCCATGCATCCGACTGTACACCTCTTCATCTATCCATCTGTTAAACTATCTATCCATCCACCCATCTATTAATTTATTACACTGTAAAGTTTAAAATAATATTTGATGATAAATCATGCATCTCTGTGGCCTCTTATTAAATCATACTTAATGAATTATGTTGATAATTTAACAGGAATCATCTAAATCACTAGAGGACGTATTCGTCTGGAGGACATTTTACCTGTCCTCTGTCTTTGAAAACTTTGGAGGTCTTTTGTAAGTCATCTTTTGTTTGTTCCAGTCTAACAGCTTGTTTTTCACTGTCCTCTTATACCTGTTTCTCCTTCATATCATCCTCTGATTTTCCTAAACCCCACCCATCACTCTTCTCTCTCTCTCTCTGATTCTGATATCAATCTACCACTCTCAACCTCTGCCTCATTTCTATCATTTGTTCATCTGTCCTCTCATCCTCTCTCTCTTTCGCTCTCTGAGGTCAGACATCTTGCTAGCGGGCTGGAAGCGAGAGCTGTTGATTGGGTTTAAGATGTGGAGGAGAGAAGGTTCAGGAGAGAGATGAGACAGAGAGAGAAAGCCGGAGAACTCAAAGCCTGCCGATGCATGAAGGGGGTGCAGACATGTATTTAGAGGACAGATAAAGAGAAATAGTGCAACACTCCCCGAGGAACATGTTATTGCTCAGACAAAGCTTTTTCAGCGCTCAGGAGACCTGAAGGCTTCTGCTTTTGTTTTGATGTTAAAATAGCAGTGCAGAAATGACATGCTTCACCTTTAAGTCAAGTCTGCCTCATATGTTCCTCCTAAAATTCTGGAGACAATTATGCAATAGTCAACGTACAATAAAAACAGAATATGGCTGCACAATATGAGGGAAAAAATGTGATTTTATCAATGTGTCTATAAAGTAGTAATAATAATAATAATAATATAAAAATACTAAAAAAGAAATATTACTATTGTACATTTTACTGTGTTATAAAACTAGCAATTTTAAATTAATAATAATAATAATTTCACATTAAAAATTTAAAATTGCAATACTAATATTTATGGTTGTCTTAATTTCTTCATTTTCCAACATTAAACCATTAAACTTTTATTTTGACAGAAAAACTGCTGCATGGTAGGTGAGAGCATTTGTTCTTTGGAAAATCTGATGAGAAATTAGCTCATATTGAGAAATCTGATGCTAGACTTTGGTATCTTGGCAAATCTGAGCACAGCACAGACACTGCTGAGATCTCTTCTAAAATAAAATGGATAAAGCTGAATAAACATCTCCACTTGCTCTCCATTTTATCTCATTGCTAGGAGAAACAATTATGATATGCAAAAAAGACTAAAAAACATCCTGCAGAAAAAAAGAAAGATGGAAAACAAGGCTTGAGGAAACGAGATGTGATCTAGGACATTAAACGTCTTCACCGAGGAACTGCTTGCATTGGAAGCTTTAAAGAAACGCATGCATAAAACATCACAAATTTATTGCACAAGTGCGTTTAGTGCTCCAAGGCATTAAAGAACACATGTATTACAACGGGAGGTGTAAATACGTTACTTGAAACAAGAAGAAAGCGCAAAATGACAGCCGAAATGATGGAATGGGAGGATGAAGACAAACTAGCTGTAATGCAGTTTATTCCCAGCGAGCAATATCTACTCAGAGTTGTTTTTAGTTCAGAGTACATCATTCACTCAGCGTAACCCCACACACTTATGCAACAGATTCGATTTTGGGTTGTTAACGGAGCACCACTGGCCCTCCCCTCTCCGCATCTGTCCTGTTCTGTGATGCGATTCAGAACACGAGCTGGAAAAAAAAAACTTTCTACAGAAGGAAATAAACGTCTCGGCATCTCCTGAGGCCTTGCTTCGTTTTCCAACAGATGAAAGCGTGGAAAAAAACTGCAAACAAATGTTCCACTGAAAACAGCCATAATTATCTGTAAAGGCAATTCACACACTGCTGGGGAGGTGTCTGCGTAGACTATTTTGAGCTTCTATCAGCTTAATGAGAGGACTGTTGCCAACACAGACAAACTAATGCTAAACACACTCAATTTAAACCCTAAAGATAACTGTAGAAGGACATGCATGTTAAAAATAAGTGTCAGGTGAGCACAAATTGCAAAACAGCACTTTAACCAATGTGTCACTTCTGCAGGTTACCGCATATGCATGCTGGCTATGTACAGCAGTTCCTCTGCCATTTATGTGAAATATGTCACCCTACAAATCAATGATGAGACACCAAATTTAAGAGTTTACCAACTGATTTCACTTCTAGCATCCCAAAATGGACACTTTAAACCCTAACTGGAGTAAACAGCATTATTTAGATTGACATAAATGAAAATTAGGCTGTGCACTGCAAAAAAATAAATAAATAAATAAAAAATATATAATAACAAAAAATTACAAATTTAAAAAAAAAAACAACAACAACAAAAAAAAAAAACAATTCAATACAAGTATTTTTGTCTCATTTTGCAGGTAGAGTATCTAAAAATGCCATTATTTAGCCACTTTCAAGTTCCAAACCTTTATGAGTTTTTTTGGAGGTCTATTTGGATATTTGGAAGAATGTGCATAACCAAACAGTTGTTGGTCCCCATTAGCTTTAATATATATATATATTTTTTTTCTTTCCATACTGATTTTTGGGTGAACATTCACTTTAAAACAAGACAACTTAAGGGGTAGTTCACTGAAAAATTAAAGTCTTCATTTACAAACAGTTGATGTAGCCTTCCATGGAAGTCAATGGCTACCGTCAACTGTTTGGTTACATTTACATTTATGCATTTAGCAGACGCTTTTATCCAAAGCGACTTACATTGCGTTCAAGTTACAGTTTTTTACATTTTATCAGCTCTTGCTTTTCCTGGGAATCAAACCCATGATCTTGGCATTGCTAGCGCCATGCTCTACTATTTGAGCTACAGGAAAGCTGGTTACTAACATTCTTCAAAATATCATCTTTTGAGCTCAACAGAAGAAATAAACTCGTACTTGAAAGTGAGTAAATAATCTCCCTTTAGTTGAGAAGCAAGCATATGATGTACGTTAACACATCTTTAATACGAACATATTTTTGGTATAAACTGAACACAAAAGTGAAGCTAAAACGTTTCCATCGCCCCCTGGTGCCTGGCTGCAGTATAGGTCGTAAACCCCACCCTCTCCATGTAAACAAATGGGATGTGAGCCAAATTTAAAAATCCAATTACACTTTAAATAAAATTTTGCCAAAGATGGTTTCTGTCATTTTAGGCACAGTAGCTCTTATCACATGTATGTATGTAAAACATTTCATAAATAGACAGTAGATGTCAGGTTAACTAAAGCCTTCCATCTGATATACTGTATACTGAAAGGAAGGTCAGAGCTGGTAATTGGCAGTTCCAGTCGGATTGGTAGGAATTACACATCTTCTGGGAGTTGGATGCAACGGTCCATCTGGAAACAAAATCAAGTTTACTTGATAAAGGCCTCAAACAATAAGCATTTACAAATAGAACGAACTGGATTAGACTGTGTTTTTGGCATCAAATTTTTACAGTTATTAAATTTTAAACAATTATTACCTGTTTCTAATAAGCAAATTACAGCCTTTTAGCAGTCATATGTGTATATATATATATATATATATATGTGTGTGTGTGTGTGTGTGTGTGTGTGTGTGTATGTATGTATGTATGTGTATATATATATATATATATATATATATATATATAAACTGTACATTCAGATCCAGGTAATTCTATATAATTGATTGTATAAAAACTCTACATACACACAGATATATACCAAATAAACCCATCCTTTTTGGGTTTGTGATAGTAGTCAACTAACTATACATTATTTGCCCTTAAATGACATTGTTTGATTGCTTTAAATGTCAATCAGGTTTTTTACTTTTTAAGTGGGTGGTTCTTGGCCAGAAGAAGCAGCAAAATGGATCAGATTTTCAGACTTATCATTCTATGTCTGGTGACCTTGCTTTCATTCTCCCCAAATTAAATGCGGTGTCTTCTGACTAAGGTCTTGGTTGTATAATCATTATGACATATGAATCAGAGCTATTAGAAATGCTAGTTGACTGCTAACGTTGTCGGCTGTTACTCATCATATGCTTGACATATGAGAAAAGATGGAAGAAATCCCTGGCAGAGAACTGCAAAATATTGTGCCAGGTTTTATTGTCTCAAGATGAGCCTCTTTGAATAAAGATCCAGTCTTAATGAAAGAGTGGCCGTCTGTCTTCACAGGGACGCCTTTGCCTTTCATCTCTTTTGTTCTTTGACTTAAGAAATATCAATTTGAAGCTCCTTTAAGTGTGGAACTTGCATAATTCAAAGGCCAACTAATGCTTTTGTTGAGAGAGGCTAGTGCCTTTCATCCCTCAGCGTCTCCAAGCTGCTGCGGTGAAACCTGGAACCGGCGCTGCTGAGCCGCAGCCGCGCAGCTGAGGGGAGTTCTGTTCTTCTGCTCTCGCTTTCACAATGCGCAATAAGGCAGATGAGAGAGGCTCTTCTGAGAGAAGAAAGCAAGTGAAAGCGAGAGCAATAGTTGTGCCGCATTTGAGTGGGGTTGACAAGTATATGTGATCCAAAGTCGGGCCTTTCATATAAAACTAACTTTTAAATTATGCTGAAATAAATTAGGCCTATAAATAATAAAGAAAATAACCTACGATTTGATTGATTATAGTACTTTATACATATACAACTTACAAAATTTGCGGAAAACTTGCAAAAACAGTGCTTTTTTTTCCCTACTGAAAAGTAATTTTAATAATCAAGCCAACAGGGTTTTCAACGTCTTAAAGGGTTAGTTCACACAAAAATTAAAATTAGCCTGTGTTTTACTCAACCTCAAAGCATCCTAGGTGTATATGACTTTCTTCTTTCAGACGAATCCAATCAGAGTCATATTAAAAATTGTCCTGGCCCCTCTAAGCCTTACAATGGGGATAAACGGGTGCTTTTTGTCAACAGTTCAGAATACGTGAAATAAAGTGCGCGCATCTATAGTAAAACGTACCTCACACGGGGGGGGGGGGGGCATCCTAGGTCATTCGCCGGAACGCCTTGCACATATGACAGTCAGCAGAAGTGAGAAAAAAAATGTTTATTATGCTTAAAATATGTATATTTATTTTATTTTGTTTTATTATGGATGCGTACACTTTATTTCACGTCTTCTGGACTGTTGACAAAAAGCATCCGCTTATCCCCATTGTAAGGCTTGGAGGGCTAGGACAATTTTTATAATAGCATTAAATATTGTATGGACTATAGAACAATTTTAATTCAAACAATAAAATATACATGTATATAATAACAATGTACGTTTTTAATGTAAGCTTCTCCCTTTTGGTAAGTTCAAGAATACTTAATAAAAATGTTATTACTTATTTGAAAGAATTAAGAAAGTAGTTTCATGTCTATCCTTCTATTGTTCAGATGGTTCTATTGTTCAAAGTAATTTCTAATACAAAAGATTCTGTGTAATGCATTAATTTTTAGAGAGAGTTAGTGCAGTAATCTACAACCTGAATTCTAGAAATGTTGGGACACTTTTTAAATTTGAATAAAATGAAAACTAAAGACTTTCAAATCACGAGCCAAAATTTTATTCACAACAGAACATAGATAAATGTTTAAATGGAGAAATTTTACACTTTTATCCGGTAAATGAGCTCATTTCACAATGGGGATAAACGGGTGCTTTTTGAAACTGGAGAAACTGGAGAAATCTCTGTGCGTAAGGGACTTCGGGCCCTCAGACAACACTGCATCACTCATCGGCATGATTCTGTCATTGATATTACTAAATGGGCCCAGGAATACTTTCAGAAACCACTGTTTGTAAACACAATCCGCCGTGCCATCTGAAGATGCCAACTAAAGCTCTATCATGCAAAAGGAAGCCATATGTGAACATGGTCCAGAAACCCCGTTGTGTCCTGTGGACCAAGGCTCATTTAAAATGGACTTTCAAAGTGGAAAAGTGTTCTATGGTCAGACGAGTCCAAATTTGACATTTTGTTGGAAATAACGGACGCTGTGTCCTCTGGGCTAAAGAGGAGGGAGACCTTCCAGCGTGTTATCAGTGTTCAGTTCAAAAGCCACCATCTCTGATGGTATGGGGGTGCATAAGTGCATACGGTATGGGAAGCTTGCATGTTTTGGAAGGCACTATGAATGCTGAAAGATATATAAAGGTTTTAGAGCAACATATACTCCCCTCCAGATGACGTCTATTTCAGGGAAGGCCTTGTGTATTTCAGCAGGACAATGCAAAACCACATACTGCAGCTATTACAACAGCATGGCTTCGTAGTAGAAGAGTCCGGGTGCTGAATTGGCCTGCCTGCAGTCAGATCTTTCAACTATAGAGAACATTTGGCGCATCATTAAACAAAACATACCACAAACTCTTCAGCAGCTGGAAACCTATATCAGGCAAGGATGGAACCAAATTCCAACACCAAAACAACTCATAACCTCGATGCCCAGACATTTTCAGACTGTTTTGAAAAGAAGAGGAGATGCTATACCATGGTAAACATGTCCCCGTCCCAACTGTTTTGAGACCTGTAGCAGGCATCAAATTTGAAATGAGCTCATTTTGTTCATAAAATTGTAAAATTTCTCAGTTTAAACATTTGTTATGTTATCTATGTTCTATTGTGAATAAAATATTGGCTCATGTGATTTGAAAGTCTTTTAGTTTTAATTTAATTCAAATTTACAAAAACGTCTCAACATTTCCAGAATTCGGGTTGTAATTACTTGGTTGAAGATGTAATTAGTAGCTAACGAATAATTACTTTTTTAGAGTAACTTTACCCAGTACTGCTTACTGCTATTCAACTACTAAATGAACAAAAAATTATATTACAAATTAAAATCACTGAACTGTTAACAACAAGTAGTCAAGTAGTTATATATATATTCCCATACATTCCCTTTGGGCTAAGAATCATTAAGTGAAATTCCTTCATGCTTCCTGAAGGTCATGGAGATATTTATTCAAAGGCTAGATTTGTTCTTTTTTCCCCTCCGAGAAAAAGAGGGTGACCAAACTTGAGTGTATTCCCAGAATGTTAAGGTCACCAGTCGCACTTACTGTGAAATCTCTTTTGTTCCGGCCTGCGACAATATGTCATCTTCACGCAGTGTAACGGAACGATGACATCACGCTCTGATAATGGAGCTTTTATTGCAACCAAGGTCATCAGAAAACTAGCAATTGGCCCTGACTGAACGCAGTGTGCATGCGGCCCACCGACAAAGAGCATCACTAATCAGAATTAAGCCTCACTGAGATCTCAATGAGATGAATTGAGGGGAATCTCAAGAACACAGTTTGTTCCTTTGTCTTCTGCTCACCTCACGGTTGGGTTCAGATGGAATTTCCACCAGGAGAATAATCACTCGTTTTTCTGACCTTGTGGAGTGATTATATTTCTTGTACCACGGAGCGCAGACAATTCACCCATTCCTTCTAATCAACGAGTATATAAACAAGCTTATTGTTCTGAGTGATTGTTTACAGCAATTCTCTGATGAATGATTATAGTCTTAGGATTATTTAATTACTAAAGTCAGTTAAACAAATTTTAAACTTGGTCAACATAAGACATTCATGGCACATTTTAATTCTGTACTGTGACATTTCTGAGTGAACGTCTAAATGGCTTTTGGGCTGAGAAAGTTATTACATTTTGATGTAAAAAAAAAAAAAAAAACTTTTTCTTTGGAATGGAGTGAATTGATAATTTGTTCATGGCAACATTTTAAGAGAGTAAAATAGGGTCAATTTTTATGGGTCATGTTGACTTTAAAACAAACTAAAAATCTGTCTCAGATTTGTTTAACACTTCTGAATGATTATGACATATGCAAAAACTTATTTGCTTACAAACATCCTAAAAAAGCACATCCAAATGATGATGAAAAAGAAGAAAAGAAGACATACTGTACATTATATCAGAAAAAGATGAAGCATTTGTAAGATAGAAGAAAAGAAAAGAAGCAGAAAAAAATTGCTATTGATGCAAAAATAGATAAAGAATTTGAAAGAAAGAAAGAAAAAGAAAGAAAGAAAGAAAGAAAGATGAAGAAAAAGAGGTAAAGAAGAAAGTTGCATGATATCAGAAAAATATGAATATGGAAGAAAGAAAAAGAAAGAAAGAAAGGAAGAAAGAAAGATGAAGGAAAAGAAGTAAAGAAAAAGAAGAAAGTTGCATGATATCAGAAAAAGACAAAGATTTGAAAGAAAGAAAGAAAGAAAGAAAGAAAGAAAGAAAGACAGAAATGGCATGATATCATGAAAAGATGAAGAAATTTTTATGATAGAAGAATAAGAAATTACATAGAGAAACCAAAAGAAGGAATTTTAAGATAAAATCATTTAGAGGCTTTAGAAAAGTGTGCATCAAATATGAAATACTAGGCTTTATAGGGTTAAAAAAGCAAAGATCTCTTTGCAAGCACAAAGCAAGGTCTTCAACAGAAGCTCTAAAATTCTGAAGAGCAGCAACAGATGTCCCATCAGGCACTTCTACACACCGTCACAAAGGAAACACACTCCCAAATGAGAAGAGGATACCGCTAAATCGATCGAGAGCCACTGAAACAAGTTCTCTCATAGGGGAAAACTTGATGAAGAGTCTTGTTATCCAGTCAAAGTGCTGACTCCACGCTTTCCCCGCACAGACTCCATCAGACGTGTCCTCTCTCCCAGGGTGTCTCCTCTCACCGCATAAATCAAAGCTGCTCTTTAAAAAAGCTGCAGATTGTTCTTGTGCAAACATGGCAGGTCCTGCAGCTTGCCACCGCATCACACTCCTGTTTGTTCATTAAATATTAACCCTGGCCGTTTGGTGCCTGCTCCCCCTGAAATAGATTTTCATTTTCTGGAGCGTTCGTTTGGCCCCGCTCGGATCAGAGTTCACTGTGAAGGGCATCGCTGATCTAATCAGATCTCAGCGTGTTGCCTGTGGGAGAGAACCCTGTCCCTCTGCTGTTCAATCTCTTTCTCTCTTGTTCCCGACAAGGTCACTTGGCCGATTTGGTCTCTTTGTCAGCAGAGTTTTCCAGGTTGGTCGGCTGAGTGACTCAGGAGAAAAGGCTTGATGTTACCAACACAGCTCACTTACAAATACTCACTTCTGTCAGATTTAGATTCGTATGTTGATTATTGTCAGTCTAGTACTGCCAAGTACAAATACAGTATCAGCTCAGTTTAAAAAAAGAATGTCACTGATTGCAGAAAAAAATCACAAATTCACATTAAAAGCCAGCATTTTCATTGCATGCACAACAAAAATCTAGAAATTCAGCTAATTTCATGTTTGACATCAAAAAAATGTGACTTTTACTTGTCAACTTTTGTATAAGCACAAGCCAAAGTTTCAAATAATTCAGGTTTTTTATTTTTTATGTTTTTGAAAGAAGTCTCTTATGTTCACCAAGTCTGCATTTAATAAAAATACAGTAAAAACAGTAATATTGTGAAATATTATTACAATTTAAAATGTTTTCTTTTTGAATATGTTTTAGAATATAATTTATTCCTGTGATGCAATGCTGAATTTACAGCATCATTACTCCAGTCATCAGTGTCACATGATCCTTCAGAAATCATTCTAATATCATAATTTGCTGCTTAAGAAACATTTCTTATCCAAACTGCAATACACTACCATTCAAATGTAATTTTATTCATTATAAGAGGCATTATATTGATCAAAAGTGACAGTAAAACATTTATAGCACAAATGATAGAGGATTTCTATTTTAAATGAATAATGTTCTTTGTAGTCAAAGAATCCCTGGAAAAAAAAAAGGAGTATCATGGTTTCTACAAAATATTAAGCAGCAAAAATATGTTTTCAAAATTGATAATAAGAACCATCATTATTAAATTTTGACACTGAAGATTGGAGTAATGGCTGCTGAAAATTCACAGGAATAAATTTTGAAAAGAAAAGAAAAAATATGCATGTATGTATGTCTGTAGGTATATGTGTGTGTGTGTGTGTGTGTGTGTGTGTAATACTGTATATATATATATATATATATACACACACACACACATATATATATATATATATATATATATATATATATATATATATATATATATATATATATATACACACACACACATACACACAGTGGGGGAAAAAATTATTTGATCCCCTATTGATTTTGTACGTTTGCCCACCGACAAAGATATGATCGGTCTATAATTATAATGGCAGGTTTATTTGAACAGTGAGAGACAGAATAACAACAAAAAGAAAATCGCATTTCAAAAAAAGTTATAAATTGATTTGCATTTTAATGAGTCAAATAAGTATTTGATCCCCTATTGATCAGCAAGATTTCTGGCTCCCAGGTGTCTTTTATACAGGTAAGGAGCTGAGATTAGGACCGCTCTCTTAAAGGGAGTGCTCCTAATTTCAGTTTGTTAACTGTATAAAAGACAACCTGTCCACAGAAGCGATCAATCAGATTCCAAACTCTCCACCATGGCCAAGACCAAAGAGCTGTCCAAGGATGTCAGGGACAAGATTGTAGACCTACACAAGGCTGGAATGGGCTACAAGATCATCGCCAAGCAGCTTGGTGAGAAGGTGACAACAGTTGGTGCGATTATTCACAAATGGAAGAAACACAAAATAACTGTCAATCTCCCTCGGTCTGGGGCTCCATGCAAGATCTCACCTCGTGGAGTTTCAGTGATCATGAGAACGGTGAGGAATCAGCCCAGAACTACACGGGAGGATCTTGTCAATGATCTCAAAGCAGCTGGGGCCATAGTCACCAAGAAAACAATTGGTAACACACTACGCCGTGAAGGACAGAAATCCTGCAGCGCCCGCAAGGTGCCCCTGCTCAAGAAAGCGCATGTACAGGCCTGTCTGAAGTTTGCCAATGATTCAGAGGAGAACTGGGTGAAAGTATTGTGGTCAGATGAGAACAAAATCGAGCTCTTTGGCATCAATTCAACTCGCTGTGTTTGGAGGAGAAGGAATGCTGCCTATGACCTCACGAACACCATCCCCATGGTCAAACATGGAGGTGGAAACATTATGCTTTGGGGGTGTTTTTCTGCTAAGGGGACAAGACAACTGCACCGCATCAAAGGGACGATGGACGGGGCCATGTACCGTCAGGGTCAGGGCCTTGAAGCCAGCCAGGGCATTGAAAATGGGTCGTGGATGGGTATTCCAGCTTGACAATGACCCAAAACACACGGCCAAGGCAACAAAGGAGTGGTTCGAGAAGAAGCACATTAAGGTCCTGGAGTGGCCTAGCCAGTCTCCAGACCATAATCCCATAGAAAATCTGTGGAGGGAGCTAAAGGTTCGAGTTGCCAAACGTCAGCCTCGAAACCTTAATGACTTGGAGAGGATCCGCAAAGAGGAGTGGGACAAAATCCCTCCAGAGATGTGTGCAAACCTGTTGGCCAACTACAAGAAACGTCTGACCTCTGTGATTCCCAACAAGGGTTTTGCCACCAAGTACAAAGTTATGTTTTGCAAAGGGGTCAAATACTTATTTGACTCAAATTTGCAAATAAATTTTTTGAAAACTTTTTTGAAATGCGTTTTTCTGGATTTTTTTGTTGTTATTCTGTCTCTCACTGTTAAAATAAACCTACCATTAAAATGTGTGTGTAACATTTTAGAATATTATTTCTTACTGCAATTTTGATCCAGTGAAATCATAGGGTCAGTGAAAGGTTTATTAAACTTTAAAAGAGTGGGAAACATGCAAAACAGTACATTTCAATAATTAAAAAAAAAAAGCTTCCATTTTTCCCATATTGATTTCCATCTTGGTTACCAAGGAGACAACAGTGTCTCTGAAGAGCATGAAATATGAGGCATGATATATGAAGAAAACTAAGAAACATCAAGGCAATAAATGATTGTGAACAGTTGCATCATTTGCAATCAAGCTGTAACGTTGCCAAATTATTCAAAAGGTGTTAAAATATGTCACTGTAATGACGAGTTGGATGTTTTATTCCTCAAATGTTAATAAAAAATTATTTCAATCACAGAACGTTATTAAAGGGGTCATATGATGGGATTTCTTGTTTTCCTTTTCTTTAGTGTGTTATGTAGCTGTTTGTGCATGTATACGATCTGCAGAGTTACAAAGCTCAAAGTCTCCCACAAAAGGATTTATTCTATCTAAAAGAGAAGGCTGATCCAGACGCCTCATTAAAACACGCCCCCACATGTCTACGTCACGATGTGGAAATATTTACGTAATGCAGTCCAAATGTGCACGCAAGGAAAGGCGGCGTGGTTTCAGTTACCGCAGTAGTGTTGATGCAGCCATGTCAGGGAGCTGTGTGTTTCTATGCGAAAGCAAAAGCACTTTATTTGGCCTTCCGAAAGTAGATGCAATTAGGAATTATTGTTAAGATTTGTTTACAACAGAACAGCACAACCCAAATGTTCGAATTTGTGCAACGCATTTTATGGACGACAGTTTCGTGAACCTGTTCAAATGCAGAGTTTTGCGCAGTGTAGAGTAACTCGTCGTGTGTGTGTGTGTGTGTGTGTGTGTGAGAGTGTGAGAGAGAGAGAGAGAGAGAGAGAGAGAGAGAGAGAGAGAGAGAGAGAGAGAGGGAGGGTCACATCACAGTGGCGTCAGCTATCTTAACCATGGCTTGTGTACTGCAAATACATACGAGCATCATCACTGTGTCTGTCACATGACTCTGTTCCCCTCTCGGACTTGAACTGATGGTAAAACTAAGGACGTTTGTCTTCGGAACACAATTTAAGATATTTTGGATGAAAACCGGGAGGTTTGTGACTGTCCCATTGACTGCTAAACAATTAACACTGTCAAGGCACAGAAAAGTATGAAAAGCATCGTCAGAATAGTCCATCTGCCATCAGTGGTTCAATCTGAATTTAATGAAGCGACAAGAATATTTTTTCTGCGCAAAGAAAACAAAAACAACGACTTTATTCAACAATTCGTCTCCTCTGATTCAGTGTAGTGCCAGTAGTCCCTAACCGCCAGCAAATGACAAGAATAATTTATGGCTTTGACCTTTGTGACCTCATACTATTATTATTAATAATAATAATAATATCCAAATGTGACCTTTGATCTCATAACGAGTTTCAGATGCGAAAATCAGGCAAGCGTGAAACTCCCATGTCATCCGGGTGTGAGATATGACATCCGGCCGGTGAAAAACCATAAATGATCTGTCAATTAAGGTTTTTGAAGATTTTTATGGAGCGTTTTTGAATTTTCCTCATAGGAGCATCTGTGGCGCGCGCCCCCTCCCATCTGCGGTGCGAGTGTCAGGTTGTGTTCCAAGGCGCGCTCTCTCTCTCTCCCTCTCTGTCTCTATGGGATCCGTGAGAAAAACAATAATGAACAAGCAATATTAAAAAAGTAAAGGAAATTAAGAGATCAGTTTTAAGACACACAGCTGTGCTCGCACATATATTCTGTTGGTTGTATAAAAAGAATTTAAATAAAATAGGTAACATGACTATCAATGAGAAGGTATAAAAAATGTTTAGCTTAACGAATAAAATGGTTAAAAAATATTAATTTACTTACATTCTTCGCGGGGAATAGAGAATACACGTCTTCGTGCTATTCCAGTTGGTCTCGAATGAAAAGATTACAGAAATTTTACTTCGTTTAAGCTGGAAAAGGTCCTTTGTCTCTCTCTCGCTCTCTAAGCACTTTTTCGCACCAAGTTTTGGTGTGTGAAAGGATGGAACCCCCCGCTCCGGACATTTCGGTCCATTGTGAGAGAGAAAACTGATAAACTTTGCAAACATTTTAAATGAGATCTATAACCTTACTTTAATGTTTAAATAAACAGAATCCCTATACAACCGTCGTCTGGTGATTCTTGTTTTAACTTATTTCACATCAAACGATTGTTTAAAAGTTTCTTATTTCATTCATCATCTTCAATATTGTATTCCACCACACATAGTGTGATGAAACATGCAAAGGTTTTCTGTATGTTTTTAGAAATAAATCTAGTAACATTTCACCCACAGTACAGCAGCACAATGGTTCTGTGGTCAATGCGATCATAGAGAGGTGCAGAAGTTCGTTTTGATCACGTATCGAACCCCAGTCCGGACTTCAAAATGTTTTTAATTATATAGCTAAAATTGCCTCTATTTTAAATAATAATCAGCCTTTACTCTTTGAATTTAATGCTGGGTGTGTTTATTTCACAGACTTTCAGGTTCTGTTTATGTTCACCCATGTGCTAGTAATTTGGAAATTTATCTTCTTTTTTTCAGTTACAGAAGCTCTCTCTCTCTCTCTCTATCTCTCTCTCTCTCTTTCTCTCTCACACACACACACACACGTTTGCTTAGCCATCTAAAATGGTGATATTACACAGAATCCTGATGTTTTTATCTACAGATAATTATACATGTTACAACCCATCACAGAACACTTTACATCTTAGAAAATAAATAATTAATGTGCTTTATAAGTAATTTACTCATGGGCTCAAAATGTTCCCTCTCTCTGAGAGGACGCTTGCCCCCACACCGTAGTTTAAACAAGCACACAGACACATATTCAATTGTCAGAGTCTTATTCTCGTCTTTTAAATGAATTGAATATAAATAAATTATGCACACATGATATAAAACAAAGCAAAACACTGACACTAGTTTTAGGTAACAAAAATTTTGTAATGAGGAACCAGCAACGTTGAAATAAGTAAAGGGGGAAAAATAAATATTTTAACAGGCAAACGGTGAGGGATATTGTGGACCCGACATGTCCGGGCAAGCCATTGTCATGCTTGAAGGCCATAAACATTATTTATCAATGTTTTATGTCCATAGACATATTTAAATTCAATTCACGTTTATTTGTATAACTTTTTCACAAAACAAATTGTTTTAAAGCAGTTTCACAGAAAATAAAGTTTCTACATCATATTTACAAACTTTTATATTCATATTTACATTATATTAATGAATTTTATACTGTACCATTCCCCTAAACCTACCCATCACAGTAAACTTTTTGCATTTTATATTTTCATAGACATCATTTCATATAATGTAAAAAGCTGTTATGATCGTGGGACAATTATTTGAAGTATTACTACGCATTTGGTTTGTGGGGACACTCCATAGACATAATGATTTTTTAAATTATTTATTTATTTATTTTTTATTGATTTTTTTACTGTACAAACTGCACACCTACCCATCACACAAAAATTTCTGCCTATACATCCATTTTTGATAAAATATTGATTGCAAGCTATCTTAATTATGAGGACTCAAGAAATTTCATCATAAACCACATTTACATTGTTATATCAGTGTAATACCCATGTCATTATACAAATTTATGTTCTGATAAATCATGTAAACAATCACACACAAACTTTTCAAGCTAAAGAGAGACTTATTTCTATTTTAAAGAATATGGAAATATATAATTATATGACAGCATGTTACTACCACGTTACTAAAGCAAATCATTCATCAATCATTTTAATCAAGTATTCAACATTTAAGTTTATTGAACTTATAAAACACATCATAGTAACAAACACGTTACTAAAGCAAAGTAAATCATTTATCATACATTTTAATCATATATTTCAACAATTACTTAAGTTCACTGAACTTACAAAACACATAATATGCTTACATTTTTAAATTAAATATTGTTTTTAAGCAATCTGAATTATGACGACTCAAGCAATTTCATCATAAACCACATCTACATTGTTATATCAGTGTAATACCTATGTCACTATACAAATTTGTGTTCTGATAAATCATATAAACACGCAAGCACATACATAATCATTTCAAGCTAAAGAGATACTTCTCTATTTTAAAGAATATGGTAATAAATAATTATATATGTCATAGTAACAAACATGTTACTAAAGCAAAACATTTATCATACATTTAAACGTATTCAACAATTATTTATTGACCTTATAAAACACATCATTCTTTTCTTTTAGAGAAGATGGTAGCAAATAAAACTGTGATTATATATAACACGCTGTATAAAATAAACATCTACTATAGTTTTAGATGACAATATAAAAATGCCTTACATTTTTCAGAGTGCTTAGAGGTATGCTGGATCTTTATGCAATGATGTCCATTCCACGAATGAAATGTTTCCAATAAAATAGATAAAATTTGTTTTATTTTTATTTTTAAGTTATAAACTTTATTAAATATAAACAAAACTCACAGATCCTCCCAGGGCTAAACATCGTAGTGAAATGGACTGAATGCTTCAAGGCCCACTCAGAGACGGGGAGGAGTCTCTGCGGTCCATAACAGCTCATGTGACAAGTCTGCTACCCTTTTCAGAGTGAGCATCTTCATCTTATAAATGCATTAATAAGCATAATCTTAAGAGTGTAAATAAGGTCTTTCAAAAGATTGTTTAGACGAAATCTTAAAGGTTTTATATGAAATATTTTTATCTGTTTGCAAATTTAACCTAAATTATGATTTTTATTCAGCAGTACCTGTTCAAATCTTAGTTTATCATTTTAAAGGAAACTTGTACTTAGTTTATTTTATCAGCCTTTTCTGAACTGAACTTTATCAGCAGGGTGAAACATACCCTTAGCTGAAAATATACTATTGATTGTCTACTGAAATGTAGACAGACCATATGACGATGTAACATCTTGCCTGATGGTCACGTGATCAGTCTTTGAAGAGCGAGTTTATGGCTTTTGCAGGCACCAACCTTTTTACCCATAACATTATGGCTCATTTAAAATGTTTAAGTCAACTACAGACATGTGAAAAGCCTTTCCAAAAACATCCATGTCACCATGATGCACATTCTTTGGAGATGTAAACTACGCTCAAATAAAACATAACATGTGAGGAACATCTTATGTGGATCAATGGGTCTCCTGAGAATATTTAATTGCGCTTAAAAAGCACAGAACAAGCTAAACGAAAAAGATGCCCGGAGGTAGAAAATACCTACGTTGTTAAAACCTATATACAATATGTATTAAACATATGCTTTTGTTGTTAAGACTGCTTATTAATAGTGGTAATACTTTAGTTAAGTTTTAAGGGTTCACAAGTCTCAAAGATCTATATTATTTAATTAATTTATTACTTTTCTTATTTTTACAAAGATTTCAATTCAATTCCTAGTAAATATGAGGCCAAAACATGATATTACAAAAGAAATGTTGACAAATGTTTTTAAAAATAGGGAATGCCAACTCCAGACAGATCCCCCCAAACTTTTTTTTTTTCTCACCCCAAAATCAAGTATTGTGCATTTGTATAAGACTTACTGTTTTAAAGCATAAACTTCCTTTAAAGCTTGAATAAAAGGTTACCAAATGTAGTTTCATACCCGTTGTGTTCTAACAAAGTCATTAATCGGTTCTCTTTTGCTTTATACGATTTACTTTTATTACTTCTACGAAGGGATAATGCTACTTTTATAAGTCTGATAAATATGTGATGAATGCATGATGAAACGAGAATCGGGTTACCAATTAAGTTTGATGCGATGTTTTTAAGTAAGGGATTTTATTTATTTGTTTATTTTTTAAATACATCTAAACCAGATAAAATATTATTCTTTCTTTTTGACAAACCTACATTTCAAATGATTTTTCCCCGAGGTGTTCATTATCTGAGTGGAACTGGTCTTATTTGGGGGTCTAAATAATGTGGGGGTCTACATGTAGCTTCTTAACCGAACAAAGAAATCACATTTCACATTCATGCATCATATTTTATTCAATTTTATATATTTATTTATTTTATTTTTATTATTATTTTTGCACGAGTACCATGGTTTTGTGTCTTTCTAATACTTTTTCTAATGCATCAGAATGTGGATGCTTTTTTTTTCACCATCCAACATGAAATTAAGGAGATGTATCAGCCGAGCTTGTTTCAACTGTTTATTATTATTATTATTTTTTTTATTATCAATATTAGTGTCTACTTGCATAGACATAGAGTAGATATAGAATAATCCTTATTGTCCATGCGGTATTTCTTTTTAGGACAATTATCCATCTCCATATCCATACGATGAACCATCAACATGAAAAATAAATTGCTGTTTTACACTTACAACCGAAACATATCTAACCACTGCTCTGAAAGCCGCACATTCAGTAAAGTTGATGTTGTATGCCCTCTTGAAAAGGCTACAGATACAAAATAGAGGAATTTTTTGCATACACTATGTAACTCAAGAGACACAGTTTCTAAGAAAATTACCATATGAATACAGAAAATTCCGCTTGGGATATTTCGTCATATTTTTGTAAACGTTGTTTTAAATTACTTTTTTCCTTAAGCCGCTACATCTAGACCTCTTATTCATATAGCTGATGACGATGTTCACATTTTATTTGTCGTACTAATTTCTTTCAACGTTTCTGCTTGACATTAAAATGTAGGCCTGCCTGTACTTCACATCGGTCATAAACATAAGCATCTACCGAGTGCCAAGATTTTTCTGTTTTGTCCACATTTGGCAGATTTCGTAGATGGACTATGGCACACCTTGTTGTGATGTGATCACAATTAAGAACCATTATACTACATCCTCTTGAAAAGGTTATAGACGTAGTTTTTTATGCAGGGAACATGTTGATTTTTGATGGCCTACCGCAATAGCTGATACCACTCTATACTTTTTTCATTGTTTGTTTTTAGATGAAGACTATTCTCAGAGTTTGGTCAATCATGCAGCGAGTGTTTGCAGGAAAACATGAACAAATACAGTGTAAGATAATTAAATGAAAGTCAAAAGAGTGTTTAAACTGAGATTGTACTTTAGAGCTTTTTCTGATCCATATACAAAGCGGTCGCCTCAATCGACCGCTTTGTAAGGCCTCAATCTTACTATTTCACTGTTACATCTACTTCATTTAGAGCACATAAAGTTACGCATTACAAGTTGAAGATGGCATGGAAACACTATATTCTTTGTACGCGTCTCTAAACATGACTTTAAATAAATCACTGTTGTTTTAAGCGAAAGCGAAGATTCAGTCCATTTTATTCAGTCGTTGTGTTTTAGGAGTCTGACTTTCAGTTTTTTACAACCGCAGCTGCGCGTTGTCATGTCTGTTCTTCTTAAGAAAACATGCGGTCGGCAGTTTTTAACATGTCTTAATTCTCTTAATTTTTCACAATTGCAAATGTTTGTTTAGCTTAAATATTAGTATTTAGTCAGTTACAAAAGTGTCAGGCATGATGCTTACATGTATTTTTAAATAATTACGATAAAGTTACAGGTTTCTCGGACGAACGCTTGACAGAGCGTTACTCAATCAGTCCTCTGCGTTATCTTTTAATAAAATATTCCATTGAATGTCGCTAAGACAAATTCTGTCTTACAATAAGAACAATATGGTCTAACAACACAAACACAAATGCTTGTTCTAACTCTTTCACACACCAGACTGGTCCCTGGTAAGTATGCCTAAAATTGATAGATATCTTGACTTTATCCGTGTGTTTAACGGCACTAGGCCTTGCCACACTGTTGTTAGATATAAACCGCAAAGTTTATATCTAACAACCTACGCTGATCGTGACGTTCAGCGTAGAAACAACTCATGCGCGTTCCACGTGTTGTCATATTAAATATTGTTGCGGTCGTGTTTACAGAGGTGAACTGATAGCGCAGAAGCTCGTTCATCATATTTGAATTCTCCACTGCAAGACGACCTCATGCATAATACAGCGCAGTGATTGGATCATAAGAGTTCATTCTCATGAATAATACTGAGAAAGGCTTGGAAAATTGATGACGTAGACATGTACTCATTAGCCATGGCAGCCAGTCACCACTCCAGATTAAGGCATTTACTTTTCTTTTTGAACCGGAAGAATGAAATTGCTCCAAAAAATAAAAAAAATAACCACTTTTTCCTTAATAATAGACATAATGAGTGCTATTGTTGTTTTCACTGATATGCAACCTGTTCGTATATGTTAACATCTCAAAAAATGTGTTTTAGGGTTTCATGACCCTTTAATTTACATGTAATATGCATAGTATACATACTGCGTTCAGTCTAACAGCACCCCATTCTCATCAAGACCTTTCAAAGTTTATATAGAAAAAAAATTAAACGTATTCACATATTCTGCACTTTCAGCAAAACTTACAATAAATGTAACAGATTCAAAAGATAAATTAAGTTTGAATGGGTTGAAATATGCTGTATCACACTATGATGCAGTTACTGTTTCTTCTTTTTCCACTGCCAGCGGCCCTTCAAAGTGTCTCGTCATCATGCTATAAAATCAAAGACAGATTTTGGTATTTCAGACCAGTTAATCTAATAATCATCATCAGAAACAACTGATTACAAACGCCCGAACCAATTAAGGGTCACTGGTTGGTTTTAATGTTTGTAGTTTTAATCTTTTAGAGAAAGAGCTCACCATCAGATCCTCACTGCTGCTTTTATGTCCACAAACAAAGTCTTTCCATTTGAAAATAATAGGGAAAGCAACACTGAACTTCAGCATATAAAACTTATTTGTACTGCTCACCGAACAACAAGGTTATGAGGAAAACGCAGGCTTTGATCATGTTGTTTGATGTGTTCCTGTAGTTTCCATCACAAAGGAGCATGTGATACTATCATCCTGTCAGTCCTGACAGCACAGAGGCGTTTGACGAAACCTGTCGGCATGTGTAAACAATCACAGTTTCTAATATCAATCTTATCCATTCAAAATAATAATAATAATAATAATAATAATAATAATAATATTAATAATTTTTAATGTAGAGTGTAAGGCAGAATCAGGGGCGACATTGGGGGGAGATCTGGCAAACTATCTGAAAGAGAGCATCAAATGTTACTATTTACGTGTTTTTGCAGCGTTGAGCAAAGCAACCAATCACAGACATATCAGTTGATTTCTTGAATGCAATGACCAATCAGAGGCATTTTAGTTGGTAGACGCAATGTAAACGAGATTCATTGTGCATTGTAAAGATTCATTAATTATAACGGAACTTTGTGAGATCACGAACTAAGATGAGTGACACTTAAACACTGCAAATGAAGTCTGCATATTTATGCTGGATTCACTTCGAAATAGCAGTAATTGATACAGAGATAACCATAGCAATGGACAGGACAAAAATATATGAGAGAGCACCGTCAGTGATTCAATTCTGGAACTGTGCCTGGCCAAGCCTTCACAGATGAATAAAAATGAAAGGTCATCAACAGACACTTAAAACGGGAAGCATCGCCATTCAAATCAGCAGCAAGAATCAAAATGAGACCACAGTTTAGTAAACACTGGCAACCTCTGTAAGTTATTCTTGACTGTGCTGTATTAACTGTACAATAGGGTAGGGCATTGTTTTGATATCTACTGTATATCCTTAAAGGTTCTATTTTAGAATATTCTAGAATGTTTTGTATTTGTATTGTTTTTTGTGCAGTTATAATTCCTTGTATTATATATATATATATATATATATATATATATATATATATATATATATATATATATATATATATATATATAAATAAGAGTATTCTGCACTTGCAGAAAGGTCTAGATGGTATTTGATAAACTTGTTGGAAGAAGGAAATTACAAACATTTTAGGAATAAAATGGCTCTTTGTTGCTAATTTCACAGCTAACAAAAAACACTATTGAACAATACTTAATTTTCACATATTTTGCAGTATCATAATTACAGCTTGGTTAACAATGATACACAATAAAAATATTCTGTTTGATGTTTCTTTGATTTCTGTAAATGTTATGTCTCAGGTTTCACCTGAAGCTCTTCACTGACACTGTTGTCTCCTTGAGAAACAAGTACAGAAGCTCTTTTCTCTATTGAGCAGACATTTCAGCCACCTGAGCAAAAACATTTATATCAGACCAGTACAGCACGCATACAAAAAAAGTGTGTAACTTTTAATTTTAATGTTTTATTTATATTTGATTTGACCCTTGATGCAACTAAATGATGCACATTTTAGGTTAACTGAGAAAACATTTTTTTGCAGTGCTGTGTTAGCATACTTACCAAGAAATTCTATTAAAAATCATTTTAAAAATCTCACACAGAACAGTTCAATTCTTTATAATAATATAATATGAAAAAAAAGCAGTTTTTGCTCAAGTATTCCCTTTTTGAGGTCAATTATATGGCTTATAATATCATATAATAATACTAACCCCCTCCCCCATTTTTGAAAATTTTATATTTTCAAAAACGTAAACGTGAATTCTTTTACAGTTCTCTATGTAGTAGAGTTTGCACACTACTTCACCTGTTTGTGAATGTAAATGAGTTTCGTTACCATTTTGTGCCCATCCTCCTATTTCCACCACTTAATCAAGCCACTCTTCTTTAAAACATGACAACCTGCACAGAAACTACTCACATCTCCAAACGACCAGGTACTCTGTCTCTCTCCAGTCGACGTAAGGAAGACCCTATCCAGGATTAACCCACGAAAGGCTGCGGGCCCTGACAACATACCTGGACGTGTACTGAAAGACTGTGCTGCACAGCTGACGGATGTCCTAACAGACATCTTCAACATCTCGCTGAGCCAGGCAGTCGTCCCCACGTGTCTCAAATCCACCTCCATAATTCCAGTACCAAAGAAGTCACCTGTGTCCTGTCTGAATGACTACCGTCCCATAGCACTGACCCCAATCATGATGAAGTGCTTTGAGAGGTTAGTCATGCAGCACATCAAGTCCAGTCTCCCAAACACGCTGGACCCACTCCAGTTTGCATACCATCCAAACTGTTCCACGGACGATGCAATATCCACCACTCTCCACCTAGCTCTTACTCACCTGGAACAGAAAGACTCTTATGTTAGAATGCTGTTCATTGACTTCAGCTCAGCATTCAACACAATAATCCCACAACAGCTCATCCACAAACTAAACCTGCTGGGCCTTAACACCTCCCTCTGTAATTGGATCCTGGACTTTTTAACTGCAAGACCTCAGTCAGTCCGTGTCGGCCGCAACACCTCCAGCACTACCACACTGAGCACAGGTGCCCCACAAGGCTGTGTGCTCAGCCCGCTGCTCTTCACGCTGCTGACCCACGACTGCACTGCCAAGTCCAGCTCCAACCACATCATCAAGTTTGCTGATGACACAACTGTGGTAGGCCTCATCAGCAACAACGATGAAACGCACTACAGAGAGGAAGTGGCACAGCTGGCTGAATGGTGTGGTGCTAACAACCTGTCCCTCAATGTAGGTAAGACAAAAGAGGTTGTGATGGACTTCAGGAGAAACTCTGTTGACCACCCCCCGCTGACCATTGACGGCTCAACCGTGGAGAGAGTCGGCAGCACTAAATTCCTGGGAGTGCACAACACAGAGGATCTCACCTGGACCACCAACGTCACGTCACTCAACAAGAAGGGACAACAGCGCCTCCACTTTCTCCGCCGGCTGAAAAGGGCAAGTCTCCCTCCACCCATCCTCACCACTTTTTACAGGGGCACCATTGAGAGTGTGCTGACCACCTGCATCACTGTCTGGTATGGGAACTGCTGTGCTGCTGACCGCAAGACCCTACAACGGACAGTGAACACTGCCGCAAAGATCATCAGAATCAGAATCAGAATCAGAATGAGCTTTATTGGCCAGGTATGCTTACACATACGAGGAATTTGTTTTTGTGACAGAAGCTCTACAGTGCAACAGAAAGACAGCAACAGGACAGGGCACAGATAATAAAAGAATAATTTACAAATAGGCAATGTACAAATAGCAAAAACACAATATATAGACAATTATGGTGTACAGGTCTAATATGTGCAAATCTGAAATGAAAAAAAAAATAAGTATGTGTGTTGAATAAATAATTTATAATAGTGTTGTGTGTTCCACTTTTAATGTCAAGTGTTCATGAGATGGATTGCCTGAGGGAAGAAACTGTTCCTGTGTCTGGTCGTTCTGGTGCTCAGAGCTCTGTAGCGTCGACCAGACGGTAACAGTTCAAAGAGGGAGTGTGCTGGATGTGAGGGGTCCAGAGTGATTTTGCCAGCCCTTTTGCTCACTCTGGATGAGTACAGCTCTTGGAGAGTGGGGAGGGTTGTACCAATGATTCGTTCAGCAGACCGGACTACCCTCTGTAGTCTTCTGAGGTCAGATTTGGTAGCTGAGCTGAACCAGACAGTTATTGAAGTGCAGAGGACGGATTCAATGATGGCGGAGTAGAACTGATTCAGCAAGTCCTGTGGCAGGTTGAACTTCCTCAGCTGGCGAAGGAAGTACAACCTCTGCTGGGCCTTTTTCACAATGGAGTCTATGTGATTGTCCCACTTCAGATCCTGGGAGATGGTGGTGCCCAGGAATCTGAATGACTCCACTGCAGTCACAGTGCTGTTCATGATGGTGAGTGGGGGGAGTGCAGAGGGGTTCCTCCTGAAGTCCACGATCATCTCCACAGTTTTGAGCGTGTTGAGCTCCAGGTTGTTAAGACTGCACCAGACAGCCAGCTCCTTAACCTCCTGTCTGTAGGCAGACTCGTCACCGTCCTGGATGAGGCCGATCAGTGTGGTGTCGTCTGCAAACTTCAGGAGCTTGACAGAGGGGTCTTTAGATGTGCAATCGTTAGTGTACAGGGAGAAGAGGAGTGGGGAGAGAACACAGCCCTGAGGAGCTCCAGTGCTGATCGTACGAGTGCTGGATGTGTATTTTCCCAGCCTCACTAGCTGCTGCCTGTCTGTCAGGAAGCTGGTGATCCACTGACAGATGGAGGTGGGGACGGAGAGCTGAGTTAGTTTGTTCTGAAGGGTGTCCGGGATGATGGTGTTAAAGGCGGAGCTGAAGTCTACGAACAGGATCCTCACATAAGTCCCTGGTCTGTCCAGATGCTGCAGGATGAAGTGCAGTCCCATGTTGACTGCATCATCCACAGACCTGTTTGCTCTGTAGGCAAACTGCAGGGGGTCCAGTAAGGGTCCAGTGGAGGACTTCAGATAAGCCAAAACCAGTCTTTCAAATGACTTCATGACCACAGATGTTAGAGCCACAGGTCTGTAGTCGTTAAGTCCAGTAATTTTGGGTTTCTTTGGGACGGGGATGATGGTGGAGCGTTTGAAGCATGAGGGGACTTCGCACAGCTCCAGAGATCTGTTGAAGATCTGTGTGAAGATGGGGGCCAGCTGGTCAGCACAGATTTTTAGGCAGGCTGGTGACACACCGTCTGGGCCTGGTGCTTTCCTTCTTTTGTTCTTCCTGAAGACCTGGCGCACCTCATCTTCGCTGATCTGAATTGCAGGTGTGGGGGAGACGGGGGTTGCTGGAGGTGTGAATGGTTGTGTGAATGGTTGTGTGGAGAGGTGTTCAGGGCGGGTGTGGGGTGTTTTTTCAAACCTGCAATAGAACTCGTTCAGGCCGTCTGCCAGGTGTTGATTCTCCAGAGTGCTGGGGGATGGTGACTTGTAACTGGTGATTTCTTTCATACCTTTCCACACTGAAGCAGAATCACTGGAAGAGAATTTTTTCCTTAGCTTGCCGGAATAATTCCTCTTTGCCACTCTGATCTCCTTTTCCAGTGTGTATTTGGCCTGTTTATACAAGACTTTATCCCCCTTTCTGTAAGCATCTTCTTTGGCCTGACGGAGCTGTCTGAGTTTTGCAGTGAACCATGGTTTGTCGTTGTTGTAAGTTAGATGAGTCTTGGTAGGAATGCACACATCCTCACAGAAACTTATGTAAGATGTTACAGTCTCTGTGAGCTCATCCAGATCATTTGCGGCAGATTCAAAAACACTCCAATCAGTAAGGTCGAAACAGGCTTGTAAATCCCACTCTGTTTCATTAGTCCATCTTTTAACAGTTCTTAATACAGGTTTTCCAGATTTGAGTTTCTGCCTGTAGGTCGGTATAAGATGAACCAAACAGTGATCAGAGAGTCCTAAAGCTGCTCGTGGAACAGAGTGATATGCGTCCTTTATCGCTGTGTAGCAGTGATCCAATATATTACTGTCTCTGGTGGGACATGTAACATGCTGTCTGTATTTTGGCAGTTCACGGGAGAGATTTGCTTTATTAAAGTCCCCTAGAATGATTAAAACAGAGTCCGGGTGTTGTTGTTCTGGCTCTGTGATCAGATCAGCGAGTTTCTGTAAAGCGGAGCTCACGTGCGCTTGCGGAGGAATGTAAACACTCACCAGAATGAACGAGCAAAACTCCCGCGGCGAGTAGAAAGGCTTGCAGTTAATGAAGAGCGTTTCTAGATCTGAACAGCACATCTTCTTTAACACAGTTACATCTGTACACCACCTCTCATTGATGTAAAAGCACGTCCCGCCGCCGCGTGATTTCCCCGTTGATTCTGCCTCCCGATCCGCTCTAAACAGCTGAAAGCTCGGAAGATGTAACGCGCTGTCCGGAATGGCGTCGTTCAGTCAGGTTTCCGTGAAACACAGAGCAGCAGAGTTTGAGAAGTCCCTGTTTGTCCGGGAGAGCAGAAGGAGTTCATCCGTTTTGTTGGGTAGAGAGCGGAGATTCGCCAGATGGATGCTAGGCAACGCCGTTCTAAATCCACGCTGTCTGAGCTTCACGAGCGCGCCGGCTCGCTTCCCCCGTCTGCGCGACCTGAAGCGTTTGACCAGAGCTACGGCTCCGCCAACAACAATGTCCAGCAAAACGTCCGAATAATCAAAAACCGGTAAAAGATTCTGTGGTGTGTTCTGCCGAATGTTCAGCAGATCATCCCTGGTAAAACTGATGGTGTTTGAGAAACAAAAAACAGGAAAAACGAACAAAAACAGTACAAACACTGAAGAGCAAAGCACAGTAGCTGCCATTTGCGGCGCCATCTTAGATCTTATCTTTAGATCTTATCTTTAGATCATCGGTGCCCCTCTCCCCTACATCCTGGACATTTTCCTTTCACGATGCTCCAACAAGGCCACCAGCATCGTGAAGGACCCCACCCACCCCTCTCACAACCTCTTCCAGCTCCTGCCATCAGGTAGAAGGTACCGGAGCATCAGAGCTCGCTCTGTCAGATTGCTCAACAGCTTTTTTCCCCAGGCTGTGAGAGCTCTTAACTCCAATCCCCCTGTCCCCCTCTGAAACCATGAACACCTCAGCCCTCCCACCCCCCAACTCATTAAAAACTGTTGACAATTTTACTAAGTGCAATTCTGAATGTGTTACACACAGGTGAGTGGGCTATACCAACCACCTGTGGTAACGCACTCATCCCACTATATGCACACTAGACACTTTCTACAAACACTCCCTGCCACAAAGACTCTTAAGAAAATATATGTCTACTTGAACATTGCACTACAAAATAATACGTTTACTTGAGCATTGCACTACAAAATCTTTTTGCACTATGCACTGTCTCCCACAAAATCTCTCTTCTGCACAATAATTTAATGTACAAAATATATATTTTTCTGCACAATTTCATGTACATATATCTCTTTCGCACAATTTCATGTACAGTATTTATGTAAAGTTTTTGTACAGTCTCAGTTTGTGTATGTGTGGTCAACTAGGTATAACAGTTATAGTATTTTTAGTATACGTATAGTCAGATAGTTAACTGTTGTATAGCTCTATTGTTTTTCCTATACTTGCATTGTTGTATGTTTATCTTATGTTTAACTAGTATGTAGCACCGTGGTCCTGCGAGACACGACATTTCGTTCCACTATATGTCCACACATGTAGCAGAATGACAATAAAGCTCGACTTGACTTGACTTGACTTTTATTTCACGTCATTGCATTTGCGCTCGCTCTCGTGTTGACCCTCTTTTGTCCGCAACCATTAAAGTATTCGAAAGAGAATGAAATTTCACTCTCTTTCTATGAAAACTGTGAACCGCATTGACTGGTTCTAACTCCATAGCGACACCAACTCTATAGTGGTTTTCCCCGAGCATTGCGAATATTACTGGAATTCAATCAAATGGCTTTCTCAACCCATTTTTGCGTCCATTTGTCCTGTGCGTGGCAGCGGACATGCACAGCTTAGAGAGAATCATTGTAATAATGTCATAACTTTAGAAAATGTAAATATTTGTCAGAATTTCACTCTTTGTTTAAATCATAACTGAAAAAAAAGATAATTAAAAATTAAATATATAATAATGATTTATTATTTATAAATTATATTTTTAATAGTATAAAGCAAAAAGGCATTTGAAATATAGAAAAAAATAATTGCTCCTCGAAATGATAGTGTTGCAAATCAGTCATGTTATGAATATATTATAATATATATTATTTATTTATCATATTTTATGAATCTTTCCAATCTATAGCACATATGCATTTGAAATGTAGTCAAAATAATTTCTACTGTAAATGACACAGTGTTGCATATAAGTCAGTTTGAAAAATGTAGGTGGAACATTGTCTATATTTACAGAGTCTATATAGAATAAGTACTTCTGTGATTTGCTTATATTTAAATATGACTTAAATATAATATAATATAATATAATATAATAATACTTATGAGGGACCATCACAGCTGCAATCTTAGAAGGCAGCTGCATTTGTAGATGGTAAACAGCAAGGCAGCTCATTAGCGGTGCAGAGTCTGTATTTACTTTAAGGAAAAATATAAAGAATAATTACTTCTATGAATTACTTATATTTTAATGTAGCTTTAAATGTTTATACAAATGTTATCAATTAAACTTCACTTGAACTGCTAAGTAACATAGGGCCTTATAAAACATCATTTACATTTAAATTTATTCTTTTACCCAAACTGACTTACAAATGAGAAGAATACAAGCGGAACTGATTCATCCAAGATAGAAAACAATATCAGACATGCTCCTAGACCAAACTTCAACAACAAGAAGAGGAAGTGCTTAACAGCAGATAGTAGACAATATTTTTGAGTGCAATTAAACAAAAGGTTATGAGTTAGTTAATTAAGGTCTTCATTATTTATGCTCCACTTCCCATTAGGGTTGAGGGTTTATTTTGCGATAATGATCATCTAACTGCACATGATCCCTTATACTGAAAGCCACTGTTTCATTAAAAATAACTGTGTTCAGAACATACAGTACTAAGAAAGTACAGAAAAGTCTCACTTTTTTGTACCAGTAACTTTAGTCGTGGTCTCTAGTAAACATCACTATCAATTATTGACTGATTCTAACATAAAAAAAAAAATAAAAATCTGCTGACATGCTTCAGAAGAAAATGTGTGAAAGGTGCACAACCCTCTATTTCTGCCGTACCCATGGTTCTCTGAACCTCATTTCAGTGAAATTACTTTTTTCAATCCAGGTGTGAAAACTTAATTTGGATACCTAATTTTTGCTGAGTAGTATTCATTCTACTGCTGTCCGGGGTCATTGGCTCTGAGATCTTCAGCTATATGTAGTGCACTACGTATACAACGGGTAAAGACACACACGGATACACAAATATCAACAAACCTCGTGTTTGAAATTGAGCTGAAAGTTGTTTGAACATCTGAGCTGCTTGCTTAATGAAAAGGAGCTTCGACTGTCTTACTGCTGTGAGACGCACAACATCTAACAGGGATTTTATCAATTTGTGGCTGTATTTTAACACCCCTCTGTGTTTTAAAGGAACAGAACTAAACCATATGAATAGTTCAGAAATTGTCATCATTTACTCACCCTCATGTTCTTCCAAACCGGTTTGACTCACTTGCTTTGATGAAACACAAAAACAAAGTACAGCATACAGTGTCCACACAGCTCCAAAAATTGTTACATTTATACATAAAATATAAACACTGGATGAAAAAAGTAGAAGTGAGTATTAAAACTAGTACTTAAACTGAAATAAAAAAATCAAATGCTATGTGTGTGTAGAATTTCATTTAATATTTATATTTCAGTTTTAGTTTATTTCTATATATGAAATATAACAAAACTGTTTAAAAATGTTATATATTATATATACTTGATTGATTTAATACTTCGTACAAAAACCCTTTGTTGGTAATGACAGCTTCAAGACGCCTCTTGTATGGAGAAACTAGTCGTATGCATTGCTCAGGTGTGATTTTGGCCCTTTCTTCCACACAAACAGTCTTCAAATCTTTAGTTCTTTCCATAAATTTTCTTTTGGATTCAAGTCAGGTGATTGGCTGGCCATTCTAGCAGCTTTACTTTCTTTCACTGAAACCAATTGAGAATTTCCTTGGCTGTGTGTTTGGGATCATTGTCTCGCTGAAATGTCCACCCTCATTTCATCTTCATCATCCTGGCCCCAACAGTACTCACTGGAACATTCAGAAGTATAGAAATCCTTCTGTAACCAATGCCATCAGTATGTTTTGCAACAATAACGCTGCAAAGGTCTTGAGAAAGCTCTTTGCTTTTACCCATCATGAAATGTTTCTTGTGTGACACATTGGTCATGAGACACCTTTTTATAGACCATCAGTTGGGCATGAACCAACTAATATTAATTTCCACTGACAAGGGGCAGGATTGCTTTCTAATTACTGATAGATTTAAGCCGGTGTCTTGGCTTTCCACGCCTTTTTGCACTTCCCTTTCTTCATGTGTTCAATACTTTTTCCCTGTGTCGTTCCACTTTATTACACAGATCTTAATTTCTGAAATTATTTGTTTTGCTTTCTTTGTATGTATGGATTACTTGGATTGTTATTGACATCTGGTGAAAATTTCATGTCAACAGCACCTTTAGAAATATATTTACTGAGGAAAATGGTGACGTGTTCAATACTTATTTTACCCGCTGTATATATATTTTAGTTTTAAACAATAGAACAAATATATATCTATAATTTACAAACACACATATACTTATATACATGCATACTTTTCACACTACATACTATTACTTAATTGTTATATGTGATTTATTAATTTGTTATGAATCATTGTTTGTTATGAATAATGTTAAGTTTTGATTTGCATCCCTCAAGTTCCAAATAATTAGTGGTTGATTAGTGTATAATAATAATAATAATATTATTATTATTATTATTATTATTATTATATAATATACGGTATATATTTATATTTAGATAATTAGATCACCCTCAGTGTAATCTGTCAAAATGACGGACAGATTTTTCTGTCACTGATAAAAAATTTGCGTAAATGACAATTTTCGGTTAATGCGACCTCTGAGAGAGAGATATAGATATATATATATATATATATATATATATATATATATATATATATATATATATATACACACACACACACACACATACATACATACACACAACATTTATTTGGTTTACATTTGTATTTATATACTTACAATAATTTTGTGAATATTTTGTGTGTATAAACAAACTTAAATCAAAATAAAACAATATATAAACTAAAAAGTCAGTTTTAAAAATTAATAAAAAGGCCTTTAATGCTAAAACAACACCGGCATGAAACATTCTAAAATGCCATATTTGAGACGAACGCAAATGAAATTCGAGAACTAGAGGGGAGGGAAATATATTCAATAATGAATTAACAATGACTTCAATTTCAGTCTGATCCTCACACAAACCAAACAAGCTTTTTTTTTTTTTTTTTTTTTTGGGCTTGACAGAGTCCATTCCTGTTCATTTTTATTGTATGGAAAAGAGCAGCTTGGACATTCAGCAAAATATCTCATTCTGTGTTTCTCACATGAAAGAAATTCATACACTGAGATCTTAATGAGTTAAGTGATTTTGGGTTTGTTTTTCCAAGTAAAATATCAAAAATTCCTTAAAAAAAAAAAAAAAAAAAAGCAACACTGTTTAAGATATAGCGATATAAAAGATATTGTTTTCAGAGAATGTATCTTTAACACTAGTGTTTTTGTACTGTACTGTCAGAATTGTAAACTTTTTTAAAGTATAAACAAGAAATCAAAAAATGTCTGTCAGTGCAGTAAATATATTATATTCAAGATAAAACATATCCTAATATAATAGCATGTCATTATACAGCGTTGCTTCAAGTAAATGATCTCATTTTAGAGTTTTTAGAAAATTAAACTGTAAAAAGATAACAACACTCATAAAGAACACTTATCAGCACATAATAACCTCTAATGAAGTCTTTTAACAATTAATTAAACCAAACCAACAACTGACTAGCCAACAATTGAAAACCTGCACTTTCTCAAAGCTGTTCCCTAATTAGTCTACGCAGATGTGTTTGATATCTCTCTTAGAAGTGCACACTAATAACCGTGGGTCGTGTGAAGATGGTAAACCACAAAGCAGAAAAAACCCCAAAAAGGTTTGACAGCGAAACACAGTTTAACCTTCCACTAGACAGATCAGCTAATTAACAGCATCCACAACACACACTATTTGTCCACAGCCATATTGAACAAGCTCCGGTGTGAAAGAATCACAGTCTCTCAGCAGGCAGAGGGCTTGTGTGATGAAGCGCTCTGATTGGCCGTTCCTATAACAATAGGGGAGGAGAGACAGCCAAGTGGGGGTGGAGATCCAGGATGATTATAAAATCCTTCAGAGAGACACATTTGCTTCCTGTATGTGTTTATTTTTTTATTTATTTTCTGTTATGTTTTCCCGCATCTCCTCCTGTCAGAAGGCTCTCTCATGAGCAGAAGTAGGAGGGAGCACAGAGAGGGACGTGAGACAAACGCCTGTGCCTCTCTCTACTGCATGCACGCGTGCAATGCGTGCTGCAGACTAAATAAGACACCTCCAGTTTTGGATTATCTGTCTGGCGGTGCTCTGACTGCCTCCAGACCTGGAGGCCGCCCTCTTCCTCCTCTTTCTCCTCCCTTTCACACTGAAGGAAGAGTAGAGTAGAGACGGTCTACGGTTTGCCTCCTGCAGACTCCAGCCACTCCTGTGAGTATGCAACCGTGTCTGTGTTGTGACATGAACTGTTGTGAACTGACTTTATGACATGCTTGAGATGATGTTGACCGTGTTGTTATTTAGAAGCTGAAACTGTGTACATCTACATGTAGCAGTGGAATAATGCCAGAAAGGCTCTTTCCATTCAGGTTTCGCTCATCTTTCTAAACCCACACGCTGACGCAATATATGCGGCTTTGGGGTCACGCGTGTTCGCCGGCGTGGGCTTTGATGCACACATGATCCACGGCCGGGACTATACGTTTGCGGAGAGCGTCCTTTAAAGTGACACATTGCAATGTTTACATAACACACCTGCTTATTGCAGCCTATCTGACAGTAGGCACACCACTCGAACGCACAAATAGAGTCGGTCAATAACATTAGTGTGAAGCAGGATCAGTGTGAAGGCACACTAGGTGGCTGGCAGTGGCTCATTAGTGCAGAAAGGAGCTATTAATAAACGCATCTTGAAGTCAAACAGCCCACTGGCTGTGGCCGCACTCTTAAAAACAAAGCCTATCAAGGCCGTTTTGGGCTCTTTGTAAGTGTGAAAAGTAGACTTATCTGCAAATAAGTGTTTTGGTTTCTGGATCTTGAAAGCAACAGCATGTGATGGTTTCCCACAGAACGAGCGAGTAAAAGTTGTGCTGTTTGAAAGAGTCAACAGAGAAAGCATGAATTCACAAGCAACTTGCGCAACTTTTCAGAGTAGAAGGTTTTGAAAAGCTCATGTGATCATGAAGATGATCCAGTGAGGGCATGCGGAAAGATGCAAATCAGGTTACTTTTAATAAAATGTTAAAAACAACTTTGGGACTGGCTACATGTTGCTCATGAGAAATCCACAGTAAATGCATTAAGTAGCAACGCTGTCTCTAAAATGCTTGTGGAGAAATTAAATTTGAAATAAAATTCACAAATATAATGATTTTGGATGCATAAGAGCACAATGTTATTATATAGGTCTTTGTAGAACTGAATGAGAAACATCTGTGTTTATGGTCACTTTTTTTAAGGTCCAATTCTTGCATCAACAAACCATTAATTACGACTTTTGCCTCAATAAACTACTAATTAGCTGATTGTTAATAGTTAGTAAGGTAAGTTTAGGTATTGAGTATGATTAGGGACGTAGAATATGGTCATGCTGTGTAAGTACTTATAAACAGCCAATATGTTAATAATAGGCATGCTAATAAGCAACTAGTTAATAGTGAGAATTGGTCCCTATATTAACGTGTTACTGAGATATTGACAGTTACTTGACAAATTCGAGCACAACTCAATGGTCACATGAGTGCAATGGAGAAAAAAAAAAAAAACTATAGCAGAAGTCTCTATTTCATTTAAAACAAAACAACTGAGACATAAAGAAGTCTTTATATGTGTGTGTTCCTTGCTTTAATTGGAAAACCAGTGGAAGCAATAATAGAAATGGTTATTTTTATCAGTTACTCATGCTGACCAGTCAGTCTCCTCATAATTTGCTCCACAAACTTTATATTCCTCGTGTGGAAGATAACCTTCATTTAATAAACAGAGAGAATATGAGGACAAACCTGAGATGTGGTGAAGACAACGGCATTATGTAAGTTTATGAGTTCCTTAGGATGAGAATATGACAGATATTATCACCTCAGTCTAGACAGCCAGCATTTCCTCTCAAAGCTAAATTGTGTATTCAGTAGGAGCAATTGAGGTTTGTTGGTCTTCTAACTCAGTTAATTTCCTTCCACGGCTGTGAAGCCGTACTTCGAGAAGGCGATTGAAGATAATTGTGCGACTGGGCCTAGGAGAGCAGCATCAAATGAGAGGTTTTATTGCTCGTTTGAGATAAATGGTGCCTGGCATATAGTGACGGCTGCAGTGACGCACAAAAATGTCCTAAGCAAAACATATCATATATCATGTGCTTGGATCCGGTGATGTTAATGGCTCGGTGTAAGGGAGCAAAGTATCGAGAGACAACAAAAGCTCCTTCAAGAATTTCCCCGTTGTTTGTATTCAAGCTGGGATACAATTTCAGAGCCCTGTGATTATAAAGAAGTGCTCTTTGCCTTTCTTCTCTGGCTTTGAAATAGAAATGACACAAAATTCCCTGTCTAGATAGAAATAACACATGGGGAGAATGAATATGCACAAATGCCACCCTGTATTGTGCATGGTTCATGTTAGTCAAAAGAGCTGCTGTGCTTTAATGACAGGAAGATGAGAATGAGGTCAACCCAACATGGACACCAGGGTACAGGCCCGGGGCGGGCGCGCAGCTCTCTGTTCAACTTCTTCACCATCTGCCCTCTCGCTATCTCTCGCCTCACTGGCATCAGTGCTCACGGTCCTGTGAACAAATAACCTCTGTTCACACCGCTAGCGAGTGCTTCTCAGTAACGTTCACACCACCGACGGATTCATCGCACAAAACAAAATGCTGGATGTTGTCAATGAACTTACACAATTTATGTATGAATCTTGCAACAGGGATGGGAGGAATGACCAAAATCTTAATCACAGTATGAGTCCATTTATACTACGGTATTTAATTACAGCGTAGATATTTTTGCATGAAAAAAGGTAATTAATAGTTAATAAATGATATAAGTCTTATAAAGTTCCATCAAGTTCCAAATAAAAAAAAAAAACTGTAATAAATAAATAATAGTTAAACACAATCAACTGTGTGTTATTTATTAAGTATTTTAATCATTCTCTGATTTAATTAATTATTTTATGTATTATATTTAAACATTAAATAATAATAATAATAATAAAAAAACAAGTATATACATTTTATTTAATATATGATAATTTTAAATGCTAAATGTACATTTTTAAATCTTAAATATAATTTTTTACATATAAAATGATTAAATCATAAAATGATTGATCTGTTTTACAAATAACACTGTTATTTTAATTTTACTTTATTTTTTCATTTATTAATGAAATATACACACACATACATACATACATACATACACACACTAATCAACCACTAATTATTTGGAACTTGAGGTATGCAAATCAAAACTTAAAATTATTCATAACAAACAATGATTCATAATTAATAAATCACTTTATATAACAATTAAGTAAAAGTATCAACATTAAACAATTTTTTTAAAAATTTATTGCTCTGTTTCTGATTGAATGAGCCATTGTTAAATACTGTTGCACAAATAGTGCTTGTAAGCACATATACATTTCTATATTAATATGGTAAGGTGCAATTTTGCTCAAAGACCAAACATAAGCGTCTAAACTCTGAATACCATGTGGTACATATCCTCACACTACCCAGCTCTTGTTTGCTCTAATCAGCAAATTGCATGTTGATATGTAAGCTTAAGTACTTAAAGTCACGTGCAATTGAAATAATGAGTAATTAACATTCAGCTAATTACATTTACAGAGAGACACATGCTCTATTGTAGTAATACAGGCCATGTGCAAATTATATAACTTTCAGGGTTGAGTTTTTAATTTTAAGTTTGTTGTATTTTGGTGCACCAAGCACAGCTAGATAATCAGTGATAATTTTGATACTATACTTGTAAATATTATTTAAAAATATATACAAATTATAAAATGCTAAAAAATGTACTGGTCAACAGCTGCAGACTGAAAAGTCAAAATATACAAACCCTTCTGTTTTGCCTTCTTTTGGAAGTTTCAACCCTCTCTCTCTTTATAACTTGCACCCTGAATAGTCACTGAGAGAAAGAGTGAGAGAAAAAGAAAGATACACTATTGATCTACACGGACTAATTTTGCTGTTTAAAGTCTCTATAGGGCACTTATTGATTTACTAGAAATAACTTATAGGACTGAGTGCTTATTGATCGAGCGTGGTTTCAGAGCGCTGATGACATCACTATAAATCTGTGAGTGATTACAGGAGATTAATGGCCTGCTAACTAGACAAATAATTAGACCCTCATAATTTAACAGTTCTTTATTACACAGCATATGGTACAGAGAGACAAAGGTTGTGCGTTCAGTGTATTTTAATTACTATGGGCAAACGTAATTTATTGTGTGCTGTGTATTTTATCTCTGGCTATATATGCATATATACATAAGTTTAACATGTCTGTCTGTCTGTCAGAGCTGCTACTGTTGCAGAATAAATGCAACCGTTCTTCAAAAGAAATTATCGATTAAATAGACTTACAGTATTAATGGCATTTGCCAAGTCAAACATTGAAAAAATAAAAAATAAAAAAAATCTAACCACCCCAGCAACTGTCTAGTAACACACTAAAAACACCATCCAAAACACATTAATAACTTCACAATAACAAAAAAAAAAAAAAAAAAAAAAAAAAAAAAAAATTGTACTTAATGCACTCAACCCAGGAAGAATACCCTAGAAACTGCACAGCAACGCAATAAACATCAAAACTGAAGAAGCGGTATAGAAAGATACACACAAAACACTCACAAAAGCCTAGAACCATTTAAAATATCCTAACAACTGCTCAGACTAAAAACCACTTTGAACAGTCTAGCAACTGCATAACACAAAACACTCAGAACAGCCTAGCAACTACATAGCAACACAAAAAAAAAACACTCAGAACAGCATAGTCACTGCATAACAACAATAAAATCACTCAGAAAAGCACAGCAACCACTTAGCAACACAATAAAATCACTCATAAAATTCTAGAAACTGCATAGCAACACAAACAACACTCAGAACAGCCTAGAAACTACATAGCAACACAAAAAAAAAAACACTCAGAACAGCATAGTCACTGCATAACAACAATAAAATCATTCAGAAAAGCACAGCAACCACTTAGCAACACAATAAAATCACTCATAAAATTCTAGAAACTGCATAGCAACACAAACAACACTCAGAACAGCCTAGCAACTGCATAGCAACACAAAAAAAACACTCAGAACAGCCTAGCAGCATAGCAACACAAACACAAACAACACTGAACAGCCTAGCAACTGCATAGCAACACAAAAACACTCAGATTAGCTGCACAGCAACACAAATACACTCTGAACAGCTTAGCAACTGCATAGCAACACAAGAAACACTCAGAACAGCCTTGCCATTATAACTACTCCGAAGAGTTTAGCATTAAGAGCATTAAGCAGCACTCACAAAAACACATTAATCTAGTTTGCTCAGTGTTTGACACATGGTGAACAGCTAGTCACAAAGGTTTAGCCTAGCTTAGACAAATTGTTAATCAAGATTTGGCTTCAGCTTACATGGAACTTGATCATATCCCACTTCTTAGAACCTGTAGTTTTGACAAGGCTTTACATTTCATATATGATTTCAATAATGACCCAATTTCTTTGCATCTGAAGGCAAGTCAAGTTATTTAAAGTGACCCCTGGATTGTGGGATGACTCATATCATGGATGGGTGACACATAAGACCTATAATAATACACAAACACTACAAGTTAGTCACTGTAAAGTCCCCCATGTGTTGCATGTGTCTATTTGTGGTCATTTACGGCCAACTTCCTTCAATCCTTTCATTTTGGCATTTTAAAGAAAAACAAACTGTTCTCAGATCAGTCTTATATCAGGGTGAGGATCTGCAAACCACAGTGCAAACAGAGCTAGTCACCCAGCAGCTCTGAGGTGGTTAGTCTGTCAACACACTTTTATTTCTATAAATCATCGCTTATTGGGGCCATTTAAGGGTCATAACTTCTGTGCAGCCTCTAGCAAACCAGCATGGGACCGGTTCCTTCAACGCAGCACACACTGACGTGTTAAATCCTGGACAGAAAACCCTATTTCACAGGTGGCTAGGCATTTAGCTGTATAGCTTTATTTTCTGTGCTGTTGCTTTTACAGACTCTGTCCAGTAATGACATGCTAATTTTTTTTAGTTGCAGTCATATAGAAAAGAAAAATCACAAATTTGAGCAAGGGGTGTCAAACTCATTTTAGGTTGAGGGACAGATCGGAGAAAATATCCCCTCGTGCAGACTGAATTACCTTTTGTTTTGTTTGCCAACAATTATGCTAATATTAATCTCAGCCTCAGACGTCATGCGCACGAACCGTTGGCTGAAAGTCTGATGCATATCACACACAACATTGGAAACACTTCAGGAGTTCGAAAATTGTTGTCATCTGATTGGTTGAATCCTGCAGGATTTCCAGGAGACGTGTGTCGCGTTCTTTAAATGTTCCACCTGAAAACAAAGATGCCTTGGCGCCAAACCCCCTCATGGAGGAAGAAAGCTGTCATGTTTACAACTGTGATAATGATTGCTTATCAGTATCAATTACAAGCTGGATTTTCAAAAGTATATGAAATATGTTGAGTTTGCGGCGTAGTTACTGTGGGGACATTTTCACGCCCTAAGCATGACGCGGCACAAAACGAAACGTGAATGGTTGCTTTACCTGTCAGTCATATGGCCTCTTGGTCGGGCCTTGGCCATTCAAAGCAGCCAAGGTTACCAGACCTTCTGCTGTCAGTCTGAAGGTCTGGCTACGCGAGACAACGTTAATATTAACCATACAAACTACAATATAATTAACAAGAAATCGAGAAAAACTTTTTTTTTCCAAAGATGATGCTAGGGTATTTCAGGGGTGTGTGATATTGGCAAAAAAAGTCAATATTTTATTTATTTGTTTGCAAAGTGTGTTTTTGAACTAGTACGCCTGTCATGGACAAATAAATATAGTGTATATAACTTGTATAATATACAGCATTTGCATGTCTCTAATAGTTTCAGAATTCGAAAGTCATTGAACAAAGTGAAACATATCAAATTTTTGCAACACAAAATTTCCTTAATCCACAAAATTAATATAATGAATATAATATAGTATAATAAAATATAATAAAAAATATGAGTATGTTATTATAATATTATATATATTTTAATTAATACATTATAATAAAATATATTATATATATTTTTTAATATATTAAAAATAAAATACATTATACAATAATCACATTTCTCCTATAGTTTTAGAAGTGTGTGATGTCCCAATATAACAAAAATCTAATTAACCTATTAAATTTTCCAAGACACGGTCATCTTAATCCACTAATATAATATATAATATAATCACATCTCCAAGTTTCAGAAGTCTGAAATTAAATCAGTGACCTCAATGTAAACTCTCTTTAAAATCTTCCAAAATAAAATGATCCAAAAAAAAATATAAATTGTGTATATATATATATATATATATATATATATATATATATATATATATATATATATATATACACACACACACATACATACACACTATAGATATAATAATAAAAATACACGTCATCACACATCTCAGAAATCAAGTCAGTTCTCAATATAAATTCAAACATTCAAAAGTTATCTATAAGTTACCACACATTTTTCATATATTATGGTTTATAACTTTAGCCTTTAAAAAAAAAAAAAAAGATCAAAGTATTACCATAAAAAGACATTTGAGGAGAAACGCAGATGCATAAAACATCACCCAAAACCCTATTAAGTCTCCTGAGCTATGAAAGAGCAACCACTGAACATAAAGCAATCAAAAATGCACAGGTTAAATCAGTAGTAAGAGAGAGACAGCTTAGCAAAAGCACTAACATTCATGTGTGCCTCATCCGGGCTCGTTCCCAGTAATGTTTACAGTAGTTAGCCTGCTGTTTGCAGTAAATAAAGAAAGGTCTTCACAAGAATGTTGCCCAGCATTTCAAGCTAATCCAGTTTTACTCATTAAAAGGGCAACATTGACTTCATATCGAACTAAAAGCAAAATGCTGTTTTTACAGATCGCTAAAGATTTTGATAACAGCACACAGCAGGAGGGAACAAACCCAACACATCTAAAGAGCAACAAAATGACCATGTAGTCTCGATAAAAATCACAGTTTGATCCTTCTCACCAGGCTGCGTTTCTTTTCACGTAATTGTGAGCCAGCTGAACGAACACTAGCACAACTATTAAACACGTTTAAGTGATAGTTGGCGGGTGTGTTTTGTTATGGCTTTAGACAAACACTAGAGCCATTATTTTAGCTTGACGCCCGAATATTGTTTTTTTTTTTTTGCTTTGTGCATCTACATAACTAAAGAAAGAGCTTCTTGTAGTCAAACAAGACATCTCTGGCACTGGTCATAGCGATGCATACAGTGAAAACAAAAGGTCGTCTTTATTGCTTCGTCTAAATGGGACGGGGAACGGCAGACATTTACTGCTGGTAGGCTTTCTAAAAATATATATAATCACTCCCTCCCCCAGATTTATGTGCATTTTGGAGCCACGTCGACTGTTTACTCATGTAGTGAAAAGCGTACGAGCAAATGAAGGAAAATTACATGACACCGGCACTAACAACATTACTAATGCATCATTCACAGCTCGCTCCTTTCCAGTCTAATGTGGCCATCAAAGTAATATGCATCTTTATCTATGTCCACACATACCGTGAAGCCAAAGGCAATGACAAATGGCCCTTCCTGTCATGTCATTTTCAGCTTTGCCGAATATTAAGCTGTCTTCGTGTCCATGGAACCCATTTGTCTTAGTTTAGTCGTACGATCTTCAGCTTGACAGGCAGGAATATTGTATCGGGGCAATACGCGTGTGAGGTATCGCCATTCGTCTTGAGGAGGACGTCTCAATTTCGCAACCGCCAGGGCCGGATGGGCCGCCGAACGAGGTCAGTTACAGTGTATTCAATCAACCACTGGCTCCAGATAATAAAATAACTAGAGAGTCACTGGCGCCCAAAATGAAACATTTAGGAACCAAATGAATTTAAGTTGTCAAATAATAGAATCTCTCAATACAAGTGGTTGTTCAAAAGCAAAGTTCTCCCTTAAATTCAACCCTACAATACAAGTATACATTGTCAGAAATGTAATTTTAACAGTAAAATACTAAAAATGCTACAGTAAAACCTGCGGATTAGTTAATGTTCCCTTATTTATTTTTTTACATTGAAAAACTGTAAGAGATCTAAGGAGACATTTCATGTCATTTTACAGCAAAATACAGTTAAAAGTAGTTTTTGGAAGTCATCTTATAATTTACAGTGAAAAAACATAAATTGACATTCACTGTATGACTTTTTTTTTAGAAATAATTTTAATAAATTATTTGATTTGGAAAAAAAAAAAAAAAAAAAAAAAAAAAAAAAAAAAAAAAACACACACACCACACATTTTATTTGACTTCTTCCAAAAATAAAATAAGAAGTTTCAACATGGAATTCGGAAATTTTTGCAATTTGGTATATTAATACTATTTCAGTTAATGAAATGTAGTTTTTTCCCCCCGTAAATTTAAGTTGCTGAAAGATGAGTTGGTAATTAAACCTGTCAAACATACATATCAAATCAGATATGACCAAAAATTACTTTCAGTTCAGTTATTGAATCAGTTGTTAGACCAATTCAAATTATTATACTTGTAAGTTTGAGACAGATTCATTAAAAAGAACCAGCTCATAAGATTCATTTGTTTGAGAAGCAGACATCTCGAACACTGTCAACACTCTAAAGATAAAACTTACTAACATCTTGTCACAGACCATGCTGGGAGGAACACGAGGGAAACGTGGAGTATAATCAATAGTCTTTAATCCATAGAACACAGGGTACATCCACAAGGAACCAGCAGAAAACACACGAACATAACTAGTAGACCCAACAAACACAAACTGAACAGATTGGGGCTTATAAAGACAGGATAACGAGGGACTGACAGGTGCGGGGAATCAACTAATAATCAAACTAAACAAGGACAGGAAGAAGACCAAATAAGGCAAAACAGGAACTGAAACATGACTAAACAGGTCCAATCCTGACACATCTCCTCACCAAAGGAGATGTCATAAAATCACAAACTGATGAATATAAAACTTTCCTGTCCATAGCAAGTTGAGATTTCAATTTTTCGCCACAAATGTGTAAATATTTTATTCACATTCTGTAGCCTGAGAACTGACAACTCAATAGTTAAACAGACAAGTCAGAGTGTTTCTCTTTTCTTTTTGCCTTTCTAAAAGAACAGGCTTTGGCGGGACAGAAGGATGTTTTCCTGGAGGAATCCAGTGTAACTGCTTGTAGCGGTGCCATTCTGAAAAACAAGGGCAACGCTGTGCTGGCATATTGTGAGTTGTAAAACAGCACTGAAGCATGCATCTGAACGAGCGCTCCTGTCACTGAGGCGTAAACACATCTGACCGCAGGACTGAGCTTGGCATGTCTTTATGTGGTTTGGGTTTGAGTCAGAAATGAAAATCTGGGTTACCTCCTAATGTAGTCATTAAAGCATTATTGCACAGGCAAACCATCTTTAGATGATGGACATGAAGCTTCTGACGGACAGGTAGGCTAATTTAATACATTAGATTAGATAGAACTTGTCGACAAATGCATCAGTTGTAAATGTACCGAATATGATGCACAGATGAGAAAATTATCTTCGGAATCATCCATGGGAAAGACTAATCACAAATGACATCTTTTCAATATCTCACTTGCTTCTCCTAGACAGCAAAAGCAGACATGGTATGAAAGCAAATCAATCTAATCTAATTCTTCATAAGATAAATAAAAATAAAATGGTTCAACATAAAAGCAAATATTTCTCAGATTCTTCAAAAATAAAAAAGGATGTTAAATATGAAAGAAAATACTTTTTAAATAAAATAAAAAAATCAAAGATCAATTCCTTCCAAAAATATAATAATAATAATAATAATAATAATAAAAATAGGTTCATTATGAAAGCAAAAACTTCTAAATCCCTCAAAGAAGGATGTTCAATATGAAAGTACTTTTTTAATAAAACAAAACAAAATAAAATCAAAACCAAAACAAACAAAACAAGAGGTTTAATATCAAAGCTTGATTCCTTCCAAAAATAATAAAACTAAATGAATGAAAATAAAGTGAAATAAATGGGAGGTTCAATATCAAAGCTTGATTCCTTCAATAATAATAATAAATTAGGAGGTTCAACATGAAAGCAAAAACTTCTTAAATTCTTCTAAAGTAAAATAAAATAAAATGAGACAATATGGAAACTAAAATTTCTCAAATATAAATAAATTACTTTTATTTATTGCTTTTGTACTCTGTCAACAATGGTCTCATTTGTATGAAACTTATCTCAATAATATCTTAAATATCTCAGATTTGATGAGTCTGCAATCTAAACTCAATATGTTAATTCAAGTTCTTCTAAGACTAAACAATCCGATCTGCTATCCACATTCATTTTGTAGTTGAATGTTCTCTTAATGTACATCAGCTATTGAATCGTTCATGTCTATGTTAATTTTAGGAGAAAGAACTGTTACAAGGATCCTTATCTGAGAAAATGATGTACCCTGAGCTATGAAGGAGTCACCTGTGAACAATCAAATTCTCCTCTGACCATTTCCACACTCATATTTCTACCCATGAAGCCACTGAGACTGAGACATTATTGTTTTTTTTGTTTTTTTTCTGTTTGTTTGTTTTTTGTTTTTAATACAGAGACACTATCCACAGCTCTGTGAGAGATCATGATTCATTACAACAGCAGAACAAAAGTAAAACACCCTTTATTGCTCTGACCAGTGTGTGGAAGGGGACTCTTCTCCTCATTAATCTAGACCCCCGACTGGTCCTGTTTATTCCACTTCCACTGTGTCCTCACGACTTCCCCAAAACTAGCACTCAAACAGAGCAATAAGGAGAAAGAGAGCGATCTGTGTTTCCCTAATTAGTCATTCCTCCTTTTACTGATTTAACTCAAACAACTTAATGGCTAAATTACACGTCTGCTCCACACTGCTATCGTTTTCATCGGTTTCACTCATTTTATTCCGAATATTGGCAAATCTTGAGGTAAAACGTCATTATCTGTTGCCTTTCATTATCAACTTTAAAAACAGCCCCACAGTTTCAGGCCCGAATGGTTTTACGATTTTTAACACCAGTGTCTCAGCAAATCATCTCAACACTTTGGGAAAATAAAAGCCCATACAAGTGACTCTGGACACACTTAACACTGGATTCCTGGATTTTTCCTCTTACTGGAGTAGCACCTTTATTCCTCCTGAGATGACATTACAGGAGTGCACTTCCAGATGAATGACTCAGTCGATCCCCTGGGCGTCTGACAGGATCTAGGTCATCTTTTTACTGACACATATTGAGAGAGTCAAGGGTTCGTACAAAATATGATGACTGTTTCTGGATGAGTTGTTTTCTAGAAAAGCTGCAATAAGTGCAGAGCAAATCTTCAAATATTTAAAATGCATGAATCACATTGTTTTTCTTTCTATTTGAATTGATCCCACATGACATCAAAAACCTATTTACTTTTTCCCCCCTGTTCTTATAGTGCACAATTCATCAGTGAATGTTATTTAATTAAAAAAGGGGGGATTACTGATATCAGAAAAGCTATTAAATATTTTGATGTTATGGCTGTTAACCAATAAATCCCTGATATAAAATTCAATGCTATTTTGTGTAAATTAAATTAAATTAAATTAAATTAAATTAAATTAAATTAAATTAAATTAAATTACAAGTGAATTTAGGAATCATAGCATAATACTTTATAAAAGTGTTTATTATTACTGATTATTAAATTAAACTTTTGATTATTAAACTTATTAAACTATTATTGTTACTAAATTGCTCATTTATTTTAAGATTAAATTTTAGTGAGAGCTAATGGTAAATCTAAATGTAAATCTAAAATAATAAAAAAAAATAATAATTAAAAAACAAGTCAGAAATGAGCATGCAACTTTAAATATAAATATCAACCAATATACATTTAAATTAAACCAAGAATTAAATCAATAAACTAAAAAACTTATATTACCCAATAACCAATATGATGCATATATATTGTGAAAAAATCTAAGACGTAAGACAGAACCACCAAAATGAACACAAAATAAATATTGTATATTAAACAATTATAAATATTTTGGCATAGAAACAAAGTTTCTCCACATTTGTGAGAAAGTGCCTTACAAACTACCCAGTGAACACGCCAAAATCAATCATAACAATGACACAGAGGAAGAAGCCTGAGGAAAAATCCTAATATGCATATATATATAATTTTCCAAATCAAAACCCTGGTATTTCCTGAAAAGCTGAAAATGAGAAAAACTTCAGCACTACTGCTGATTACCAGTGACATTTCCTCTGTACAATTAGAAGCAACAAGCTGACATTTCTTTGCGCATGAGACGAGGATATCCTTTTTCACCTTCCAATCAAATCACAACACTATTCAGCACCACCGAGGTCTCCTTGTAGCCGTCTCTGCATGCTCTCTCCCTGGACAAAAACTAGCATTTGATCAGCCGCAGTATTGAATGAACCAAACCCACGGGTGCCTAAGCATCAATTAAAGTGTAGGTGAAATGATTTCCCTCCCTGTACCTCAGTACTCAGCCTCCACAATGCACTGACGTCGCTCCGCTGGAGGGCTTAGCCGTGTTCGCCAGAGGCAAATGTCACGTTGTTTTCTCATTGTTCAATAAATGGACTTGGTGGACAGACATCTGTGCAGTAATGCCAGTACTGTAATTGCAGTAGCAAAGCCAGATGGGAGAAAAAACAATTTTTAATGTCGCAAACAATCTCTGCAGGGCATACGAATGATTGAAAAGTTTCGTAACGCATTCAATAACCAGACTCACAACTAGATTTGAGCTCCATTCTTTGAACAGTAACCACATGATGATGACCTTTTGGCTGGACGATTCTTTGGGGAAACAAAAAGGGGTCAAACCTGAAATCAAACACAATGTGACTGTCACTCGTGGCCATGAGTGGGAATCTAATAGGCACATGAGTCAAAAAAAGCCTTTATGTAGTTTGGACGAACGCAGAAAAGATGAATTCTTCTGACACGCAACCATAGAGAAAGCAGCTTGAGACATCACTGTTGCACCATCAAGGCCGTCCCGCTGCCAAATGATGGGTTTTCCCGCTCAGAGCCGAGGGCCAATTTGATCTGGCACGAGAATGAGAGCAGATGCCATTTGATGATGGCGAGCCAGAACGGAGAGGCCAAACTGTCAGAGAGATCAGAATCTTCTCATTATTTTCTCACATCTTTTCATGTGGGAAGTCGTGTTCCCAATCAAAACCGCCGTACCCCGCGGAGTGTCCAGTCTATGGAGTCTGTGGAAAACGAAATTAGGGTTTGTTTTTCAGTGTGTTTTGCCATGCAGGGGTTCTGGTTGCACTTTTAGCTTTGTATGCAGGGTCGTGAATGAGACCTGCATGGATATTTGCCTTTTGGCCGGGCGCACAATGTGCCAGTGTGTGCTCTATGGTCCGTGCAAAGCCAGATCTGTAGTCTGTAAAGAAGACAAACGGGGCGCATCCTGATTGGAATGCATTCCTGGCAATGAGCAATTAAGCTGCTCTGGAAAGAAAGAGTGAAAGTGGAGAGAAAAGGTGGCTCTAATCAAAGTGTCTTGTTTGTGTGCTATTTTATAAAGGGAAATTTATTACTACTGCTCAAGCCTCAATATTAAACTTTGACGGACGGATGGTTAAAAAAAAAAAAAAAAATCAGAGACCTGACTATCACAGAGGCTTAAAGGGATAGTTTATCCAACAACAACAAAAAAGGTAACATTTTAATTTTATCAGTGGCCACCAAAACAAACCAAACAGTTGACAGTAGCCATTGGCTTTCATAGTACATTTTCCCATACACTGAAAGTAAACGGCTACCAACAACTGTTTGGTTATCAACATTCAAATATCTTATTTTGTGTTCAATAGCTGAAATAAATTTATAGATGTTTGGAACCACTTCAGGGTGAGTAAATGACGACAGAATTTCCATTTCTGGCTGAACTATTCCTTAAAAAAAGACTCCGCAACCACAGAGCAACACTATAGCATCATTGTGGTAGGAGTGTGTGATACTGCCAAAAAAAATATCTCAATATATATATTTTTTTTTATGATAAAGATAATTAAACAATATTTTGCTTAGTGTTTTTTTTTTTTTTTTTTTTTAATACACTAAATCCACCAGTTGGTAGTGCCTTAATGAGTGATTCGTAGAATCATTCATTCAAATGATTTGTTCAAAACTACTGATTCATTTAGAAACAAAGCAAGTGGCTATCTTTATGAATGGAGTATTGAATATTGACTCAAATGATTTGCCCAAAAACAGATTAATTTGGAACGAAACACTGCAATGCTGCTCTGAGATGCACAAATGTTCTGATCCAACTTTATTTGGAACTATTTTCATTTGCGAAACAGAAAAAAACAGGCATTGTTATGTTTAAAATGTAACTCACTCAATATTAACTCCTTGTTTTTTGAACTGTTGTATAAAGTTAATATAACTACTTACTTAAAGGTGCACTAAGGAATTTTTGAAAAATGCTTTTGACCAGACCGAATCCCAAAACACACTTGTAGCCAGTCAGCAGTATGGGGGCGTGTCTTTTAGTGATAGCGAGAAGAGAGCGCTCAATTTAAGTGCACAGGACAGATATTAGCAGATCGACTATAGATAGAGAGAGATGGCAGATAAAATAAAAAAAATAAAAAAGAGGAAAATATCAGAGAAACAAAACATTAAAAAGAAGGGTTACGATCAGGCAAGAGGTAGGACCCGCGTATATATCGGAGCAGCTTTCCAGCGGTGGAGAGAACTCAAGGAGTGGGAAGGGCTCGAATCGGACGCCGAGGTTGCGTTGTTTCTTTTTGATAGGTGAGTAACGTTGATTTTGCTTCGTTTCACACAACTTATCTGTGTTGGCTTTTGTTTGAATATGCTTGTGTGTCATCTTCACTTGTTTCTGTGATCGTCGTTGCCATGGTTGAGTACGTACATGTTGGGCGGAGATTTCAAAATAAGGGCGAGGTCCTGTTGGGGTATGGGCGTGTTTGTTATGGTGCTTTCAAATATCAACATCGTTTGGCAAAAATCACTTGGTGCACCTTTAACTATATCATATCTTATATAAATATAAAAAACGTTTTGTTTTTCGCAAAAACAAATACAATCTATATTAGCTAGCACACCCTAGAACACCAATTACAATATTATCGTTGACAATAAATATTGACAAAAATGATTTATCTACATTTTGGGGAAATTTTTCAGATTACGATAATTAAACAGTATTTTTCTGAGTGTGTTTTTTTGCTGGTACTTTGGCTGGTTAGTCCCCATCTTAATGAGTGATTCATTGAATCATTAATTCAAACAATTCATTCAAAATGGCTGATTCAGTTAGAAATTAAGCAAGTGACTGTCTTTATGAATTGATCATTGAATTATTGACTCAAATGATTCATTCAAAATTGATTCATTCAAGAATTAAACACTGTAGTGTTGCTCTGAGACACACAAACATTATGATCCGACTTTTTTTGGAACCGTTTATGTTGGCGAAAAACAGATAATATTGTGTCTAAAATGTAACTCACTCAATATTAACTTCTTGTTTGTTAAACTGTTGTATAAAATCAATACAACACCTGCGATCGTGCTCACGCACCAGTATCGATATTTGGGAAACTGACACTCTTGTGTGATTACTTGAATATCATATCTTATAAAAACAAAAATCCATACAGGGATTTTTTTTTTTTTTTTTTGCTTTCATAATTTGAAATATAGTGGCATTAACTATTTTATAACAGGCTGACATTTTGTTTGCTCTAACAGTTTGTTTGTTTCTTGCATAGACACTCTACTATTTGGAAAAATGGCACTCTAGCTTGCATGATATAACTATCATATCTTATAAAACAATTTTTTGCAAAGTCAGTGACATTCTATAATGTTAGCTCACACATCCTTAGAACAACAACTATAATATTATCATAGACTTTAAATATTGCACACCCCTACATGGTGGTGACTTTTGCACTCAGATTTTCTTCAGGAAATGAAAAGTCTACTTTTATCTGCCTTTTGTGGCAAACAACAAGCACACACAGACAGAGAGGTTAAACATTCCGTGCCTTTGCGCGTCTCACCAATGTTAATGCGATCTTTGATCTTGGTGTCTGGCGGGAGATGGAGAGGGGTAGTCAAGGACAGCAGGGGCTTTTTGGTGGAGGTTTGGCAGGACAGCTGTGCCTCACTGGTTCATCCACAGACTCATTCAGAGGTCAATACGTATCAGACTGCAGTGTTCTGCTTTGCTAACAGTGCAGAGCTAAATTAAGAGTCACCGCTACCTATTGACTCATTCTGGGAATGTAAGCAGAGATCGACACAACAGTGGGAAAATTACGTATTGAGTAACTGAACAACTGGAAGGAGAGGAAGGGCAAATAATGCGATTATAAAGACAATAGAGTTAGATTCTAATATGGTACGTGTCATTATAATTTTAACTCCAGTGTCAGATCAGAAAAAAATATCACCATGAGGAGTGCATGGCTGTATGCACAGCATGCCCTTTTGAAGCTTATATTATAATAATGAATGAATTTCATTCAACATTCGTTAATAATACTAAAGGGTGCCCATGGAGTTTACTAATTTCATTCACCAGAGGCCTTTAGGTCACATACACATGCAGAATTGATAATTAGAGAAAACAAGAAACTTTATGAGAAAACTACTCCTGCTCCAAGGATTTTAATAAGGCATCTAAAGCTGAATATTAACACAAAGGTAAAGAGAAGAAAATCTAAATTATATACAGTATAATGAAAGGTGTGCGATGTTAACAAAACTGTTTCTCGATTTCTCTAATTTGTTTTTTTCGATAACGATAATTAAACAATATTTTTCTGAGTGTGTTTTTGTGCAGTGCTTTGGCTGATTCAGGCCTGTCATGGATAAATAAATATGACACTAAAACTGTCAGTAGGTGGCGGCAAGTCTCCATTTAAATGAGTGATTCACTGAATCATTCATTCAAACGATTCATTCAAATTGGCGGATTCATTTAGAAAAGAAGCAAGGTTTGTGAAGGAACTGCAGGGGGTTCAAGAGTTTAATGAAAAAGAAATTAATCAAATCATAAAAATATAAAATTTATTTTTTTTTTTAATAACATGAATCAAAATAAAACACTCATTAAAAAAAATAAAATATATTTTATTTTTTTTTACCTGCTTGTTATGTGACCATTAACCAACATCAAAGAACTGTGAATATGCAAATGTGATAATTATTAAAATATTTATTTTAAAATCTCAGGGGTACTAATACTGAAATGTGAATTTGTGCATTTTAATGTGTTTGAAAGACAAAAGCCTTCCAAAGACAAAGTAATACATTGTTAAATCACCTACTGAGTGATAATTCAAATAAAAATTAATATGTTCCTCAGTTGTTGATGCAATGTTGAAACACTTCTTAAACTTGAAATGATTTTTGTAAATCCAGTGGTCAAATGCTGTCACCACCTGACTAATGACTGATCTCTGAGTGCTTGTCCACAAAACTGGAAAGCTTTCTCAATACAAGCAGTAGGCTATTTTAGAAAGGAACATTTAAAAGATGAAAAAGAGGAATTATGGAGAATCAGTCATCAATTATGTATAATTTATTGTTATTGTGTGAAAAAAGTAACTGTACTCTGATTACAAGTATTTTAAAATGTAATTTAATCTAATTACAAACACTTAATTCTTGGAATCTGATTACACAATCCAGATTACATGTAATCAGTTACTACCCAGCTCTGACTATATCATATCTTATAAAAACAAAAACCCATAGAAGAGTATTTTTTTGCTTTCATAACTAGAAATATAGGGGCATTAATCATGTTCTAACAGGCTTCATCATACACACACACACACACACACAAAGTATTATAATATTATAATTGGAGATTCTGGAAACATTTCTATAGTGCTGGCATGACTTTAGTGAAATCAGTCTGTTGAAAACGTAAATGTGGACAGTCATGTTAATTGTGTTTTAATTCTGATTATGCTATTGAGCCCACATCCATATCATCCATTATTAAGAGCTTCAGCCACAGAACCAGAGAGCTGATTGATTGTTACTCTAGCGGATTATGAGCAATATGAGCCCAGCCCAACAATCATAATCTGACATCTAGATGAAACGTTAATGCATGCAGTTAAAGATGATTAGGCTACATGAACATGAAAACCACAAATCAGCTATCTTGAGTGCTTCTGCAGAACCTATGAGATGGTAACCAGCTTTAACATACTGCTGTTTACCGCTCTAAGAGGCTTTGTGTACCAAATCGGCAGATAACACTGGCTTACATGAAGCAACAACTACTAACCAAACCTGCATCTACAACTAGCTATTAAACCATGCCAGTTTGGCAAAAGCACGATCATCAGAACACATGAGATGAGCAGCTTCTCCATCACCACTTCTTCTTCAATGACTAGCATGTGCAGCTCTTGTAACCCCTCTGGGGTCTGCGGCGTCTCAGCTGATCTCAAATCAACAGAAAGCGGCCCACACCAGGAACACGGAGTCCCTCAGCCTCCATATGCCACTGCCCACCGACCAAACCAAAAAACACCTTATTAATAGATACCCTGCCAAAGAGAAGCCGTGTCCCCACGGGGCGTAGTGAGTACAGAGCGCCGAATGAGTCACGCTGAGAATTCCTTCAGCTTCTTCAGACGCGTCTGGAGGAGATGGCATCACAGCGGAGGATAGGTGGCTCTATTTTGAGCCACCGCGATTCCCCGTGGAATCGAGGCACATAGCAAATGCAAAAGGCAGCGAGGCGGTGGCTGATGGACGGGGTCGGTCAAATGAGACGAGAAGGCTGTGAATTAGTTGAAGTACATGAAGCATCTTTGGGAGTCAGTAAGTTGGCAGCATATTAGTAAAGTCAGACAAACGCAAACTCAGTTTTATCAGCAATAGCATTAGAGAGATGAAACTCTCCTTCAGAATAAGAATTAGATTAAATTAAAGATGGAAAAACCACAGGAAGTTTGACAGAGAATATAAGGTCACCTCTCTGGATGATTCGGTTAACATCTGCTTATGACACCCTCACATCTTTGGAGGGTCCCTGGAGTTTGGGACGTAATTACACTTGGATGGGATTTTGGATTCAATCAGAGTGAATACAGAAGCGGGAGAGAATATCAATAAAATATTTCCACTGTGTGTGATTAATGCTAGGAAACTGTAAGATATCGAGATCTTTAAAAAACATGTTAATATTCTGCCCTTTGAATCCAACAGTTTTAGACTTATTTTAGTGACACTAATAGTTAGATTTTTCTTTCACAAAGACTCGTTCAGACACCAGTTGTTGGCACACATGAGGTTAAAGTATTTGCTGGTTAGCTGGTCAATAATAAAGCATTTATTTTCCTCAGTTAACAGCCATATATTAAAAAAAGTAAATATATACTCTAAATGCCATCTGTTTTTATAGCTATATATATTTAATTAATTTAAAAGATTTGTTTTAAATGTATGTATATATATATATATATATATATATATATACTGTATATATATATATATATATATATATATATATATATATATATATGTGTGTGTGTGTGTGTGTGTGTGTGTGTGTATAAAATATTAATATTAGTGCTGTCAAATGATTAAATCGCATCCAAAATAAAGGGCTTTTTGTTTACATAATATAGGTGTGTTCTGTTTATTTATTATGTATATATAAAGACACACACATGCATGTATATATTTAAGGAAAATATGTTATGTTTATATATAAAATACATTTATATATGTAATATAAATTAAATGAATATAAATATATACATGTAAATAATTTCAAAATATGTGCTGTATGTGTGTGTATTTATATATACGTAATAAATATACATAGTACACACATATATTATGTAAACAATTTTTTTTTTTGGATGTAATTAATCACGATTAATCGTTTGACAGCACTACTTAACATATACAATTATTGTAAATATATAAATACAAATGTAAACAAAATAACATTGAAATTGATTTATATCAAATTTAAAAGATTGTTGAAAAACCCAAAAAGAGTTTAGTTCAAGACCCAAACAAACGATTGCGACAAACATTGTTTCATACTAGAAACAGTAACATGCCATAAATACGATGTAGACGATGAGATTATTCAGACAGACACTGGTCTGCATTTCATCAGCCCTTTGATGGGACTGTATGGAGCAATAATTGTCTTATGAGAGTCATGTTTCAAAGACAGGAAGACTAAATCATTATCCTTAGCAAAAACAACCACTACAATCAAAGAGAGGAAGAGAACACGAGGCAGAGGAGGGGGAAAACACCACCCACAGCTGACAAGGGAACTTTTTTAGCACTATTAGTAATTATTTTATTATTTTGCATTTCTGTTTCAGAGTCATTTGAGAAACAACGGCGCTCTGAGACGCAGTTATTTTAGGGGTAGCTGACGCTAATTGGCAATGGGAGTATTGGCTAGTCTCCCACGTTCAAAATAATTAGTAAAGCACACAGCACGATCTCACACCCGGAATTATACTAACAGTGCTGGAACCCTTAGCAACCACCCTGCCTGGTAATGTAGGAACGGAAAGGAAGAGAATACGAGAGATTTTGATAAGCTCCAGTGAGACGGAGCTGAACTTCAGCTGTAGAGAAATTTAATATCATTAGACATCTATTAATTCTGTCTCTTTAAACAGAGTGTTAGTCCATATACAGCAACCATTTTATCGCTTATAAGGGACGTAATGTACACTTTTCAAGTGTATTATTGTACATTTTTACACTTTATTAGTAAAGAAGTCTTACACCAAAATGATGTTCATTTTTACCCTTTCTCTAACTAACAAGAATATTGAATGAGTTGCATTATAGACACAGTATTGTTTTTTTTAAAATAGTTCCAAAGTCTGATCTGAATGTTTGTGCATCTCAGAGCAACACTGCAGTGTTTTGTTCCTGAATGAATCAGTGTCAGAGTCAGTGATTCAATGATCCATTCATAAAGACAGTCACTTGCTTCGTTTCTAAATGAATCGGTCGTTTTGAACAAATCATTTAAATGAATGATTCAATGGGTTACTCATTTAGACAGGGACTTGCTGCCACCTACTGGCGGTTTTAATGTTATATATTTTTATCCATGACAGGTCTAAACCAGCCAAAGTACAAGCACAAAAACACACTCAGAAAAATATTGTTTAATTACAGTATCGTTATTGACAAAATACCCCCAAACAGAGAGATTATGTCAATATCGCACACCCCTAGTTGGACAGATATGAACACATCTGTTTTGACAGATCTACCCCGAGAAAAACATATTGCTCAGAGGTTGCTCTTTTATAGCTCATGAATCATAAAGTCTCAGACTGTTCTCCAAAAATTCCCTTGGGGAGAAAAAAAACAGGCACAACTGAGTCAATAGCTGACCTATTCTAAGCAAGAGTATAGAGCTACAAAATGAATGAAGATAGCAGCACAGATCATTTCTACTTGGAGGAGTTTAATGAGAAACATTTGAGTTCAAGATCTCTGACTTTTGATTGCAGACTTGTTATATTGGAGCTTTTGTGTACACAACACCAAACTTGGCGCTCTGACAGAGCATAAAACAGCAAGCGATGCCAGAACAGAGGCAAATCTCTCTGAAAAGTTGTAAACATTCAATCTCAGATTCTTCAGCTAGATTTTAAAAGACAAAAACACAAGAGAGCCCAATAATATCATGACAGCTTTCATGTAGAGAGCACAACAAAACAAATGTCATCTTCTCAAATAAAATAACCAACAAATTAACTCACACTGTTCTTGCATCCTCCACAGGACTTCTGGTCGAGCGACATGAATAAGATGAAGAACTTCAAGAGGCGTTTCTCACTTTCTGTGCCACGAACAGAGACGATAGAGGAGAACGAGTTTACTGAACAGATAAACCAGCTCAACATCCGCTGCAATGACGGTACGGCTTTGCTTTTGACGTTTGCATCTCCCATTCAAAACACAAGAGTCTGATGTGAGAATCATGAAACCCACAGAAATAAACAAGACTTATGTGACTTATTATATAGATCATATCTGATGTCAAGCTATAGTGATCAGATGCTTTATTGACTCACTTGAATCAGCAACCATTATTTTATCCAGGAAGTGGTTCAAATCTATAAAGATAGTGCACCGTGCAGCACAATGAGAACAGTAGATTAATTGGTTTCCAACAAAGGTTCAAAACAAATGAGGAGAAGGGTAAATATATACTATGATCAAAGATAGTCCTATCCAGAAGGATTCGATTTCTCAGAGGATGCCTGAGTGAAAAAAACGATTCGGATGGCATTAAAAAAAAATAAAAATACAAATACAAATTCTGTGAAACACATATGCACCTGACCTGAGGGAAAACTAGTACCATTCAAACAGGGCTTTAGTCTATAATCCCACAATATGAACTGTTTGTTTTTCATTAATTTCATGCATAATCAAGAATTTATAATCTTTAAAATTTATAATAATTTATTTAATCCTAATTTTGGCATCTACGGTTTGTTTCCTTTGTTAAGGTCTTTTAAATGGAATAAATCTAGAGGAAAAAGTGTAAAAATTGTAGGTTTATTAAAAATATGAAACTTCACACATTATCTTGCATAACGTGATGGATCTACGTGTGAAACTGAATATTCAGAAACAAATGATGATCTTTGGGACATAATTTTATTCATCAGGTCAGCAGGAGAGAATTATTATTAGTTATTATAATTATTATTGTTAGATTCTGTAAAAATAAAACTATATATATATACACACACACACAGGCGCATCTCAATAAATTAGAATGTCGTGGAAAAGTTCATTTATTTCAGTAATTCAACTCAAATTGTGAGACTCGTGTATTAAATAAATTCAATGCACACAGACTGAAGTAGTTTAAGTCTTTGGTTCTTTTAATTGTGATGATTTTGGCTCACATTTAACAAAAACCCACCAATTCACTATCTCAACAAATTAGAATGTGGTGACATGCCAATCAGCTAATCAACTCAAAACACCTGCAAAGGTTTCCTAAGCCTTCAAAATGGTCTCTCAGTTTGGTTCACTAGGCTACACAATCATGGGGAAGACTGCTGATCTGACAGTTGTCCAGAAGACAATCATTGACACCCTTCACAAGGAGGGTAAGCCACAATCATTCATTGCCAAAGAAGCTGGCTGTTCACAGAGTGCTGTATCCAAGCATGTTAACAGAAAGTTGAGTGGAAGGAAAAAGTGTGGAAGAAAAAGATGCACAACCAACCGAGAGAACCGCAGCCTTATGAGAATTATCAAGCAAAACCGATTCAAGAATTTGGGTGAACTTCACAAGGAATGGACTGAGGCTGGGGTCAAGGCATCAAGTGCCACCACACACAGACGTGTCAAGGAATTTGGCTACAGTTGTCGTATTCCTCTTGTTAAGCCACTCTTGAACCACAGACAACGTCAGAGGCGTCTTACCTGGGATAAGGAGAAGAAGAACTGGACTGTTGCCCAGTGGTCCAAAGTCTTCTTTTCAGATGAGAGCAAGTTTTGTATTTCATTTGGAAACCAAGGTCCTAGAGTCTGGAGGAAGGGTGGAGAAGCTCATAGCCCAAGTTGCTTGAAGTCCAGTGTTAAGTTTCCACAGTCTGTGATGATTTGGGGTGCAATGTCATCTGCTGGTGTTGGTCCATTGTGTTTTTTGAAAACCAAAGTCACTGCACCCGTTTACCAAGAAATTTTGGAGCACTTCATGCTTCCTTCTGCTGACCAGCTTTTTAAAGATGCTGATTTCATTTTCCAGCAGGATTTGGCACCTGCCCACACTGCCAAAAGCACCAAAAGTTGGTTAAATGAACCATGGTGTTGGTGTGCTTGACTGGCCAGCAAACTCACCAGACCTGAACCCCATAGAGAATCTATGGGTTATTGTCAAGAGGAAAATGAGAACCAAGAGACCAAAAAATGCAGATGAGCTGAAGGCCACTGTCAAAGAAACCTGGGCTTCCATACCACCTCAGCAGTGCCACAAACTGATCACTTCCATGCCACGCCGAATTGAGGTAGTAATTAAAGCAAAAGGAGCCCCTACCAAGTATTGAGTACATAAACAGTAAATGAACATACTTTCCAGAAGGCCAACAATTCACTAAAAATGTTTTGTTTTTTTTTGTTTTTTTTTTGTTTTTTTTTATTGGTCTTATGAAGTATTCTAATTTGTTGAGATAGTGAATTGGTGGGTTTTTGTTAAATGTGAGCCAAAATCATCACAATTAAAAAAACCAAAGACTTAAACTACTTCAGTCTGTGTGCATTGAATTTATTTAATACACGAGTTTCACAATTTGAGTTGAATTACTGAAATAAATAAACTTTTCCACAACATTCTAATTTATTGAGATGCACCTGTATATATATATATATATATATATATATATATATATATATATATATATATATATATATATATATATATATATATAAACATTACATAAATATAAAACATTTTTGTTGCTTGAAATAAGATGAAATAAATTAAAATATAAATATCAGATAAAAAAAAGTAAAAACCAAAATAAAAAAAATAATTAAATCTAAATAGTACTTTAATAATAAAAAAGTAATAAAATGACAAAACCATATAAAAGTAATTAAAAAATTAAAGCTGAAAATAAAAGTTAATTTCAAATGTTCATAAAAAAATATAGAAAATATATGTATTCTTACAAACTACTGATTCTGACAGGTGGGGGAAAAAAAATTCCATACATTTTGATTTAAGATTAACACAACTTTGTTCTTTTAAAGTCAACCAAAGATATTCCAAACCTATTTTACATCTATGAAGGAAACAGAAATTCAACCAGATAAAATGTAGGGTGGGACATTTTATCCAATGGGAACTGGTTAAACTGATGAATTGCACACAATAAAACCAGGAACATTTATTAAGAAAGTAAATACTGTAGCGTCAATTCTGAAGCTTCACCAAAAGTCAACTGAGGCTACCTTTCGCAATTCAAAGCTTTCTGGATTGTTCTCAAATGGAATGAGATCTCACCAAGAGGCCAGGAAAATGAGTGGCCCATAAGAGTTTGATAATCTCTCCAAGAGATGGAAGAGAGATGCATCTAGCGGTCCGAGAGGACCTCGGGGGTCAGAGCCGCTCCAGAGAAGATGAAGAGGAAACGGGATTCTGACCCTCCAGCGTCCTCGCTCTTCGTTCACAGTGCTGCTTATCTTTGTGTCTACATTATTAATGCAGTGGTAATAGTACAATTCTGCTCCGCTCTCTGGCTCAATGGTCTTAATGCCTTCTCGAGTCAATATTAAATCGAATTTCAAGGGAGAGACTACAAGCAAGACCACTTTAAGAATTTAAGACTCTACAGGGGTTTTCGCACACCTTCGGTCTTGCAATATAAATCGATAATGCTTGTTATTGGCCAGTCTGTATCTTGTTTTAACTCTAAAGAAAGAGCTTTTATACTCTTTATTCTGGATTACAATCAACTTTATAAAAAAACAAACAAACAAAAAAAAAACACTATTATTATTGTAGCAAAAAAAGAAAGAATATATATTATGTTTCACACAATATACCCTACCATTCAATATTTTAGAAATTAAGAAATTATTCCTTTTACTCAGCAAGGATGCATCAATCATAAATAAAAAATAAATCATGGTTTCCACAAAAATATTCAGCAGCATAACATTAATAATATTAAGTTTCCAACATTAATAATAATAAGAAATGTTTCTTCAGCAGCAATTCAACACATACTGAAGGATTATACGACACTGAAAACTGGACTAATGATGTTTAAAATTCAGCTTTGCGTCACAGCATAGCATTTTACAATATATTCAAACAGAAAGCAGTTATTTTAATTTTTTAATAATATTTCATCATTTTAATATTTTTACTGTATGTTTGATCAAATAAATGCAGCTTTGGTGATCATAGGAGACTTAAAAATAAATAAATAAATAAATCTTACTGACCTCAAACTTTTAAACAGCACACAAACATTCTGACCAATAAGGAGACACATGTGGCTCACGAAAAAATGCTGGTCTGTTTTTAAATGCTGTCCTTTAAAAGCAAATCAAGGAGAAAATAAAACTTCCTAATAATTTAGTCCATTTTGCAACAAGTACAAACAAAATAGATGTCTTAAAACGCCCTTAAAGGGATAATTCACCTAAAAATGAAAATTACTGTAAGCTCCGGTGAGAGGTGACAATCACAGAAATGCAGAGGAGAGAGCAAAACAAAACACCGGTCACAAATTTGTAAAGAAAAATGTCTGAGGATTTCGATATAAGCCAAGAGGAGACTGGGTTTCCTTAGCTGTAAACAAAACTTGGTTCTCATAAGACTAGCATATTCTCACCGGAGCTTACACTACACCCATGTCATCTGTTCTAGTGAACGCGCATACGACAGTTAGCGGAAGCTAGAGATTACAGTTTATAAAGTTCTAAATATTTCAATTTTGCTTTACACAAATGCATCAATTCACTTCAAGAGGCCTTTATTAACCCCCGGGAGCCATGTGAAGCACTTTTTATGATGGATGGACGCACTTCATTTTGCTTCGCAATCTTACCATTTACTGCCATTATAAAGCTTGGAAGAGCCAGGACATTTTTAACATAATGCCCAGTGGCGTAGCAAGCAGAGGTGGGTAGTAACGAGTTACATTTACTTGAGTAAATTTTTTGGGTAACTAATACTTTTAGAGTATATTTAAAACTCAATATATGTAACTTACTCAGGTACATTTCTAGTGAAAAAACGGTACTTTTACTTCGATAACTGTGGGCGACGCTCCTCTCGTTACTTTATCTTAATGCAATACAAGTTAAAAATGCTTCAATTTATTCCAAACGCGCCATCTGCTTTTCTCTGGGCAATGCGCGATGCCCATTCGCTAATGATTCATTCTTTTGAGTAGGGCTGCAACGATTAGTCGACATTATCGACAACGTCGACAATAAAACATTGTCGACAAATATTTTTGTTGTCGAGTAGTCGTTTGATCTCATATGACCGAATGTAAGAGCCTGCAATAATGCAGTTTGAGCAGTGTGGCGCTGTAGCGCAAGACTGTAATTCAGCTCTCCTGGATGCAGTTCAAGAGAAGAAGACACACACACAACGCTTCAGAGAAAGTGCATCCGAATGGCGTTTGGATGAATATGTAAATATATGCTGCGCGCTTTCCTCTCAGTAATGAAATAAACACAATAAAAACTGACAGCAATGTGAAAGCATCACTTAAAAATGCATCTGATTACAACGATGTGGATGTTTGCATGAGCTCCGCAGTTCAGTACTCCAGTAAAGTCCGGTCACATCGTGTTTATTTATATAGTACTTTATGCAATAGATAGCCTCAATTCAAGCACCTTTACGGTATTTAACATGAAAAATCAGAATCAGTGTCGATTTCAGATAGAATTACAACTTGATTTTCTGTTATAAAGCAGCTCTCCAGTGTGGAGCTAGCTAATGATAAAATATTTTTATTAGTTGGGGGGGGGGGGGGGGGGGGGGGGTTTACTTTTACTTGAGTAAATATTTCTACAAGTACTTTTACTTTTACTTGAGTACAGTTTTTGGGTACTCTACCCACCTCTGGTAGCAAGTCAGCCCTGGTCCCATATGCAAAAAAAAATTTGTACGGGCCCCCCCTAACGTTATGGGCTCCAACTCGGTTAACTTAACTTGGGCCCTATTGTTGATTTTTCTGAAGTAAATAACGTGAATCGTGACTATTCACAAGCTGTTTTACGGTATAGGCTAAATGCTTTGAAATGATTTTTAACATTTTCAAGTCCATTCATTATTTGTAGCACGCAAGCCACCCAATAATCACAACTTTGTGCTTTGTTACTACAAAGTCTCAGCCTTCTGTCAATTTTATGATAAAATACAAACAATAAATGTGTTTTTACACTCATTAATTTGTAGTGAGATAATTCACCTTTAATATTTGCAGCACGAAATAAACATGAATATTTGAATGCATGAAAAAAATCAGAACAATTTAATACAAACGAATGTTTCATGAAATTGGTCAATCTGAGTTTCAAAAACCATCAAAAAGTCTACATTTTATTGCTGTTTTTTATGTTAAATGTGAAGAATGATGAATGCCACAGACTTTTTTTTTTCTTTTCTTTTTTTTTGGCAGAGTAGCCAGGTGTAATTTTCACATTAACTTCACACAATATAACATGATTTTATTATCGTAATTTTGACTTTATTCTTAAAATATTATGATGTTAATCTTATTTATTTAGCTATTTTTTCAACGTGGCACTAAAATGCTGCCGTAGGCGATTTGTTGCTACTGAATGCAAACACAATTTTGGCACAGAGGCCCAAAAAACAAACATACAAACAAAATAAATTTAAAAAAAAAAAACATATTTGAATATTGGGATATTTGAATTATTTGTTAATAAACTAGTGTTTATTAGTGTCGCAAAGATGAATTTGACAAACCTGACTCGCCATCTCCTCATTGGACATGCCTTTAGAGAGAAATGCATCTTTACGGATTACATAATGAAAGAGTTTTTGTTTTGAATTATTTTGTTTTAAAATAGTGATTTAAAGCATATATATTTATCATGTTGGTAAGGCAAGTGTTCGCTGAGTTTCAGTTCATCATTGTGAGCCGCTCCTGCTCAAGAGACGGCAGAAAACGCATCAGAAAGCGCTTTTTTCCTTATTTTACAAAAGCACAAGGTTTTGTTGATATTGTGAGTGCACACAAATAAAAGTAGACCCTTTGCAATTCTGAATGATGTATGTTCTTACCTTTATGAGCAAAAATGATGGGGTATTTTTAAGCTTCCACTGTTATAAAAAAAAAAAAAACATGTTATCGCGCTGGCACCTCCCATGTCCTGCAAAGCGCAATTCAGCTTCCATTCTCCGCACAAACGATTGGATATGCACGATTGGATATATCTAGGTTAAATGTTTAAATTAATACTGTGAAATGCATGAAGTGTTTTATGTCTATAGATTTTATTTTAGGCAAGTCGTCGTGTTGATTTGAATAGGTTGCCACTGCCACTGGCCGCTTGTTCGTTCGTTGAAGGCGATGAACCCTTGGTCCATGGCAGGATGGGGATTTGGACCTGGTTGCATGCTGGGAACAAAACATTTGTTTGGGGAGCAATCAGGCTCCTCAGCTGTCTGTCTGAGGCAGCTGTTTCCACAATACCCCATTTTTCCCCCACCATGAACCAGCTGCTCCCATTGGCCGATGGGACAACACGCTGTTACTTCCTCCACCCCCGGGAGAGACGGAAGCGACGGAGACAGCTGGAGCAGGATGGAGTTTGGAAGGAGGGAGCGGATCCGAGGACAGGCGGGGAGGAGACGCAAGAGCACTTTTCTTCTATTTACCCCATCCCCTTCCCTCCAGCTGCAAATGAACCTCCAAGCCAAGCGTGGCGGGAGAGCCGTCTACGGGTCGGGATGGAGAAAACGTCGGAAACGCCTCGAGAAATGGAACGCTTCGTTCCAATTTACTCGCCCATATACCTGAGATTATTAAAACTCAATTACTGCAAGGTTAATGTGGAAGAAACCGATCCGAGTCACGTTAGGGAGTCGGACCTCATATTTCCTCCTTGCCAGCACGTCTACCTCCATTATCTCATTAAATTTGTGATGTATCGCTGATCGAGACGCAACCGAGTCATTCTCCATAGAGAGGCACCCATGATGGAGCCATCATGCAAATGTTAGCGCAGTCTTTTGGTTAACAAGTGTTTCTTGATTACCACAAAGATGTAAGCTATATTTAATGATAATGCTTACAAAATGGCTTTGACAGATTCCTTGGAGGGTTCGAACATAATTACAGACCCAGAAACACACACACACACACACACACACACACACACACACACTACATCTCATTGAGTAGTTTATACTGCAAAGGATGAATGTAATGTGTGTTGGGCAGAACTGAAAGAAGAGGCATCTCATTTAGAGACAGCCATCAAAATAACCACCAGCTGTCCATGAGGCCCTCTGGCTAGGCATGAATAAAGAGTGTGCTCATTTCCAATGAAAAACGGCAAAGACTGCAGTGTCTGGATGGTTTCGCTCAGAGGTACGAATCAAAAAAAAATCATACGAACACCACAACAAGGAACCAGGTGTTCAGGTGCACATCAAATAGCTTATATTCAAGCACACACGTCCAGAGAAAAATAACTAGACCAAAAAGGACTTGAAGGCCTTTCACAAAACTCGTGTTTCCTATGAATTCTGTGGAGCAAAAAACATAACAGTTACAAAACAGAGCGTTCCTGAAAGGTTAAATAGTGCATTGCAAAATTTAAAGTTTAAGTCAAATTTAACTCAATGTGCGCAACTCTATATTTAACTCTCTGAACTGTTAAAACATCTCATAACACCACTTCATTTTTTATTATAAACAACCCCTATGGCAGTAAATAAATTAAAAAGAAAAAAAAATCAATCAATCAATCATTAAAATTTGGTGTCAGAAAGATTTTTTTTTTAACAAATTAATTTTATTCAGTAAGGATGCATTTAAAAATGACAGAAAGCCTTTGTTATATACATACATATATATACACATACACACACACACACACATACATACATATAGAGAGAGAGAGAGAGAGAGAGAGAGAGTACATTTCAAAAAAGCTGTCCTATTTAAGTTTCTATTCATCAAATAATTATGAAAAAAAAAATCTTAAATTCTTTTTAACATTGACAATAATAATAAATGTTTCTTGAGCACCAAATAAATAATTTCTGAAGGATCATGAAACAATGAAGAATGGAGTAATGGCTGCTGAACATTCAGCTTTGCATAACAGTAATAAATTATATTTTAAAGATATTAAAATTGAAAACAATTTTTTTAAACTTTAGTTATTTTAATTTTAATAATATATAACAATATTACTGTTTTTACTGTATTTTTTTATAAAAATAAATGCAGCCTTGGTAAGCATTTCATCTCTCAAAAATAAAATAAATCTTACTGACCCCAAACTTTCAAAAGTAAATATTTAATTACACCACTTGACCTTGGTGGTCAAAGTAGTGCATTATGATTGTGTTGAGATATGCACGGAAGCCCTGACAGCAGTCATATGAAAGTGTCTTTAGTCTAAATATTTAGTCTTCCATGTTCTTTTATTAATTAATTTGTAAATGAGTAGTGCTAATAGTTTTATGCATAATCAATTATAGTCCAGTGGGTCAAAGCCTTATGACACAAAATGTGCCTAATATTTGATGACCTACTTTCAATTGGACACTACAATCAATTCTGTATAATTAGCTGCATGTGTGTGTCACCTGTAACCCCATAATGAAGTAAAATATCATTGGCTAGGTTAACAGTAACATTAGTTTTACAAGCGGTCTCTCGTGGTTCAAACCTACAAACCTTTCAGTTACTAGCCCAGATCTTTAATCACCACCCCAGAGAAAGGTTCAAATCCACAAGGGCACAGCAACATGGCTTATCAGTGATTCACCTCAACCACTGAGCCACCTTTGTTTCAATGACAGCTCAATTTCTCTGCATTATTAATGTGTTGAGAGCTTTCGTCTCCGAACAGGGAATGTCTACTTGAAAAAGGAAGTTAAGCCTGAATAGAAAGCAAAGACAAATGTTTCGTTTCCTTTAATGAAAGGAATTCTAATTATATCATCTTTTACTCACCCTCATGTTGTTGCAACACACATGACCTTGTTGCATGAAATCAACAGAACAGACACAACACTACAAAATCAGCACAACACAACAGAAAAAAGCCACAACACATAGGGTTGTTCCGATTCTGATACTAGTATCGGAAATTCCACCGATACCACAAAAATTCTGGCATCGGCGAGTACTTGAACCCATGTACCGATCTGATACCACAAGACTTATGGTTATGCCCGCTAGCTTTGCTTAACGCTGCAAATTGGAAATCAATTCTTCTTCGCTTCTCAGAATGCAAACACAGGAAGTTGTGCTGTGTTGCCACAAGCAACCACTATTTAGAGCAGTGAAGAAGAAATACAAACGTGCTAGCACATTGCCAGTAAATCACTTGCACATGTGACTAAATCTTCACCCTGGGCGACTAAACGATGTCTAATATTAGCCACTGGCTAATAAATGCTCCGATTTCACTCGCCAGTGTGCGAGTTGGAGGCTATGTATAAGTTTAGCACGATATATTTTCACTCGCCGAACTCTGACTGAGCGCTTCAGAGTTTCACTCTCTGTCAAGCGATCTGTGCTAGGGATGGGCGGATCGATCCTTAAGTATCGAAACTTTCGATACTGATGTTGTATCGAAAGGATCGATCCTCATATAAAAAATATAAATTCTAAAGTGCATTTTTTAACCATTAATTTGATTTATTTATCAAGAAATTCGGTGCATAAAATAAGCTTCTAAGTGTAAAATTAGACTATATTAGTGAATAATTGTGTTGGATAGAGCTATTTCTCCTGCTCATCGGAACACAGGCAAATGCAGAAAGACAGAACCAATCAATCACAGACAGAATTCGCTGCAGGCGCATGGCTCAGTCACAGTGTTTGTTCGAATAGGGCTGCGTTTCCCAAAAGCATCAGAAGCATAAGTAGATCTTAAGAAACCATTGCCACATTATTATATTACATTACGTAACATTGTTACTCTGTACAAAATTAATTCTGAAAAATGCATCGCAGTTTCCAAACAAATATGAAGCAGCAATAATAATCAGAAATGTTCCTTGAGCAGCAAATGATGTTAGAATTATTTCTGAAGGATCATGTGACATTTAAGACTGGAGTAATGATGCTGAAAATTCAGCTTTGATCACAGATGCATTTTTAAATTACATTTTAAAATATATTAAAATAGAAAATAGTTATTTTTAATTGTTATATTTCACAATATTGCAGTTTTTACTGTATTTTTGTTCAAATAACCTAAATGCAGCCTTAGTGAGCATGAGACTTATTAAAAAAAAAAAAATACAAAATCTTACTGACCCCAAACTTTTGTGTAAAAGTTCATTTCAATAATTCAACTCAAATTGTGAAACTTGTGTATTAAATAAATTCAATGCACACCGACTGAAGTAGTTTAAGTCTTTCGTTCTTTTAATTGTGATGATTTTGGCTCACATTTAACAAAAACCCACCAATTTACTATCTCAACAAATTAGAATATGGTGACATGCCAATCAGCTAATCAACTCAAAACACCTGCAAAGGTTTCCTGAGCCTTCAAAATGGTATCTCAGTTTAGTTCACTAGGCTACACAATCATGGGAAAGACTGCTGATCTGACAGTTGTCCAGAAGACAATCATTGACACCCTTCACAAGGAGGATAAGCCACAAACATTCATTGCCAAAGAAGCTGTCTGTTCACAGAGTGCTGTATCCAAGCATGTTAACAGAAAGTTGAGTGCAAGAAAAAAGTGTGAAAGAAAAAGATGCACAACCAACCGAGAGAACCGCACCCTTATGAGGATTGTCAAGCAAAATCGATTCAAGAATTTGGGTGAACTTCACAAAGAATGGACTGAGGCTGGGGTCAAGGCATCAAGAGCCACCACACACAGACGTGTCAAGGAATTTGGCTACAGTTGTCGTATTCCTCTTGTTAAGCCACTCCTGAACCACAGACATCGTCAGAGGCGTCTTACCTGGGCTAAGGAGAAGAAGAACTGGACTGTTGCCCAGTGGTCCAAAGTCCTCTTTTCAGATGAGAGCAAGTTTTGTATTTCATTTGGAAACCAAGGTCCTAGAGTCTGGAGGAAGGGTGGAGAAGCTCATAGCCCAAGTTGCTTGAAGTCCAGTGTTAAGTTTCCACAGTCTGTGATGATTTGGGGTGCAATGTCATCTGCTGGTGTTGGTCCATTGTGTTTTTTGAAAACCAAAGTCACTGCACCCGTTTACCAAGAAATTTTGGAGCACTTCATGCTTCCTTCTGCTGACTAGCTTTTTAAAGATGCTGATTTCATTTTCCAGCAGGATTTGGCCCCTGCCCACACTGCCAAAAGCACCAAAAGTTGGTTAAATGACCATGGTGTTGGTGTGCTTGACTGGCCAGCAAACTCACCAGACCTGAACCCCATAGAGAATCTATGGGGTATTGTCAAGAGGAAAATGAGAAACAAGAGACCAAAAAATGCAGATGAGCTGAAGGCCACTGTCAAAGAAACCTGGGCTTCCATACCACCTCAGCAGTGCCACAAACTGATCACCTCCATGCCACGCCGAATTGAGGCAGTAATTAAAGCAAAAGGAGCCCCTACCAAGTATTGAGTACATATACAGTAAATGAACATACTTTCCAGAAGGCCAACAATTCACTAAAAGTGTTTTTTTTTTTTTTATTTATTTTTTTTATTGGTCTTATGAAATATTCTAATTTGTTGAAATAGTGAATTGGTGGGTTTTTGTTAAATGTGAGCCAAAATCATCACAATTAAAAGAACCAAAGACTTAAACTACTTCAGTCTGTGTGCACTGAATTTATTTAATACACGAGTTTCACAACTTAAGTTGAATTACTGAAATAAATTAACTTTTCCACGACATTCTAATTTATTGAGATGCACCTGTATATATGACACGACACATCATTCTGCCAAACATCTCCTTTTGTAAGTCATATGGATAAGAAACAAAATAAAGGTGATAAGACGTTTTATTTTTGGATAAACTATTTTATTCACAAAATAATCTCTCTTAAAATACCTTATAGGGTTATGATAATCAAAGCAGTCCTGAGCTAGATCAAGCTTTGATCTTTGCAAACCAAACTATCACTTTAATGAAATAATATTTTTTTCCCACTAATTAAAATATTTTATCACTAGCTAGCTCCACACTGGAGAGCTGCTTTAATTAATTAAATTAAGTAATTCTAACTGAAATCAACACTGACTCTGGTTTTTCATGTTTAATACTGTAAAGCTGCTTGATTTAAGGCTATCTATTGCATAAAGTACTATATAAATAAACATGACGTGACTAGACTTTACTGCAGAGCTCGTGCAAACATCCACATGGCTGTAATCAAGACGCGTTTTTAACTGCTGCTTTCACTCCGCTGTCAGTTTTTGTTGTGTTTATTTCATTATTGAGAGGAAAGTGCGCAGCATATATTTACATATTCATCCAAATCGCAACACAACAGAAACAAGTTGCAACACAACGGAATTAGTCCTATGCATTGTGTTGTGGAGATTTTGTTGTGTTGTGCACTACTGGGCCACTATAAATCTGGGTTCCCAAAATAACCTTTTAATTGAAAAATTCTTAAAATAACCATTTTTTTTTTTTTTCCATTTTAGTGTGAAGGCCATTATAATAATCTAAGTAACGTTTTTCCACTCTAAAGAACCTTTAGTGGCTCCATGGATATTAGAGGCCTATAAAGAACTTTTATGTTTAACAGTTTTTTTTTAATCATTCTCTGGTTGCCTAGACATATCGCATCACTATTGGAATATCAAAAAACCAATTCATGTTCTCACAGCAGCTACTAGTTCACCAGCTGTTTTCTGCACCCATGGGACTTATGGGATAGCTTTGATATAGATATAAGCCTCCGATACAATTCCTCAAGGGAGGTTTGAGCTCTTGGAAGTTCGCAGAGATGTAGGAAGGTTCTTAATAGATCTTATACGTGTGTTTAGATGTGCAGACTGACTCTGCTGGAGCCCAATGGGAGAAAGCGGTCTGGGCAGAGGGCTGTCTGAGCCCTGAGGCCTCTAAGAAATAGGACACACACATACTCCGACATCCAGGGTCGACAGCAGCCTACTGGCAGGGCAAGCACAAATACTAGTGCAGGTCCCGGTGCACAGAAAGTCATTTCATGACAGAGCGCTGGAAACTGATGGTTTCAAACGGTTAGCTGTATAAAGATGTTGTCAGACACATCTATTATTCCTTTTGACCTCTTCACAGACTCTGAGTAGACACTACAAAGGGTCAAACTACAGGGCTTTGCTTCTATTTTCTACTTCAATATTCCATCCAACATCTGCCAGGTTTCCATCCAAAATTGCGAATTTAACTTATGCGCAACATTGGAATATCGCATAAAACATTTGCGAATAAGCACCGTTTCCATCCAATGAATCAAAGAGAACAAAATCGTCACTTCTAGATAAACTGGCTCTAAATATCACTAAGAAAAATCACTTAGATATCACTACAAAGAATGACCAGACGAAATGCGGTCATTGCTTTTGGAGGTGGATGCCTCCTATTTGGGAACGCAGTCGTGTAAAACAGTTCTGAGAGGCAATTATACAGAAATACTTTGACAACAAACTTTGCTCGGGCATTTCAGAATGACCATAACAACATTTCAGATGCTGTGCAAGAAAATCGGTCTGCTGGTTAGTGAAATTATGCCGTCCCATAGCGCAAAGTCAAATGGCTTTTTTGATGCGCATGCGAAATTTATTCAGCAAATGCTTTTCCATCTCCCATCATTCACATTAGGCTTCAAGTGAGCGTAAATACTTTTTTGCGAATTAAGGGATTGTTTCAATCACTCATTTCTGATGTGATATTTCAAAACGCGCATAAAAACAGGGTGATGGAAACATAACTAGTAACTCTTCTGCAAAGCAACATATTTGTGTTTATACATACATAATTTATTTATATACATATAGGTTACAGTTGTAATGACAGCACAACCATTTCCAACATTGATAATAAATATTATCACATTAGAATGATTTCTAAGGGATCATGTGACACTGAAGACAGGAGTAAATTAGGCACTGATGAAAACTGAGTTTTGCATCACAGAAATAAATTATATTTTAAAGTACCTTAAAATAGAAAACCATTATTTTAAAATGCAATAATATTTCAGAATATTACCATTTTTTCTGTATTGTTGATCAAATAAATGCAGCCTTGATGAGCATGAGAGACTTGCATAAGAAACTTACTCAGCTGCCTTAAACTAACAGTATTGGTGATTACCAAAATAAATTTTCATGTTTCTGTAATGGTTAATCCACACCAGTATGTGTAAGCCTCTTTAGTCACAGTGTTTTTAATGCAAAATATAATTATTGATGGAATTTAATGGATTCAAAGACAGATCAAACAAAAGTTTGTTCAAAAACAAGTCTTTGGGAACGACTAGAAACCATTTGGAAGTCAATAACAACAGAGAATGTGGAAAATTACATAAAAACAATGCCAACAAGAATGCAAGCTGTTATCAAGGCCAAAGGAGGCCATACAAAATAAAATATGGAAGTTTTTGTTGTTATTATGTGTGAATAAAGACTATTTGGTTATTTCAGTTTGTTATTTGCCAAATAAATTATTATACAATTTTTAGTTTTAAACTAGTTTTTGACAGATTCCTAAAATATTTATTTTCTCTCTTCATTATGACAGGTGGTCTAATAAATTTGTTAAGCACTGTATAAATAAATATTTAGTATATACATTACAGATTAATATTAAAGATAATATGTAGTATTTATAAATAGCCTATTTAAATATTTTATATATTACATATAATTTTTATATTTAGTATTTTCATTATAGATAAATATAAATTACAATATCAATATGTATACATTTACATTGACTTAGTTTATTAATTTTATATTAACATTATTTAATTTGTTTTCTAATACAGTGAAGAACCCATCAGAATGATTCATTTACATTAAAATATCAATCTTGAAATTTTAAGAAAATCAAAATCATTCAAATCAAAACAGTTTGATAGAACAAAACAGGAAAAATGCAGGAGTTTTGACGTGTTTTGTCTTAAGACAATGACATCTGTTCGTATGCATACAAAGACCATACATAATATAGCACCAACCAAATGCAAAAAGAAGTGACAGACATTAAACAAATATATGGCTTAAAGAACTATAAGCTATAACCTTTATTGTACAGAACTACTCAAAACACAGTATTATGTCTTGAAATATATTGCTGAAGACAGTGGATTTGTTACAAAAGCAGTAACATCGCTGCTTTAGAACGGATGAATTTAGAGATGCAACTTTATGCAGAGCCTTTACCATACTGACAGCATAACACCATGGTGTCTGCATGTGAAAACCCTCTCCGCATTTAAAAATACATTCCTTTAAAGCAGCACAGCTAAAAATATTAAAGCTATTATTAAAAATTAGAAGGAAAAATTAAACTGTTCAACCCTTTTCCACTTTCATCTCAAAGATTCACAGCTTACGCAATCTCTCCTCAAAACTGGACACCTAAGAAAAGAAGGAAAGACAAATCTCCTGAGCGCATCCCCTTGCATTTGCTCGCCCTGCAAGCTATTTGCTTGAAACCCTCAGTGGCGCATCTGGATTTTGTCACTAGAGAAGGCCAGGATGTGATTTGACACGTACAGTAGGTAGATGAAGGATATGAAAGATTGATGGGGAGTCCAGATTACGGCTGGATTTCCTGGAGAGGAAAATCTCTCAGATAGCGTGCGAGAGGACCAGAAAGAGAAAGAGAAGAAAATGACTCGCCTGCTATGACCCCAATTACCACCGAGGAGATCAAAGAGCTCGCTACCACTGTGATATTTAAATGATGAGCCTGGATAGGGCCTCGCTTTTCATATCTGCAAATGAAGGAAACCAAGGCCCACCGCCGCTCTCTCTCTCTCTCTCGCTCATTCGCCGTGCCTTTGTGCCGGGGTTTGAAAGCGGTATATAACAGTTTCATTCGCCTACCGCTGAATTACAATGAAACTGAAAGCCAACTGTAGGAGCCTGTTTAATAAATTCATACATTTTAAATACTGCCATAATATATTAGTGTATGATGGTCATTCAAATCTTACATAATATTGTTTACACGCATCATTTGTAGAATTTGCATTGAGATTACACTGATTTGCATGAAAAGCGGTACTGTCTCTTTAAGACTATCAGCAGGGAAAAGTGAAAGCAGCAAGAACACGGCACAGAAGGTACAGACATTTATCACATAAATAATACAATATACTGCCTTCTAAAATTGTTTTTTTTGTAATGTCCATTCAACAATTTACTTATTTGCTGTAATTTTTTTTTTTTTTTTTTTACATACCTCTTTAGGGAAAAAATATTTATGTATGTGATTAACTGTGATTCATAATCAGCATATAATATAATTAATCAGATTTAATTTTTGAATCAACTGCTCTAGTTTGAAACAAGAATAGACTGTCAAGACAAGAGTAACAAAGATTTTAATAGAATCATTATTCAATACAAATGTGTGGATGCATAAATAAATATATGTATATCTGGACAAAATCAGTGAACGTGGTGCAATAAACCATAAAAGGACGCAAAAACACCATAAAGGATCATGAAAGTAGGCCATGTGACTCATTAACAAAAGTTCAAATACTCTGAAGCTGTATGATAGCTTTATGTAAGAAACCAATATTTCAATAGCTATTCGAGTTGAACTCGAGAACCAAATCACCACTGATTTCTTTACTGATTTGTTTAGATTTTATTAAATCATGTAGGAGCAGCAGTAGTAGTATAGTAGTAGTAGTAATAATAATAATAATATTTAATAATTATATATAATAATAATATATTTTAATATAATACACAGTTATATATATATATATATATATATATATATATATATATATATATATAGTTACATATTAAACATTAATTACAATTATTATTAATAAATACTTTACAGCTCAGTAGTATTATAGTGACTTTGTTTTATATGTTTTATAAATTCATTTAACAGTAGTAGCAATAATAATAATGATAATAATAATAATAATAATAATAATAATAACAATAATAATAATAATAATAATAATAATAACAAGTAGATGTCTTCCCTTGATTTATTCTGCCCTTTTTTAATGGAATAATACACAGCGTTTCATGGTCAGTAAAAATTATATTTATGGCCGGTATATTTTCTCAGGTCACCACAAAATATCAGTTTTAGGCCCTGCTTGTAATATAGTGCAAGAGTCACATGTTCTACTTCAAAGATAGCTGCTTTTTTGGAGTTTAACATCCTTATTCTCCTAATTATCTGTAAGTCAACAGGACGTTTTGTTCTTGCTTTTGCTGAAGAAAGTCAGTCGTACAGGTCTGGAATGACGTGAGAGTGAGTAAATGAGGACAGAATTTTAATTTTTTGGCTGAACTACTCCTTTAACCTTCATTCTCTTGATGTTTACTGAAACGCAAAACCAACCAGCCCTCCAACGCTCCTCTCACTAGTCATTCTCTCAGTTTTTTCACTCTTTGTCTGTTTTTTAAATTAGCATATGTGGGCTAGGGGACATTTACCTCTCTCTTAACAAATCAAGGATAGCAAAACATTTACCCGTCTGTTTGGGCAAAACCATCCCCCGCTGCATTCCTAGGCCAGGTGTGAACATAAAATGCAATTAAATCAATATGAGAATGATAGAGAAAGAGCGAGAGAGAGAGAGAGAACAAACATCTAAGGCTGTGTGGGGGGGACCTGATATTGAATTTCAGATCTGCTGAAAAGCAGGATGTGATATAAATATTGATGAATCAGATGGCTACCTGAGAGACAGAATAGCTATCTCTTGTTATCCGGATCCCGACATTGCCTTTGTTAACAGTCTGCGTTGTCATGGCAACAAGCAATTAAATGGCAGCATGCATTTAAACATCAGGGACAAGTTGAGATTCATGCTGCCGAACAATAGAGGAGGGAAAAAAAAACGCCGGCTGTGTGTGATTGCTAGGGGAATCGAAAAACGTTTCAGAGTGAGAGAGAAAAGTTGTGAGGTACCGCTAAATTGATGGTATACAAAGGCCGTGTAAATGCTGAAGTACACTCTATATCTCACAATACATGAGAGCTTGAAGCCTAGTTTACTCAGGTACACATACATGTTTATGTAAAATTGACCTCACACTTTTTCCCATTCTCCACAGGCATTTCAAAAATATCTACAATAATGCTATGAATGAATCAAGTACCTCTTTAAATTAAATGCATCACATTTAATTTAAAGCAAAACAAATATGAAAATCTGATAAAATAAAAATAAATAAATAATTAAATTCTACTTATTTTATATTTTCATGTATAGGAAACAGAGCACATGTACAAAAATGAATGGGGAAAAACAATAACAAAATGTTAAACATTCAAATAGACAAATATAGAAATATTATTTGTATTATTTTAATGTTTTATTAATATCATTAATTAATTTTATTAATATTTAGATGTTTTAATTTACATTTTTAATTTACTTGAAGTAACTTATGTATTTATCTTTTTTCATTTTCTTTTTATTATATTTAATTCTTTTTTATTTTAAATCTGTAATTATAATACTAATATTTAATAATAATTATATATAATATATAATATAATATATAATAATATATATGTAATATATTAAATATTTAATAACTATATATATAACTATATATATATATATGTGTGTGTGTGTGTGTGTGTATATATATAAAATAGTTTATTTTATTCCTTAGTAATGTGCATTGACAGCTATCTGAAATACAGCAAGTTTAAGACTTTTTATGTTATTTCAAGTAATTTTTTGTAGTTTTAGTTAAAGATAATAGCCCTGTACTTTGACTATAAGTAACGAAACTGAATCAGATCAAACAGATACAAAAAATCCAAAGACTTACATTTACAAAATATTGCAAAATATATAGATTTTAACAGTGATTATATAATTTTCTGTGCATTATCATTATGTTTATGGTTATCACTGCTCAGCTCTTTGTTTCCATGGTAACAGCTTCTTTTCTAATTGGTCTATATCTCATTAGTATTATAGATAGTTTAGTTTTTCAAAGTGAATTTGGTTTTTAAACATGCTTTATGAAGTTGAAATCACTACAGAAGAATCAGTCACCACTTAACGCCCACAGATCTCATGGGAGGTCTATCCTTATCACTAAAAAACACTTTCTGGATGAAGAAAATGAATTACACTTTAAGATATCTACTGTGCTTAGAATCCAAAAATGTAAAGTGGACATATGATTGGTTGAGGTTTTTGGCATCCTCCAATCAGAAATCACGTTACTGAGTGCACGTTAGGAAACATATACGTAAATGCATTGATACGACGTGTTGAGCGATGCTATTGCTGAGAAAGTGAAGAGCCTTCAGGGTGCACTTTACAGTTATAATCCTATTACTAATGATCTTCCATTGAAAAAACAAATTACCTGAGTATGATAGCCTTTGAATATGCAACCGCTAAGCCACCCTTATTACCTGAAACATCAAATATCACTGAACAGAATCTGTGATTCATCCTTGCAATTCGCCATGTTAATGGGGATACTCTGGTTCGTCAAATAAAGAAGGGAAAGGGCTGAAGCCTTAGTCTCATTATGTACGGAGAGGGAGGGAGAGAGACAGGCTTTTGATCGCCCAGCGAGGCTTTCCTGCTTTCAAGGCTGTCATTGACAAAGGAGCATTAGTGATCTTTTGTGCACCTAGAAAGGGTTTTAAAAAGAGAATGAGAGGAGGCATGAAAGACTACAACAAATGAAACTGAGTAAAAAAGGAGAATAGGACGATCTGTCAGATATTCATTTTATTTATACTCAAAGTGACTGTTTAGCTGTTTCGTGAACCGACATCTTATCCTTCACCAGGACAGTGATTATTATTAATTATGCCATGGCTTTTCTCCTTCCTACATGTAGGTAGCTACATGTTTTCTAGCATAAAAACTGAATTGACTTGGAGCTAGTTCACCCCAAAAATGACAATTCTGTCATAATTTACTCGCCCTCATGTAATAAATCTATGAGTTTCTTTCTTCTGTTGAACACAAAAGAAGATATTTGGAAGAATGTCATTCAGGAACTGACTTAATGAACAAATCATTGAATTGTTCACTAAACCTCTTCATTTAAAAACATTCAGGAACAAAACATTACTACCTTTATGAATGGGTCTTTAAATGAGCCATTTAAAAAAATTCATTCAACAACACAAATTTACTCAGGATTCACTCTCTCTACATACTTGGTTTCAATTGTCTGACTCACTCATTTTATATGTAATATTATAATATATTTTAAAGAATATTATAGAATAATATAACTGCAACAGTGCCTCCTCAAGATATCGGATGAATGAAAAAAAAAAGTGTAGTACAACAATAAAACAATGCCATTACAAAATATAACATTAAAAAGGGTATAAATCACTCGATTTTCTACAGAAACATCAACACCAGCAGGTAAAGTTAGAGCTGGAGTCTGCATCTCTCTTGCCTCCCCTGAGCCCATTGACTTTTAACAGCCCCACTAAAGCCTGTGGTAAGTTTGGTGGGGGGTAACTGAGAATGAATGGGGGAAAGTCACGTGAGAGGAGGCAATGCCTCCATAGCGATATGATTGGATATGACTGGTTATGTTTAGCTGTGATTGGTTCATGCAATAAATCTCACCTCTTGTGTTCAGCCATGTTCCAGGTTTGTGAATCAGTCTGAATGAACAATATAAAGGGAAGACTAATTAAAAAAAAAGTATACAACTCACATACTTAGATATAACTACTATATTCTTGGAAGAATATATAGAATATACCATATTTTGACATCAATATTTTAGTAATACTCTATCTGAAAACAATGCGGTGGATATTCCTCTTCTCACAAGGTGCCTTTATTAATAACAAAACGTGAGCATCTGTCCCAGCCTTTGTCATTTCCCATCTGTGACCTGAGAGTCATGTCTCTCCCTCTGTCCGCACAATTGCATCTTTCACACCCTCGTGCAACTTTGATGATTTTCAAAGCCTCACATCTCTCCTCCTTGTTCGACAGTACAGAAACCAGTGACTGTGCATTGTGACAGTCTGGGCTAGCGAGTCGATGCAGGTGGTCATCCTTGCCTTTCATCACGTCGCTGTTAGCCCAACCGGAGAGGTACAGTGAGAGCGTGATGTTTGAGGTCAGTTTGTGTGCCAGCCTGGATCAGATGAGATGGGCTTTGATGTTTGGTGGGGGCCCGAGTCGCTCAAGCAGTTCAGATCCAATTTCTGACCCTGTCGTCGACACACGCTCTGGGGTCAGGACTCTAATACCCCTCTGGCCTGTCGACAGGGAGGGATTCTGATCCCTGCACAAACTCAGGACAACAGCAAATGCCAAGTAAGATTAGAGCCGTCTATATTAACCTGTGCGCACCACAAGGAATTCAAATGCCGTATTAGTTGGGCGACTGCAGGGTCTGACTCCGAATCACTCGTAAATTCAGTAGGGTTGGTATTGACACAGATTGCACGATTTGATTCCAATTCACAAGCTCTTGATTCAATATCAATTAATTTGGATATATATCAGGTACAGTACTTGTTATAAGACAGATTTTTTCAAAAAATAAATAAAATAGAAATAACATGGTAAAAAAAATGGTAACAATTCAATTAGGTCCTATTATTTATTATCTTTGGTTAATGCATTACCATTACCTTCTGATGAGATACCTTCTGATCTTCATTTATGTTTATTTCATGCTATAGTAATAAATAATAAGAGATGATCGTTCACATGCTTTACAGTTATGTCATGGCACATTAAATACTGACAAAATGGCATTTATGGTTTGAATTTTGTGATAAAATTTACAGATTTTGAAAGCTAAAACAATGTTTAGTTAAGTTTTGTTCATGCATCGACAGAAAACAGACTTAAAAGCTTGTTCACAGTTTACAACAAACTAAAATAGCCTAATAATTAAAAAAAAAATTCTAATTCTATGAGAACAGGGAACTCTAACGCCACAAAGCAACAACATCATTAGAATCATTCTCTGAACAATTTTTTCCAGCTGATGATCAATAAAACATTGGGAATTAGAATGAAATCAAGCATTTAAAGGTGCTGTATTGTAATGTTTTGACTGTACTAAAGCATATGTTTGCAGATATTTAGGAAACATGCTAAGTACACATAATTGTTTCTCCAAAAAAGAATGCTACATTTATTCTACTTTGAAATGTGCTTTCAGTGTCGGAATGTCTGTTTTTGTTTGGTCTGTGTGACTCCGCCCACTGCCAATTTACCCAATAGTATTGCAACACCGTGGGTTGCCAGTAGGTGGAAAACATAGCGTATTGCAGCCATGGAAGCCTGCAAATGAATTTCATCAGAGATCTCAGATACTACCCAACCTAAAAGGCCTCGGCATCCATCTAAAAAACTCTATGACCAGAGGTATATTAAAATGTAGATAAATCAACTCATCAATTTACAGTGTAAGGCTCGTCGTCTTCCATTGTGAATTGCGCTCGTTCCTGTTGCATGTCCTCAATCTGGCAACCCGCATGAGCTTTGAGTCTGAGGAGGAGGGGCGGGGGAATCAATATTTTGAATTTGGACTGCAATACCCATTTCAACCACTAACTAGCAACATAACATACTGCACATTTAAAGCAACAGCTGGCATAAATGTATTAATAAACAGAACATTACAGTATGATGGTGTGGATGCTAATATAGTTCTCTTAATGGTTATTGTTTTTAGTGTTAATGGGCCTTAAGAGATCGAACTTGTTATTTAAGAATGGATATCGAGATTAAATGAGGATTGATAAAAAAATTATTGATTGATACTGGCAACTCAGAGTCATAACAGGGACACCCTAATCAGCTGTCACGATCATCTCAGATAAAATAAAGACAGCCATGGGTAATGCGACCGCGTCGACCGGCCGTCTCTGCCAGATGTGAAATTTTGCGTTCCCGTCTAAATGGCTCCAATAAAGAGTTCACTTGTGCGGTCCGGAGAGGATGAGACCGGCATAAATGAGAGCAGATGAGCCTGGCAGGCAATTCTCATTCAGCGCCGGGCTCAGCCCAATAATGAGGTGGATCTCAATTATGCCGCCACAGCGCTGTGAAATGGACCGGGGGCTCCCACCCCGACACCTCCAGAGGCCCTTCAAGCCCCCTCGTCCAAATTGAACTGATGGAGCAGAAAAGCCATTTTGATTTTCGTTCTCACCTCCGAAAACACGGTTTGGCAGTGATAATGCCAGGCTGCTGTGGGCATCTGCCGTGCGCTTGTGAAGGGGGTCAGCCGTAGCGTCAGTGGGTCCCTATCAGACGTGGTATATAGGGAAGTAATTGGATTTGTGCTGACAGTCTGTTGACACAGACGTTATTAATTGGGGTTGCTGGATTGACACGCACTTAGATAGCCACATCATAAATGCATGAAACTCGGCGCGATAATTGCGATCACTCCGCTAACTGTGGTGGGCTTGATTAATGATGCCGTCATCAGCATATGCCAAAGCTGACCTCACGGTTATTGAGTTAGCGGGCTAATCAGAGAAGAGGTGGGGCGACTACGGCTCGAGAGAGGCACAAGAGATTGTTGAGGCTCTTCAAACGACTCTTATGACCTAATGAATGCAACAGTTGCCATTGAGGTTTCTGGAGTAATAGAAGCAACAACTAAACAAAGCACAGCGGGATCTGCAGTGCCCGCAAGGTGACATGGTCGGTTCACTTAGTTTTGTCGTGGCCACGAGATATTACTTCGTGGGAACGTCACATTAACTCGTGGGAACATAATATTATGTCGTGGCCACGAGATCATTTTGTCGAGGTAACGACATCCTTATGTTGTGGCCTCGAGATGCTATGTTGAGGGAACAACATCCATTTCTCGTGGCCACAAGTTTAATGCATAAACTAACCTGCGTGACCATAGCAACCCGGGATTATCAGATATTATCATAAAACATTTTTTATTAACATCAAACATTTAATTTAATATTTGTATATTATTATTATTATTACATTAACTTATAGGGTTATATTTTTAATATTTATTGTTATATATGCTTATTTCCCCTTTCAATTTGTGTATCGCTTTACCTAAACGTTTTGTGTAATTATGCTAGTATTTGCTAGCCTACCATATATTTAGCAAATACTGTGAACGCTTGACAATTATGCCAATAAAGTTTTGACTTTATGATTGTATTTATGCCCGTGTGTGATGATAAATGAGCGTGTGTTTTCATTTACAAATGAAATTACGTGAATGATTAATTCCTCAATGAAACACTATAGTATTTATAATTATGGTCTATTAATTAGCCAAAAAAAAATTTAATATAGTTTACTGTATATATCAAGCAATTGGTTTTTTTTTTCTTTTATGGTTCAGCATGCTCAGTAGTGTTCACTTATGCTCTCCAGCTTCTTCCATTCGCTCACAAAATGTGCTTTCCCTTGCCTATCACTCAATACCCTTAGATACAAGAATTCTGTCAAATATTTATTATAAATATTGAATGAGTTGAGGCTACAGGATGGTTTCTGACTATCAGCTCCATCTACTGAACCATAGTCAGCCAGAAAATCCTTACAGTGTTGACAAAATAATCATATTCTGCACATCACATCTATAAAATGCTGCAATCATTTTGTTTTTATGGTGATGCTAACTATTAATATGGCCAAATTAAAATAAGGGAAATTATATTCACATCCCAAACTATTTTTACAAGACAATACTAGGACAATTACTTAATTTAATAAAGAATGTATTATTATTATTATTGTTGTTGTTGTTGTTGTTATGTTATTACTACATTATTATGTATTATTATTATTATTATTATTATTATTGTTATGTTATTACTACATTATTATGTATTATTATTATTATTATTATTATTATTATTATTATTATTATGTTAATATGTTTGAAATATTCAGAAATATTCATTATATTTCAATATTTTAGATTCATTATAATTATTAGGCAGAAAATACAAGCACAATAATTAAAAATAATAAATATAATTAATAACATTGTTACTACTACAAAATATGTATGCACAATTAATTATAATAATAGAGTTTGTGTGGCATTGTTAAAATATTTTTTTCAAAAATGTCCATAGTTATTAAATTAATTGCCATTTGTGTTAAATCACATTCTAGCGATCATCCCTTCTATTACCATTTTCAAAACTACTGGCAGATAAAGTTGCGTGAAAAAATAAAAAAAAAAGGATGTAAAGTGAGAACTATGGGTATCAGAATCATCTATATATCTCTAAAGTAACTGTAAGACGTGTGTTTGTTTCCTACAGGTGTGGTGCCCAATAGTCTGGGTTTACGCAGCCTGCAGCCCAGTCCAGTGGCTCCAGACAGCCAGGCTCAATCTCCCACCCAACTGCAGTACCGCAACAAAGTCCACCACCGCCGATTCTCCATGGAGGTAAGTCATGTTTAATCATCTCACCCTTCTTCATGCTAAAGCCCAGCCAAGTGCTCTTTCCAGAGGCTTTGATGGAGTACTAGTGATCCAAACAGAACAACACAAGCTCTGCTTGTAATCTTGTCTGGGTCCTTAATAAAGTCCTTGCCAGAGGCACTAAAGCCTCGTTATCAAATGCTTTGTTTCTCTTTATGGTGAGACTAGGAGACAAGTTTTGTCTATAAACTAGGGATGTAACGATTCACTCAACTCACGATGTGACACGATTCACTATACTGATTTCACAATACGATTTTCTCATGATTTTTTAACAAAATGAGATTAAAGACATATTAGAAATGAAAAGGTGTCCTTTTATTATTTCTCAGACAAAACTGCGAAACATTTCTTTGTGAAACTTAAATATAATAAAACTCCACTGTTTTTGTGTGTGTGTGTGTGTATTTTGGGAAATAGTCAAATTTTCTCTAATTTTATTGGGATTTTAGCAGAAATTGCGGTGTGTACATATATAGTGTCATAAATAAGCAAGTTCAAAGTAAACCATGCCAAGTGGATTGCTGAATGACAACAGACTAATCAGAGGTCTGCCTTGATCAACTTCCCCGTTTTTCTCCTCTCTTCCACCATAATCATCCATGCGATTCTGTATCTGTATGATAGGAAAGCCTCCGTTGGAGGCACATGAGAAAGATGGAGTCCATCATTAAACAGAGTGGAAGTATTACCTGTAAGTTAGTCCAGCGCCACAAAAGACAGACTCCACATTCGGAGTGTTCTTTGCCTCGGCTGTCAGCTTTCTTATTCAGTGGCCATGAATCTAGAGGGGGAAAATTGGAATGAATGCCCTCTCCCATTTTCAAATCCGACGGATTCTTTCTGCTCTCGCAACCCTTTTATCTGCACCGTGCACCCTTATTTTATTCCCACAGGCATGACGGGAGAGCGCCGAGGAGAAAGGAGGACTTTTTATTCCCTGGTTTTATTGAGAATCGCTGGCTAGTTTTATTGCACGACCGTACAAACTCAGCCACAAGGCAGAGCGGGAAGGAATCACAGGGAATGCTCTCATTTTTCAGAGCACATAAGATTCCCCCTCATTGCTGTGCTATTTTTGGGCCTCTCCTAACCATGGCGATGAATCGAGTTACAAACTAACTCCATAAGAGCTTCTTAAATGCCAGAAGATTGTTGGTTATACTTCAGCTCGTCATAAGATACAATATTTTGTCCTACCCTGCCTTGGCGTGTTAAGATTATACCAGAAGCCTTTATTGAGTGAGAGTCTTCGTATTGGAGAAAGTGACAGGTTTTCTCATTGTCATGCCGAGTTCGTCATGGTAAGAATAGTCAGCTCTGCCTACAGGCGTAGAGTTGTGTTGCGCAGTGGAGAAAGCTGTCATATTCACCTTGACATGCTGTGTTTTCATATGTGTGCTAGCTGAACGCTAATAGCTGACAGCTCTTTGATGTGTGTGCAGGATGTAACTAAGAGGATGTCTCTGCCCATGGATATTCGTCTCCCACCAGAGTTTCTGAAGAAGTTACAGATGGAAAGCTCTCCTCCGTGCAAACCACTCAGCCGCATGTCCAGAAGAGCCTCGCTGGTTAGTAACCAAACTAAATTCACTTAGACAGTTAGTTAGCGATCAAAATAAGAACATTATATAGTCTAAGTTCACACTAATACCTACAGACTAACTGAAACTCTAACCCCCCTAAACTTTTTGCATTTAAAATTGAATAGCTACAATTAAAAAAAAAAAAAAAAACTTATTTATAAAGATGTAGTTAATATCTCTGCATACATTCAAATTCTGTTCCAAAAACATAAGAGCTTCCTACCCAGACAACATTTTTAGGCATTATAGGCATACAATAGTACACAGATACCCATTTCTTTTCTTTTTTTAATCTTAAACTATGGAAGCCCGTTTGCACCGCTGAATAAAAAATAAAAGAGGTAACTGTGAATTTTTATCTCGCAATTCATACTTTTGTGATACAAACTCGCAATTGCGAGTTAGATAGTATTGCATGATATAATCTCGCAATTGCAAGAAAAAAAAAACTAATTATGAGATATAAACTCACAATTATGACTTTTTTTCTCAGAATGGTGAGTTTTTGTCTTGCAATTCTGAATTTATTTCTCGCAATTGCGAGTTTATATCCCACTATTCTGACTTTATAACTCGCAATTGCAAGTTTATATCTTACACTTCTGGGAAAAAATGTCAGAATTGTGAGTATGTATTATGCAATTCTGAAAAAAAAGAAAAAAAAAGAAAAGAAAAAAAACGCTTCTATATTAAACAACAAATGTGTTTTTGCCAGAATGCACTGCAACAAGCTTGTTCAGTGGCCTGGGTCCTGGGAGTATTTTTTGCATTCATTTTTCCCATAGGGATTTTTTTTAGGGTTTTGTTTAGCGTTATAAGAACCAAAGCAACCAGTTACTAGGTGAATCACAACAAACTTTGATTTGAAGCAAAAAAGTATTTGAAAATTAGACAAAAAGACAACAACATGCTTAATGAATTTACTAAATGAAAGAATTACAATCTCATGAAGCATAGTGAAAAAGCTGGAAAAATAAAAGTAATGATTTAAAGTTGTTAACTAAAGAAATTTAAATGTATTGTAAAAAAAAAAAAAACAAAAAAAAAAACTGCATATTATGCTTACAAATAATAGTAGTTCGAAAGTGTAAGAAAACTAACTCTACATCATTCACAGTTCTCTGATTGGTGGAGATTTCTCTGCAGAATCATGGGAAATGTAGTTTTCACCAGGTATTCCACTGCTGTATGCAATAAATTGAAATAATGTTGGCTGATGTCTTCAACAGAAGCATATAATATTGATTAACAACATTGTAGCTCACAGTTGGTCTGACTTGTAGGTTTTTAAGTTAGGCTTACTATTCAAAAATATTCAAAAATAATTCACTATGTTAAAAATGAATGGTATTTTACTTCATTACACTCTATAGTGACCATTAAGTTCAACTACTGTCAAACTATAAGGCCTACAACTGCTTTTGAAATATATATTGTGAATAGTGCTATATACAACATGCACAACAGGTTTGCACACGTAATGCGCTGGTCTAGAATTTCTATCTGCATTTGTTCAAAAACAGCCTCAGCACTGAAAAAAAGATATTGATAAAAATTACTTACACATCATAAATAACGCAATTCACAGCATTACTGCAAGAACTGCTATAAAAAAAAAAACATTATCATAAATGTCTCCTACAGCCATTCTTCTCTTTCAGGTCAATTTCTATGCAATAATTATGCTGCTGCTGCCATTTATTGCTTGATATATTCAAATAAAACTTGATGTACAACAGATTTACATGCTTTCAAGGCATTGGTTGCAGTAACAGAATATGTTTTTTATTGTCTAACTCAGCATGTCCTTCTGCTACACACAGAAAAACCTCTGTGGTTCCTACAGAATGCCCTTCACTCACTCTACTTCACGATAAACAATACTAGCAACCCTAACAACAGCCTCACTTACATTTCTAGCTCTTCAATAATAATTATTGTGCTTGTGCTTGTTTACATACGTTGATTGATATCCATGCATTGTTTACAACTTCTAAAACTATACATTAATGTTGTCAACAAACTATTTCAACAAATTGAAGACACGTTGGTCACTGTATTCCATTCTTTTCCAGTCGGACATTGGCTTTGGGAAACTGGAGACCTATGTGAAGTTGGGCAAACTAGGAGAGGTAAGATGTTTTTACTTTCTTGGTGAAAACAACAACAACAACAAAAAAAGATGCTATAGGCAAAAATTAAAAACATAAAACGGCAGCCATCGAAATGAAAAATCAAATGTGTTCATTATGAGATCTCCCGCAGGCGATTACAGTGAATATGAGTCGTGTTGAACGTGGATTCTGATTTAATGGGCTTTTTTTTGGCATGAAGAGACATCAGTCTCTAATATGCTCAAAGCTGTACTGCGACTAGCCCGTCAATTTTCCATTAAGTGCGACAAAGCATGCACATTGCAAATTGTGAGAAATAATGTACTACATACAGTACAACCCTGAGGAATACCGTATCTAATGACTGCGTGAGGAAAAACCTGAAGTATTGGAAAAATACTGGACTCGGGCTGCAGTGAATTCCCTTCAATAAATAAACAAATAGCGGTAAAGCAGGTTTTCATATCTTTGTATCAGCAGTTATAAATGTTTTCATTAACGTTTAAAAGTGCTTTTAGCCCTGCCTGGAAAAGTCAAGGAAATTAATAAAATTTTAAAAAAGTGTGATATGGTTTTATTCTAGTTATGCTCAGCTCTAAAATATTACATCAGCTAGAAATTGCTATTTTGTGAGTGAAATATCAGTAATATCATATTTAAAAACCTTAATAGGCATGTCATTTTGCAGACACTTTTATACAAATTAATTTATAAGGATTATCAATTTACAAGGACAATCACCTTTAAGCAATCTTAGGTCTTTCTAGGCTTTGAACCAAACTGAAGCCAATGAAGTTTTTTTTTTTTTTTTAAATAAATTGATACTTTTATCCAGCAAGGACACAATAAATTGATGAAAAGTGACAGTAAAGTCATTTCTGTCGTTACATAAGATTTTCAAATCAAGGCTGTTCTTTAGAACTTTCTATCACCATTTTCACAGAAATATTAAATAAATTATTATACAAAATGTTTTTTGAAAAATCAGCATATTAGAATGATTTTGAAGGATCATGTGACACCAAAGACTGGAGTAATGATGCTGAAAATATTTCACTATATAAACATTTTTATTGTATTTATTTATTTTTTATTTTTTTATTTTTTCAAATAAATGCATTATCTACTTAAAACAAAGTATACCAAAAAGTGCCATAAAACATCAAAAGTTCATTTTTGAAATGTGAACATTTTTTTCTAGCTATGCTCATGGTTTCTTGTTGGCATCAATGACCACAATTCAAGTCAACCTCTACAATATTTTTGCGCAAATTAATCTGCCACTTGGTATAAGTTTGTAAAATCAGACAGGTGCAGACATGGCCAGGTTGTGTGATATGCCATCAAACCAACAACTGTCCATTGAAATTCAAGAGACATTTGAGAACCAAACATACTCCTAATTTGTCATATTGCTGTAATTTACGGTAATAATAATGTTTGATTTCAAGACAATTCTGTTTGCTTTTGTGCAATACATCATTTTGGGCTACCAAAGTGAAATCTGGGTCCTCAAGCAAAACCCAGTAGAGAACCACTGATCTATTCAACACCACTCCTCTTCCCCAGAAGATTGACATATTTTTGTCTTCCTGTCTGTCAAACAGGGCACATACGCAACAGTATTCAAGGGCCGCAGCAAACTCACAGAAAACCTGGTGGCCCTGAAAGAGATTCGTCTGGAGCACGAAGAGGGCGCCCCGTGCACGGCCATACGGGAAGGTAGCTTCCTCCTCCCTCAAAAACACAATTATGATTTCAAGCTCCCCAGTTGTTCAAAACCCACATTGTCACGAAGAGTATACATTCTAAACTGGCAAGCCACAGGCATCTTCTTCACCCAGCCTGAATCACTCCATCTAAATGAGATGGAGTACGTGAGTGGGGTTGCTAATGGAAAACACCGATGTGAAGCAAGGCTGCCACCCAGTGGCTGCTGAGCTCTCGCTAAAGGGAACACACCATGCATTACAAAACATGTCAGGAGAGCTCAGGGTTAGACAAAATTCAGTTCTTTTACAGCTCTGAGACTTCATTTAAGTATCAACTTGTTTCAGATTTCAAATTACGGGGATCTCTTTCTTTAAAGAAAAGGCTGAGACACAGAAGACCTCAGCAAAAGTGTGCATTCATTCTACCTTTAATATTTATTTTTTCTTATTGCATAAAAAAGTCTTAAAATGAGGGGTAAATTAGAACATTCTTACAAATCCATATTAATAATTATTTAATTAAAATGACAAATAATAAATCATATTAAGTAATTAGATATAAAGATATAATTCTTTAGAATTTTTTAGTAATTCAGTAGGGACACAATAAATTGATCAAAATGACAGTCAAGACATTAATAATGTTGCTAAAGATTTTCAAAAAAAAAAAAAAGCTGTTTTTGAAAGTTTCTATTCATGAAAGAATTCTGAAAAAAAGTATTAACATTTTTACAAAAACTATAAGCAGCACAACTGTTTTCAGCAATGATAATAAAAAGAAATAGTCTTGAGCAGCAAATCAAAATATTAGAATATTATTTAATAATTTATTTAAAATTTTATAATATTAAATTATAAAATATTAAAATTACATATATATATATATATATATATATATATATAAATAAAGAAAACAAGTAGATAGAATAGAAAAAGAATAGGGAACGTTTTGTTTTTTGTTTTTTTAAGAAAATAAGCAGTTAGAAAAAGAATAGTGAGTTTAAGTGTTAGAGGGCTTTTTTCTTAAAAAAGAAAACAAATAGACAAAAAAAATAGTATAGAGAGTGCTAGAGTTAGAGGGTCAAAAAAAGATGGAAGAGATTTGTTTTTCCTTTTATTAAGAAATAAAACTATTAATTATATGTTTCCAGAAATAGCAAATATGTTGGCTGTTTATGAGTAATACTATCTCATTTTTCAGTATGAATTATTACAAAACAACTCTTAGAATACTTTTCTAATTTGAATGACAATTCTGCATCCTGTTTGGCTCGATTAAAATTCAGGAACTGGATTAGAATTTCAAAAGCCAATTTCATTTCAGATTCCGGATGTTGCACATCCCTGCTGGAGGTTATTATTATAGGCGCTCATTGTCATCATATTGTTGTTGTGTTGCACCAGTGTCGCTGCTGAAGAACCTGAAACACGCCAACATCGTAACGCTGCATGACATCATCCACACGGACCGATGTCTCACCCTTGTCTTTGAGTATCTGGTAAGCCACGTCACACAGCTTTTCTTTTGAATGCTATGAAAACAGTAGCAGCCTGTCCACAGTGCTTTGTGATTTTGGGCGGGGTGGTATTTGACGTATATTCCTCTTCAAAGTGACAGGACCAGTCTGTTTTAAATGCCATTTTAACGTCATAACCTATTGTCTTTGCAGGACAGTGACTTGAAGCAATACCTCGACAACTGTGGAAACCTAATGAGCATGCACAATGTGAAGGTAACAGCCAAAAACATCAACAAGCTTACCAATTAAAAGTCAACAGAGCTGTCGACATAGGCAGCATCCTAACGCTAAATAGTAATAGAGACATGACAGTTGATTTTAATAGAGTGTGGCATGTTAACATGTTGCTAAGTTTCCAATGACAAGCAATTTGTCAATCGATTTCGAGCACAAAGCTGCTCGACAACATCACAGCCAATCAGAAGATATGCTTCAATATACAGTTACGAAGAGCAGGATTTTGGACCAATGAGATTTCACTGGGCGGGGCTACCTAGCAGACCCAGAGAAGCCATGAGGTCTCATTTGTGATTTTTCTTACCTATAGGGAAAACTCTAGTGGAAATTAGAGCATTGGGAACCCCTAATTGACTAATTAGTTTGTTTAAACGACTAATAAGTCAATTTATTAAAAGAAAATTAAATAGAAATTATGTATAGATCTCTAGCTGACATTTCAAACACTGATTAACAGCATCTAATGATTTGGAATTAGCCCATATGTTTTATGATAATGGGGAATTTAGGCTGAAAATTGATACATTTATAAAAACTACACTAACAACAGTAATCAACTTTTCTAATTTGACAGCTAATAGCTTTTTGCATGTCACTTTATCATGGTGCACCTGGATAAAACATGGTGTCAGGAATAAAATTAAAAAAATAAAATAAAATAAAATAAGTGAATATGGGGAAACGAAGTCATTAAAATTTTAAATTAAAAAAATTCCATTGATACTTTTCATTATTGAATTAAAAAAATAGCTGAATTTTAAACTTTCAAATATTTGAGAATATTTCGCAATGCATTCTGGGATTGCGCTTCAAAGTGTAAATGACAACAATTTTCATTTCATTATCCCTTTCAATGCAATGTAAAATAAACTGAAATAAAATAGATAAAAACTATAGATAAAATACTAAAATAACTACATAAAAACTAATAAAAACTATTAAAACACATCGCGCACATCAACATAACTAACTAAAATTAAAAATAAAATTAAAATATTACAAAATATGTAAATATATATATATTTACTATATATATATATATATATATATATATATATATATATATAATTAAAATCTATATTATTTCAACTATAAACTAGTATTAGTAATATTAATGATAATAACAGCATCCCAGTTATACTAAGATAGCAGTAAATGATAACTATTTTTATATCTCCAGTGGATACATGTGATGTTGCCTTAAAATTTGCTCAAAATGAGGCATCTTAGTAGGCAGCTGGCTACATTTAAAATGATGTCTTTGTTGGTACTTTAAGTTTAGAAATGCTAACATCCGCCTCTCTGTCCTTGTAGATATTTATGTTCCAGCTTCTTCGTGGTTTATCATACTGTCATAAGAGGAAGATTCTCCACCGGGACCTGAAGCCTCAGAATCTGCTCATTAATGACAAGGGAGAACTCAAACTGGCAGACTTTGGTGAGACTTTCTTACAAGGCCTGAATTTACACTTTTGCATTTACTTTGGTGCGCTGTACAAAGAATATCTGGCTTGTTTTTAGCACATTACCTAGCAGCGGTCTCCCATGTGACTCTTGGCTTGGATTCTGGGTTACCCAGCAACGTTTGTTCATCGCCTTAACTATCTGTCTAATCTTGCTTGTTAAGGTTTGGCCAGAGCAAAATCAGTCCCAACAAAAACCTATTCGAATGAGGTTGTGACCTTGTGGTATCGACCTCCTGATGTCCTGCTGGGTTCCACAGAGTACTCAACACCGATAGACATGTGGTAAGATGTTTCTCCCATAAACCACTGCTAGAAAACACTGAACACAATACAGCTACAGTACGGCATTGGCCACAATGTGTTGCTAACTTTAGGAAAGCTTCAAGCAAAACTAATAATACTTCTCATACACAATGCTCAGAGACTATAAAAAGGCAAAAACAGTCCATAATCTAAAATTATAATCATGATATATACTGGAGACTAGGCTCTTTTGACTTGGGTCAGTAAACAACATCACAGCAGCCACCAAACAACTTATAAAACAAAGCATCACTCATATTTTCTTCAGAAAATGTGAAAACTTGTCTTAAAATAAGTCAAACTTATCCTTTTAAATTAGACAGATTTAACCATTTATACTAGACAAATTTAACAATGTAAATGATATAAAATTAACCAATTTAACTAAACCAATGTAACCATTTAAATAATACAAATGTAACAAAAGCACAGCTCATCTTTTCTTTCTCTAGACACATTTAACTAACCAATGTAACCATTTAAATAAATAAATATAACAATTTAAATTAGGAATTAGTTGAATTAGATACAAATGAAGAAAAAAAAAACTGTATTAATATTTCCTTCAGCAAATGTAAAAACCTGGTTAAAATGTGTAAAATGTATTCCTTTTAAATTAGACAAATTTAACCATTTAAATAATATAAATTTAACCAATTTAACTATTTAAATAATACAAATGTAACCCTGAAATCATACAAATTTAATTTAAATGGGCAATTTTAACCATTTAAATCTGCAAACAAAGCACCACTCATATTTTCTCTAGACACATTTAACCATTTTAACTTGCCAATGTAACCATTTAAATTAGAGATTAGTTGAATTAGATAAATTTAACTCTGTGCAGCACTCAAAATAAATCACGGCAAAGCTTAGTATTTGCATCTATTTGAGTTAAAAAATAAATAAATAAAATTCCATAAGGTACTTATTCAAATTACTTTAATTTGAATAAACTGAATCAATTTAATTGGTAAAAAATAAAATAAAATAAAATAAAATAAATGGCTAGCTGTGAAACAAGCAAGATTCACTTAGTTAAAATGTATGAGACTGGTTTTGTAAATTAGATTTATGATAATTACATATACCTGGTTATTGTGCATTTAAATGAATTCAATTCATTAGTACTGTTATATAAATCTTACTTGTTTTATTTATGTATGACTGATGAATATGCATCACATTAAGTTAATGTTAAAAGTAAAACTGTAATGGATGAAAAATCTTAAATACAGGCCAAGTATTTATTGTATACTGTTAACATGAGTCAAGTTTTATTTCTTATACAGTGTTTTTAAGATGATTGCCATCACTGGAACTGTTTTACTTTCTCAGCACTCAAACACATTCAATTCAAGTCTTATTTTTTATTTATTCAATATCTCATGTCAAAATAACTAAATGAATGGGTTCACATAACCTTTTGTTTTAGAAAAAAAAAAAATCCCATTTATGAACCTTATGAAATAATACATCAAACTGCCTTTTGATCGTGCCAAAGTGCTCTTGACTGTTGCTCAGTCCTCCAGAAGAAACATTAAGTTAGAAAATTGAATTCTGTCTTTCCTGACACAACCTTTTAACGTCACACGCGCACCCTGACACGCACTCCTCGGGCAACCTTGGATAGCTGACACGGACTCGGACATAAATGCTTTTTTAAAGCTAAGCCGTCCTGTTCGATAAAAATGCCGTTGTGTTTAATCCTCAGGATTAGTCCAGTGGGCTAATCAATCCGAGCGTGACAGCAGCCACATGTGTCTTTCCCATATCTCCACCTCGCAGCTTTTCCCAAACTACCCTCCAGTCAAGCAGACGTCAAACTGTGATAGGAGAATATTCTCAGAGACGCCGTATCTAAGACATCTGTGACAGTCCTGATCTGATATATTCAAATGATGTCTGCCGGCTTCATTTAAAAGCTTTGACATATAAAATAACAGCACTGAAATTAAAGAGATTTTATGATCATAACAGCAGTAAAATGATGGATGTCTCTGTATGACTATAGGGGCGTGGGCTGTATCCTGTACGAAATGGCGACAGGCCGTCCCATGTTTCCTGGATCGACTGTCAAAGAGGAACTACACCTGATATTTCGCCTCATGGGTACGAGAGACATTTTGTGTCATTTTAATTATGTATAAATTACAACACTTGAAAATAAAGGTTCTTTATTGGCATCTGTAGGTCCATGAACTTTTAACATTCCTGAAATCTTTCCAATCCACAAAAGGTTCTTTAAAGTGGAAAAAGATTCTTTAGATTATTAAAATGTTCTTATACAGAGAGAAAAAAAATAGTTCTTTTAAGAAAGGTTCTTCTGAAAACCAAAAAATGTTTCTCTAATGGCAAATGTGAAAATCTGGTGACATTTGCATGTTTAAATTACATTTATCATTTTAATTAGATCAATTTGTCTAGTTAAAACAACCATACACAACCATTCTAAAGTTAGTTAGGTTTTTTAATGTTTTTAAAATATGCCTTTGGCTCACCAAGTGTGCATTTATTTTATTAAAAATACAGTAAAAACACACTCTAAAAAATGCTGGGTTAAAAACAACTCACTTTGGGTTATTTGGCAACCCAGCGCTGGGTAAATACTGGACAGAACACATGCTGGGTTATTTTGAACCAGCTGGTTGGGTTAAATGTTTTACCCACCTTGCTGGGTTGTTTTATTTATCAACTATTGTTTAAAAATTATTATATTGCTGGCTTAAAATGGACTGGAAATAAAAAACAAAAAAACAAATCGCACACAGAATTACTAGAGGCAACAGCAATAATCAAAACATGAACATTTATTATTAAGCAAGAACACATGGACAAAATACAAGACAAATTGAATTTATGTGAGTGAATGCATCATAGTTTACAATATTATATACATTTAAACTCGTTTAACAAGCATTTTAGAAATAAGAAGTGTAACATTTAAAAGTAGCATTTTAATTTAAGTGAATTCAACCGTTCTCTGTAATCACTTTTTACCTAAATAGTGCTAATTCTCGTGCTGGTGTGTCGCCGAAATCTGAGCCGGTGAAGGGCTGCTGTTCGCGGGGGAACTGTGAACTTTAGACCGCAGCCTCGCATTCCACTCGTAGCTGAGAGATGGCATGACTGATTTCAAAACCTGCCCAAAAACAAACAGTACTGAGATTAGAGAACATTTTAATATCAAATTAAATTAAACTCAGTATTTTAATGAATAAAATCGAATACAATTATAACGAATAAAAACGTCATGCAACGAATGTTATGCAAGGCAAAAGACGTTTCCATTGTGCGAAGTGACATCTCATCCTTATGTTGCATTGCGTAAAATAATGCAATTTACAGTAAAGACTTCATAAATGAAATAAAATGTATACAAACCTTTATTTCGCTGAAGAAGTGCACCAAATCAGCGGCGGCGCTGAGAACCGCTCTCCCGTGTAGAGGACTCAATAAGCCCGCAATCTCACTGTAACTCAGCAGCTGGGTTGTTTTGTCGGAGACAGACTCAACCCAGCAGTTGGGTAGAAAAAAAATGACCCAGCAGCTTAGTTACAGAAAAACCACCCAACACCTGGGTAAAAAAATATTTAAAATAACCCAATAAAATGACCCAACAGGCTGAACCCAGCATTTTTAGAGTGCAGTAATATTGCAAAATATTATTACTATTTTAAACAATTGTTTCTATTTGAATATATTTTAAAATGTAATTTATTCCTGTGATCAAAGCTGAATTTTCAGCATCATTACTCCAGTCTTCAGTGTCACATGATCCTTCAGAAATCATTCTAATATGCTGATTTGAAATTAAAACCTTTAACAGTATAAATATCACTTTTGATCAATTTAATATGTCCTTTGTGAATAAAAGTAATAATTTCTTTTAAAAAAAAAATTTAAAATAAAACTTTTGCTCATTTATAGGACAAGACCAGACTGACATATGAAGTGAAAAATAATTACAATGAATGTAACGTTCAACATTTGCCTTTATATAAATCACACACACACACACACACACACACACACACACAAAACATGTAAACTTTCTTTGTATCCAAAACTTTGTTTCAACTTTACTTACTAAGTGACTTACTGGCACACTCTAAGATTAAATGATTACATGCTCCTCAAAAGCGCTCGTTCCAGCAACCAGCTGTAAACTTGACAACCTGTGCAATTTGATTCAGAAGCTGTGCAAAGCCAGCCAACCGAATCAGAGCTTGCCAGAAACTTGTTATTTTTTATGCAATATGCATCAGGCGGTCAGCGAACGGGCTGTGTGGGTGGCCGTGAGTGCCCCATCTGAGGCTGAATGGAGGTCTAATTATCTCACTGTAGGAAACATACTAAAATACTTTCACTTCTTTCTGTAACCAGGCACCCCAACTGAGGAGACCTGGCCCGTAATCACAGCTAATGAGGAATTCAAATCCTACCTGTTTCCTCAGTACAGAGCACAAGCGCTCATTAATCATGTGCCCAGGTACCATAGAAACACCACAAACTAACTTGCAATCAACAGGACTAGCTTTCGGCTTCTTTAAATAAAATGTACAAACAAAAACACACCTGTATGTATAAATAACAACAGAGCTCTATTTATGTTTTGGAGACTTTGCATGCTATGAATTATAGATTGTGAATATTGTAATATAAAGCATGTTTTTTTTTTGTTGTTTTTTTTTTAAGGCTTGACACAGAGGGAATAGATCTTCTTACCGCTCTATTGCTGGTAAGTGAAATAATCTGGGGGAAAAAATTTGATTATTCTGATTTGAGCTAGAAACATACTATGCAAACACAAATTTGAAGCCTCAGCTAATGCACCGCAAGCGTGATTATTTCTGGGTTGTTAATAATTAAAAGTCCTGCATTGTACAGAATATTTTTTTTGGTTACAAAATAAACCATTTAATGTTTAATTTCATTAATTTCAATGTTTAGAATATACACAATTTCATAATTAATAAAGCAATAGTTCACCCAAAAACAAAAATTTGCTGAAATTTTACTCACTCTTTGGCTATCCAAGATATTGATTCTTCATGATTCATCAGAACAGTTTTGGAGAAATGTATCATTACATTGCTCACCAATGGGTCCCCTGCAGCGAATGGGTGCCATCAGAATGAGAGTCCAAACAGCTGATAAAACACCTCAATAATCCACACCACTCCAGACCATCAATGTCATGTGAAACAAACAGCTGCATCTTTGCAGGAAACAAATACATCATTAAGATGTTTTAACTTTAAACCGTCGCTTCTAGACAAAATACAGTCCATAATGTTGTGCTCTCACAGCATACTTGTTTAAAACTGCACATAGTTTTCTCCTGATTCAGACAATAAAAATTTTCCTCCTGAGAAAGCAATATTATGGATATAGGACTCATACTTTGGCTGAAAGCAATGGTTTGAAGTTAAAAATATGTTAATGATCGATTTGTTTCTTACAAACCTGCAGCTTTTTGCTTCATAAGACATTAATTGATAAACTGGAGTGGTATGGATTACTTGTGGATTATTGTAGTGTTTTTATCAGCTGTTTGGACTCTCATTCTGACGGCACCCATTCACTGCAGATGATCCATTGGTGAGTCAGTGATGGAATGCTACATTTCTCTCAGTATGTTCCAATGAAGAAACATCATTGGACTTTCATTGCACTTTTAGTTCTTTATGCCCTTCTAAATATTTCAAATTAGCAGCACATATGGACCTATAATAAAATAATAATAATAATAAGCGTCAAGCCCTTTGTGTACTTGCACATTCTTACTGAAAACATATTATCTGAGGTGCACTGTTCTGTCAATAGTTATCTTTCCTTTTCTTGGAATGTTAAGGACGAGCCAATGAGATATGAGATAATAGATTTACACAATATGAGGATTTGCAAGTCTATATCAGATGTCAGAAACAACAGCCCTGCAGGGCTGTACTGAGAAGAGTCCAAAAACACACACACATACAACCAGCAGTGGTACTGTTTTTAGAAACGCCCTGCTGATGAAGGTCATCGGAGGACGACATATGGCAGAATAGCAGGAAGACGATATTTCTGGTATCACAGCATGGATAAAACAGGAAAATTACTGGCTGTTTTGATAGAAAAATGTAAGCAAGTCACTGTCTATACATCTGATAAAGTGTCCATTTATTGTTAAAAACACTGTTGTCTTAACAGATGATAACAATAACCCCAGGTGTGCACCTGTAAATACAGCCATGCAACTATGCATGCAATTCTGTTGATATCTGCATAATAAGAGATTAATAATCCGATAATACTGATATTCACACTTTTCTGTTGGTTAATATCAGGTCATACTGATAAATGTCTCCAACACATCACTACAACATGCTATAATTTATGTAAAAGCTGCTTATTCTCAGCCGAGAAACACATATCGGCAGCATTTTTTGTACTATTATAAGTATTACTGGTAACACTTTACAGTAAGGTTGTATTAATTAACGTTAGTTAATGCATTAGTTAACATAAACTAACAATGAACAACGCATCTGTTCAGCATTACTTAATCTTTGTTCATGTTAACTTATTCATATACTAATGCGTTAGTTAATTCATTAGTTAACATGAACTAACAATGAACAACTCCACTGTTCAGGATTAATTAATGTTTTGTTAATGTTAACTTATACTAATGCATCTATTTACTGATGCATATATTTACTAATGCATCTCTTTACATTAACAGATGAATTAGTTAACGTTGTGGTTAATGCATTAGATAACATAAACTAAAAATAAACAATGCATCTGTTCAGCATTACTTAATCTTTGCTCATGTTAACATTCATATACTAATGCGTTAGTTCATGCTTTAGTTAACATGAACTAACAATGAAATATGCCTGTTAATAGCTTTATTTAATAAGCTTTATTTAATTATACTACATACAGTATATACACATAAGTTTATGTAGCAGCTAACACACACAATGGATAAACAATACTAACTCCCCATTTGGGCACTGATTTGGGCTATTTGTAAACTTGGAAACCATCTAAACATCAACAGATAATGTTTCTCATGATTGTAGACTGTTTATTAACATGACTTATTAACAAAGTATTTACTAAGGGAATTTGTGAACCTTAATGCAAAGTGTACACTAGTTCAACATTAACGTTTAACTAACATTTGTAGACTGTTTATTAACATGATTTGGGCAAATCACTAACAAATAATAAACAAACAAACAAATAGATTTAACAGTTTTGTTCCCTTGTGACAGCACACCACACACTAACAGATCAGACTGTAAACGCGGGAAATCTCGCGCCGATAAACGTGACTTTAGAGTAAAAAAAATAGCGGACGACGTGCAAGAAGAAATGGCGATAATAATATTTGGATATCTTTTATTTACCGGAAGTTCGCAGGGTTAAAAAATAAAAATGTTGTCGTGGAGACTGTGTGAACGTGAAGTTTATATGTTACAGCGCGAGCTGGAGGTGAGTAATGCTTCTGTCAGCTCGTTTTCTGATTGGAAATCGTTTCGTTCCACGTGACTATCTATTTATTTAATGAATTGATTTTATAATATAAATGTATATAATATATACCACAATTATGTGATAATATAATATGTAATAAAGTTTCTGAAAATCTAAGTGATGCATGAATGGCTTTCACTCATTTAAGGTCCAGTAAAATCAATAAAGACTGCTTTGTTATTACGTTAACCCACAAAAGTTAGTTAAACGTTAGTTAATGTTCAGCTAGTGTACACTTTACAATAAGGTGCACACATTCCCTTAATAAATACTTTGTTAATGGTAAGTCACGTTAATAAACAGTATACAAATGTTAGTAAAACATCTGTTAATGTTGGACTAGTGTACACTTTACAATAAGGTTCACAAATTCCCTTAATAAATGCTTTGTTAATGGTAAGTCATGTTAATAAATTGTCTACAAATCTTAGTTAAACGTTAGTTAATGTTCAGCTAGTGTACACTTTACAATAAGGTTCACAAATTCCCTTAGTAAATACTTTGCTAATGGTAAGTCATGTTAATAAACAGTCTACAAAATTTTAGTAACACATCAGTTAATGTTCGACTAGTGTACATTTTACAATAAGGTTCACAAATTCCCTTTGTAAATACTTTGTTAATGGTAAGTCATGTTAATAAATTGTCGACAAATGTTAGTTAAACGTTAGTTAATGTTCAGCTATTGTACACTTTACAATAATGTTCACAAATTCCCTTAGTAAATACTTTGTTAATGGTAAGTAATGTTAATAAACAGTATACAAATGTTAGTTAAACCTTAGTTAATGTTAAACTAGTGTACACTACATTTCACAAATTCCCTTAGTAAATACTTTGTTAATGGCAAGTCATGTTAATAAATTGTCTACAAATGTTAGTTAAACGTTAGTTAATGTTGAACTAGTGTACACTTTACAATGTTTCACAAATTCCCTTAATAAATACTTGGTTAATGGTAAGTCATGTTAATAAACAGTATACAAAAGTTAGTTAAATGTTAGTTAATGTTCAGCTAGTGTACACTTTACAATAAGGTTCACAAATTCCCTTAGTAAATACTTTGCTAATGGTAAGTCATGTTAATAAACAGTATACAAATGTTAGTTAAACGTTAGTTAATGTTCAACTAGTGTACACTACGTTTCACAAATTCCCTTAGTAAATACTTTGTTAATGGTAAGTCATGTTAATAAATTGTCTACAAATGTTAGTTAAACGTTAGTTAATGTTGAACTAGTGTACACTTTACAATGTTTCACAAATTCCCTTAGTAAATACTTGGTTAATGGTAAGTCATGTTAATAAACAGTATACAAAAGTTAGTTAAACGTTAGTTAATGTTCAGCTAGTGTACACTTTACAATAAGGTTCACAAATTCCCTTAGTAAATACTTTGCTAATGGTAAGTCATGTTTATAAATTGTCTACAAATGTTAGTTAAATGTTAGTTAATGTTCAACTAGTGTACACTACGTTTCACAAATTCCCTTAGTAAATACTTTGCTAATGGTAAGTCATGTTAATAAACAGTATACAAATGTTAGTTAAACGTTAATTAATGTTGAACTAGTGTACACTTTACAATGTTTCACAAATTCCCTTAGTAAATACTTTGCTAATGGTAAGTCATGTTAATAAATTGTCTACAAATGTTAGTTAAACGTTAGTTAATGTTCAGCTAGTGTACACTTTACAATAAGGTTCACAAATTCCCTTAGTAAATACTTTGCTAATGGTAAGTCATGTTTATAAATTGTCTACAAATGTTAGTTAAATGTTAGTTAATGTTCAGCTAGTGTACACTACAACGTTTCACAAATTCCCTTAGTAAATACTTTGCTAATGGTAAGTCATGTTAATAAACAGTATATAAATGTTAGTTAAACGTTAATTAATGTTGAACTAGTGTACACTTTACAATGTTTCACAAATTCCCTTAGTAAATACTTTGCTAATGGTAAGTCATGTTAATAAATTGTCTACAAATCTTAGTTAAACGTTAGTTAATGTTCAGCTAGTGTACACTTTACAATAAGGTTCACAAATTCCCTTAATAAATGCTTTGTTAATGGTAAGTCATATTAATAAACAGTCTACAGATGTTAGTTAAACGTTAGTTAATGTTGGACTAGTGTAGACTTTACAATGTTTCACAAATTCCCTTAGTAAATACTTTGTTAATGGTAAGTCATGTTAATAAACTGTATACAATCATGAGAAACATTATCTGTTGATGTTTAGATGATGTTGATGTTTCCAAATTTACCAATAGCCCAAATCAGTGCCCAAATGGGGAGTTAGTATTGTTTATCCATTATGTGCTTTAGCTGCCACATAAACTTGTGTATTTACTGAATGTAGTATAATTAAATAAAGCTCATTAAATAAAGCTATTTACAGGCATTGTTCATTGTTAGTTCATGTTAACTAAAGCATGAACTAACACATAAGTATATGAATAAGTTAACATGAGCAAAGATTAAGTAATGCTGAACAGATGCGTTGTTTATTTTTAGTTCATTTTATCTAATGCATTAACCACAACGTTAACTAATTAATCTTTTAATGTAAAGAGATGCATTAGTAAATATGTAAGTTAACATTAACAAAACATTAAGCAATCCTGAACAGTGGAGTTGTTCATTGTTAGTTCATGTTAACTAATGCATTAACTAACACATTAGTATATGAATACGTTAACGAACAAAGATTAAGTAATGCTGAACAGATGTGTTGTTCATTGTTAGTTCATGTTAACCCTTTGCATTAACTAACGTTAATTAATACAACCTTATTGTAAAGTGTTACCTTATTATTATTATTATCAATAATAATATTAGACTCAGACTGGTCACAAATATTCATTTTTTTTAACACTGTATTTTTAGCCCTGTGTTACTCTAATCATTATGCATCGTGTCAAAAATCAAAAATAAAATCATTATTAAAAATCAGATGAAAAAAAAAAACTTCTAATTAAAATGACTAAATAATAAGCAATTATATTTATGCAAAGATGTTTTGCAATCAGAATGTTCACAAATTAATATTACAAATTTATGTTTTACCAACACAAGCCCCTAGTCTTCTAATAGTCTAATCATGTATATGTATTATCAATAATACGAATTATTGTGTCAAAATTTTGAAATTATTATTACAAATAAGATAAATTAAAACATCAACTATTAATCAATTAAACTGAATAATAATAATAATAATCATAATAATCTCAAATTTAAAAAAAACAAACAATTATTGTAGCATAACTAATAAATAATTATGCATCAGGTCGTCTTCTTCTTTCGGCTTCTCCCGATTAGGGGTCACCACAGCAGCTCATCCGTCTCCATTTTGCTCTGTCCTCTGCGTCTTCCTCTGTCACACCAACCACTAGCATGTCCTTCATCACTACATCCATGAACCTCCTTTTTGGTCTTCCTCTTCTCCTCCTGCCCGGTGGCTCCATCCTCAGCACTCTTCTCTCAACATACCCTGCATCCCTTCTCTGAACATGCCCAAACCATCTTAGTCTTGCCTCTCTCACTTTGTCTACAAACTGTCCTACCTGCGCTGTCCCTCTAATATGCTCATTTCTGATCCTGTCCATCCTCGTCACTCCCAAAGAAAATCGCAGTATCTTTAACTCTGCCACCTCCAGCTCCTTCTCCTGTCTTTTTGTCAGTGCCACCACCTCCAAGCCATACAACATAGCTGGTCATACTACCGTCTTGTAAACTTTACCTTTCACTCTTTCAGGTACCCTTCTGTCACAAATCACTCCTGACACTCTTCTTCACCCACTCCACCATGCCTGCACTCTCTTCTTTACTTCTCTGCCACACTCTCCATTACTTTGGACAACTGATCCTAAGTATTTAAACACATCCACCTTCACCACATCTGCTCCTTATAACTGTACCGTTCTGCTTCCCTCTCTCCCATCTCACATGTACTCTGTCTTGCTCCTTCTGACTTTCATTCCCCTTCTCTCCAGTGCATACCTCCACCTCTCCAAACTCACCTCCACCTATTCCCTACTCTCACTACACATCACAATATCATCTGCAAACATCATAGTCCATGAAGATTCCTCCCTGATCCCATCTGTCAACCTGTCCATCACCATTGCAAACAAGAAAGGTGATTATGCATTGGGTCAAAAATCTAAAATATAATAATAATAATATTAATAATAATAATAATAATAATAATAATAATAAATGATTGACATTGAGAATAATCTCAAATTAAAAAAAAAAAAAATCAATTATTGTGGCAAAACTAAGCAATAAAATAATAATTAAAAAATTAGATCAACTACTAATCAATTAAAAATGATTTGTACTATTCAATTAAAATCAAATCAAACAAAAAAGAAGAAAAAAAACAAAACAACATCGGTCAAGCTCTAGCATTAAAACATGTGCAGACTCAGAGGTCAGTGAGGTGATGTTTAATGCCATGGAACTGCAACTGTCTTCAGTTCCCACAAATCCCCGGGTGAAAAAAGGCCCTTGTTAAGAGTTTCGCTGCCGAGACGGAGTGAGCTCAGAAGCTAATTATGGTGTCAACATCCCTTCCTTGCCTGCTCTCCTCCAGGTCCAATTAGTTTGATACAGGCAGGGGTGCCAGGCACGGAGCATTATAGCATTATCAAAACACAGGTAAACAAACGCAGGCTGACACCTCCACGCTTCTCTCAGGTACAGGCAAGAGTAAGGACCTTTCACAGGAATATTGTTCAAGAGTATGTTGGGGGAATGACTGAACAAAGAGGGGTGCCACAGGCTAAAGACTCGATGCTGATCACAGCACTCTGACTGTAGTCTACAGTATACGTTGCATATACAGTAATGCATGTAAGTGGTAGAGCTAGCCTATATATTGTATTGCAAATAGAAAAAAAAAATGAATGAACAACAGATTACTGAAGTACATTTTACAAGAAAATACTTTTTCAGTTTTTTCTACTTCAAAATTTAATTAATGTGTTACTTGCCATTTCTCTGTAATTAATTCTGAAATTTACTAGCAATTGTGAAAATTGTTTCTACACAATTTTTTTTTTGAAAAAAAAAGCAGAAAAAATGTCCTCAAAATTTTTAATTTATAATTATAATTTATAATTCAGAGCAAGTAAAATGTCTTTATTCAATTCTTTAAAAAAAGACTGATCTTTTTGCTGGTTTTAGAGTGATTTTGACCCTTTTTTAAAATAAATAAATAAATATTTAAAAATGTCTTAGTTCTATATATTAAAAAAAAAAATAATACAAAAAAAAAACACTAAAAGTTGTGTTTTAGGTTTAGGATTTAGTATAAGACTTGTCTACCTTTTTTTGTGTCTACATTGTCAACATTTTTTTTCTCTTCATTAAGTGGATTTGCTGGTCTTAGTCTCCCAACCTGGTCAGATTCTTTTTTTTTTTTTTTTTTTTTTGTTTTGTTTTTTTTGTTTGTTTGTTTGTTTGTTTGTTTTGCTGGTTTTAGAGGGGTTTTGGACCACTTTTGGCTAGTCAGACTGGAAAGCCAGCTTAAACCAGCTAAAACCATCAAACTATTAGCTTAATTTACGAAATTTTAAAGTCAATACACTTGGTCTCCAGAATGACAGTAGGGTAAATGTATTTAAAAGGGTTTATAAATGTGCCAAATAATGTCCTAAATAAAATATATACCTACAAACTTTACCCTGATGGTGTCAGATGGTAAAAAGCATAAAAAGAGGTAGGGTCAGTATGTAATAGTTACGATTCGTTTAATTTAACAACAGAAGAAGATGTCAGTGGGAGGTCTAAGATTGTGTGCGTTTGTATTTCGGTAGAATGAGGTATTTGTGTAGAAACGTGAATGCGTTTCTCTCTTTCTCTCTGCGCAGCTTGAGTGCGCGCTGACCTGTCATTATGATGAAAGACCGCGGAGCGCGCGATTCGTTAATGGTGACAGCGGCCTTAATGAGTCCGAACCGTGCACCTGTTTCTCATCAAACCCCGCTGACTGATCGCGCCGTCAGCCTCACACAATGCGCTCTCAACGCTCTGCTCGCTTGAAACACCGCCAAACTTCGCCGGAGACAATTTTATAACTTTGTGTGAGATGACAGCAGGGTGATGGGTGCTTCATTATTTAAAACTATTTTATAGCTCAGGCATCAACAAGTCAGGGGAGCTGTGCTCAAATCAAGTCATTAGTGAAGAGCGCACGCGACGGGGAAGATCACAGGCGGCTACTGTAACTTGCGCTCTAGTGCACAAAACACTGAAAGAAGTGCTGCGCATGCGCACAAGTCACAAAGGATCAGCATTCAAGCTCTGTGCCTTTAGTGCATTTTGTTAGCTTTGAGAGTATCTACTATAAAAATCGATACAAATTTTTAATTCAAACTTAAGTTGATTAAAACAAAAGTGTAGTCTTTCTCTCCTGAGAAAAAATATTTATAAAAAAAAATTCTGAAATTTACATTATATTTAAAGTAATGCATGTACAGTATGTGTGTATTTTTTTTTTTTAAATGTTATAGGGTACTTAACTGATCAAAATTCATTTTAATTAAACTTAGGTTAAGGCATATATATATATATATATATATATATATATCTTAACATATGGTAAATTCAGATTGAAATATTATGGATAATATTAATATTATTTATATGAGCAATATCACACTCGGCCGTAGGTAATCACAGCGTGCCAATATACAGCCATATCGCACGGCTACGAGTGTGATAATGTGTTTATACAACAGTTCGACGGCACAAGTTTGTAAATACATAAGAAACAACAACGGAGTGTCTTTAAAAAAAAACTTTAAGAACATGGTGTCCGCCATGACACAAGCTGTGAGAAATACTGTGGGGAGTGATACAAACCTTGAAACTGTTGGAGTTCTGTTAACACTAGAATATCACACTCCTCTCAGCCAATCAGATTCGAGGATCAAAAAGAACTGTTGTATAAATTACAATATTTTTTATTAATTTTTTTTGCACCATTTTATCATTATTTAGTCAGACGAATACATATGCAAAACAAATACACGGGAAAAAAATAAATAAATAAAAAACAATCCAATAAAAAATGCATCAATTCTCTGTTTTCCCCTCATTTTTTTGTTTTGTTTCTGTTCAGTATGACACCAAGCGCAGGATTTCGGCCGAGTCGTCTCTGAGACACTCTTACTTCCTGACTCTGGGCGAGAACATTCACTCCATACCTGACAGTGAGTTTATCCTAATATTTTCATTATTTGTAGATTATATAACATCACCACAACACAAGCCTTATAATCTGTCTTTCACCTTGATGAAACAACAAACAAGACAATACATTTGCTTTGATCATCACCCACTTGTCTTCTATCCTCTCTAGCCTCGTCTGTGTTTTCACTGCGGGAGATCCAGCTACAGAAGGATCCGGGACACAAGAGCTCAGTATTCCAGCCGCCGGGTACTCAATTCCATTGCTTTGACATCACTCTTCTCTATTTGCAGAGTACAATTTGATCATGTTTAGTTATGCACATTAATCCCATCCATAAACCTGTAAGATTAAATGCTTTAAAACATACTCACCTGCACTCCTGCAGATCCGTCTAACAGTGGGTCATTTTCTCCAAATCCAGGTCGAGGCAAGAACCGCAGACAAAGCATATTCTGAGGACAATAATCAAAGTGGTGTGCATGGAGAGAGCGCCAGAACAAAACCATTATGAAGCAAACAGCTTTGTTCCTCCATCCAAAACATGCATGCCTGCATGCATCCATTCACATACACACCAATTTATTAGTCTGTACTTCAGAAAACGGACTGTATAGAAGTGAATCATCCTCAGTCATAACATGAGCTGGTTACAAGTGTAACCAAGGCTCAAATCAAATCTCTCCTGCAGTCTATTGCAAACCTAAAAACCACACTGATCCTAAAGCTCAAAGCTTTAAATGGAAAGACATTTAGACTTGAGTTCAGCCTCTTCTCTGCCTGGATCTAGTAGTATTTTCAGACGTTCATAGTATTTTTAATTGTGTGTGTATGTGTATGTGCAAGAAACATGGTAGCTTCATGTCCTAGTTTTCCACTGAGTGAAATTTCCTTCATTTCTGTTCGAGGTTTGACTTGTTTTGCCATACGTGTTTGATGAGTCATTGCACAAGCTGATATTGCGGTTTATTTCATAAGCATTCATTCAGTACTATAATACAGAGAAGAGTCGACACATTAAAAATGTAAATTTTCATAGAAATATCTGAGCCATTGAATTACTTGAATTCTGTCATGATACCATTTAAGTTCAACTACTAAAGGTGCTGTAAGTGATTTTAGAACAGAATTCTTCTGAATCCCACCCTGTCCACAAAATGATTGACAGGCAAAGAGTGTATCTGGCTAGAAAAAAAAGCTGTACTCGCTTACAGCATCTTTAACTAGTTACTAATTTATGAAATCTTCAAAAGGTGCCTTTTGCAGACCGTAAGAGATGATGGGGTCCAATTTTACGCCTTTCGAAAAACCATCTACTTCAATCTCTTCAAGGATCTCGGTCCTTTCAAGTAATTGCACATGCAGATATTCGTTTTGCCATTTAAGCTAATTGCTACTCCATATTTGCACACGGCATGCAAGTGTCCTGAAACCTAATGTTGTTCACCTTCTCCTACTGTATCTTGTAGTTTAAAAATGAAAGCACTATGACTCTTTATTGTAAATGGCACTGAGCACAAGCTAGTTTTAAAGTGGACAGAAATGAAAAGCTTAGTCATTTAAAAGCCACCAGGGAACAGAAATATTGAGAATGAGTGACAAAGAGGAAATTCTATCAAATATAATGACTTAAAAGGATTTAGTTTAACGTTAATGCAGCAGCGGCACTAATTTATGTTTTGTGGTAAATTAAAATATTTTAAATACTCTTGAAAAGAATTAATATATGTATTTTGACAAGTGTTTTCTTTATTCTCAGTGAACTTTTGCCAGAAAAAAATAAATAAACTATGGTATTAAATGAACTTAGATGATGTCTAAATGTTTTATAAAAGATTTAGATTTTTGTATGCAATGTGATATTAAATATTTTGTGTGATTTGTCTATTCTATTATGATATTCTGAAGCTGAATGTATTGTGACTGCGAGAATGCCAAAAATAATGAAATAATAAACTAAATATATGATGAGTTGAACCGTGGGAATATGTGACTACCCTCGTCTTAATAGTCTTACTGTCTTGAATGGTGCTATTTGTCTTTAGTAAACTTGAAATAGGATTTGGTCTAGGCAATATACTGTCTCCTGGACAGCAAGATAAACCTGTGTGCAAATTATTAGTGTGTGATTGTTAGCATAGCTGCAACAAAAAAACTTGTATAAGAACTCGTTGGACCTGTTAAATGCACTCGGTACGCTTCAAATGAAAATATCTGTAAAACAAAACAGTCCAAATATGCACGACGCCTCGGGCAGCAGTGCGTGATTTCTTACCCTCACGTTTAAATTGACTTTGACGACCAACCTGTTTGGAAACACACCTGTTGCACGGATCTGTTTGAATCTTTTAAATGAATCATTTCGTTTTCTTGAACCGGTTCGTTTGAGTCATGAGTCGAGAAGTGTTATTTTTGGCCAGGACCAGGTTTGATAAAACATGTGGCACTGATCTCCTCCTGATAGTGTTGGGAGTTTAAATAATTTTAGGGAATCGAACTTTCCCACAAGTCTCTGCGTGGCATAAACGTTTATTGCGATTAAATATTAGCCTAAGTTAAATGCTCGTCTTCGTATGTTGGTATATTTGTTATTTAACTGTAAGCCGATATATATCATATTTTGCGACTTCAGTATGTTCCCAGCAGGCACAAAACAGGCACACAACCTCATAAGACGTTGATATTTGGTTAAATTTTGGTTGCGACGTCGGGTGACCAAAATTCAACGTAAATTCAACGTCTAATGTCAATGTTAAACTGATGTCCAATACCGACGTCAGCTGACGTTGAGATTTTGTTGTTTTTAGGTTGTGCAACCAAAATCCAACGTTAAGTCAACGTCAAATTGACGTCAAATATTAACGTCAACCCGATTTTCATTTTCAACCAAAATGCAACGTCTGTCCGACGTCAATCTGACGTTACATAGACGTCTGGTGCCTGCTGGGTTTAAATTTATGTCTAATGGGAGGCTGTACAAGATTATAATTTCCTAATTGACTTTTCAAAAAGCACACACATAAAACATCAGTAACGTACATGATGCAAAACATGGCCAGCGCTTCTCCGCAAACGGATCAGTTCAGACTGAATCATTCAAAAGAACCGATTTGAATGAACAACTCGCGAATCGGACAAGCATCGCTGACTCTGAACACGCGACTATCGTTTTAGGCAAGTCTCTTCCTCCGTCTGTGATGAATTGTACTGCGTAAATGCTTCAAGAAACACCTCAGAAACTTTCTCCAGCATGAAGAAACTGATTAATGAGCGGATCTCCGCATTATTCCGCAGTAACTGGCAGCATACTCTCACATATTGGAGTGTATTCTTTAGTTTTGGACTATGTGTCGCTTTTCTGGGTCCGACCATCCTGGACCTGAGATGTCAGACTCAGTCCACGCTACAGGAGATCACTCTGGTCTTCTTCTCCCAACAGTTTTTCCTCTTTATTGGAAGCACCATTGGAGGATTCTTCAGTAAAACGTGAGTGCTTTGAAGAGATCTATTGCAATTTATATTTTATTTCTTTATTCTTTATTGGTGGTTGACGTGTAATGTCTCAGTATTATGACAAGTTGAATTTAATTTTAAAATATTTAAATGTAAAATATCCCAGTTTATATCCCTGACCTTAATTATTAGGCCAATGCTACACATGTAGCTATTACAATCTTATATTATTGTAATATAGAATATCGGTACTTTTAAAAATTCTAAATTATTTTAAATCAGAAAAAAGGACATTATAAGTCCTAAAGATATACACTGTAATTGTATATATATATATGCTGAATAAAAAAGGGTTAAGGGTTAAAAAGGGTATGGCAGCTTCCTCGTATATTTTATTTACAGTTGTGGTTTTATAGTTTTTAAGAAAACATTTACTTAGCTTACTTCCTCAAAACAATAAGGAACTGAAAAAGAGGGCTTTTGAAGATAATCTATCTATCTATCTATCTATCTATCTATCTATCAAACTGTAGGCAGGCCTATACTGATATAATAATGAACTGAATGGTGGCTGATATTAAAAACAAATCCTACACAAATCAAAAGAAATATGCTTCAAACATTATAATCTATAACAGAAAAGATGGTTAACTGTTTACTTTTGTAACCTTTGTTTGGTTGTTTCAAAAGTAACAATTTATGCTTTACTTTCTATAGACTTATTCAAATATTATTTTTTTCTGATACAGTTGTGCTTAAAAGTTATTAGAAAGAGTAAAAGCTGGAATACACTACACGACTTTTAAAATCTAAACAGAGTTTGAAGAAAACTGGCCATCATACACTAAACGACTGAGGATCACACACTCCCAGAGTTTAAAGTCTTTCTGATCACAACAAACTCACACAGAAATGTGTCGTGACAAATGAAAACAAATCAGCTGAAAATATCAAACATGTTTGATATATTACGACTGAATGGAATCATCGTCTGAAGCGGAAAAATCAGAGTGTGCGACCATCACTATGCGATTTTCTATGAAATCTGTCAACTCAAATCTGCAGACTGGCTCTGATTTTTGGCAACTAGCATCAATTTCTCCAGCCTGTAAATTGGGAGAAAATCGTGTAGTGTATTCCAGCCTTAAGTTAGTATGGTGAAGTTTTGTTGTTTTTGTTTTTTTTTTTGTTCCTCTCTCTCTCAGTCATGTATCTTACACTTCCTCATGAGATAAAGCATTTTAAATGCATCCTGCATGATAGTAAACCGTTTTTGGCAGCTCTAATCATCGTAACCGATTATTTGATTTCTTTAGGACTGATCGGTTTCTAACCCATCCATGGCCTCTCTCTGGAAATCCCAGTCATGGTCATGCGCTCATTAAAGTCGTGCTGTCTCAGTTATCTGGGATGCGAGCCATAAAAACATACGCTACCCTACTGTTGTTTTGCCTGACAGATAAAGATATGATAAAGAAATTCACTTTTTTGAAGTACATTTTTGTAAGTGGGTTAAGAAACAACATCTGCTCCTTTAAAACAACATTCAAGGAAGAGCTGAGTGATTTTTATGGCTATAACTACTGATAATCACTGTTTATATTAGTTTACAGTTTGTTTTGTAGTCACCCCACAGTTCTAAGACTATACCATGGAATTATTGACTGAAAAACAAGTAAAACTATGCAGATACTATAGCCAGAATGGCTCTCTCATGCTTTAGTCGTGTTTTACCCTCAGGTTTCTTTTAATTGCTTTTATTTGGAAACTTGTGCTCTCAGTGTCACACCAGTCCCTTTCTTTTTTGTTTTCCTCATTACAGATAATCACATTACTTTGTTTATCTCTGTGGATTTGGGTATGGTTCTCTTGTAAAAGATCTTTATCTCTGTTTTACAGTCCTGACTATACTTAACCACGTAACATTCTCTGTGTTTACCTCTGTCTGTTCTGCTCTATTGATTTTACAGTTTGTGGCATCCAACTTAATGCTGACTTCACGTGTTATTGGAATTATCGTAAATACGAGAAATTGGAGCTGAATGGCTTCTTAAGTCATATTTATGACAGGGAAACTTTTAGTTTTTTTCCACAACATCCACACTGCTTTCTCTTGCCATTACAGTCATGTATATTTATGTATATAAATAATTATTTGATGCATATTCTGTGTATTTTACTCAGTGAAAACAGCATTTATGTGACTGAAATGTCAGAATTGTTAGCAAGATAATGAGAGCATTTTATACAATGCAATAGTGCAAGTAATGTTTATATGGCTGTCAACAAATGAGATGCTACATTTTATACAAAATCCACCGGATATTAGTTGAATGTCTTCATTACATTTCAGCTTTATAAGAAGACTTCCTCAAGAAATAGACAAGAATGAACCTGGTGTCCTCCTTGATTGCTATTCTTTCTGACAATAAAGCACTTAAATACGACAAACTTAAGTGGGACATTTCCGATAGCACGTGAACAGTAGAAAACTGGTATAAAGCAAGCAAGTGTCACACATCCACTGGTATCACCTGTTATCAGTAGAAGCAGCATTTGATAAGTCATGTAAACAGAAATTAAATAGGCCAAGGTGAAAATAAAGTCAGAGATGTCTGGAAATAAAATTGTGCAGCATTACAGAGACGCCACATAGAACAACTTTATTTCAAAAGACTCACCTGAGGCTGTTTCACATGAGATCTGTTTAAAATTTTTATTTGTATATAACACACTACTAAATATGCTCAGTCACTTTTTTTCTACTATAAAAAGTTTTACCCCTAGAGAATGCACTGTATTTTGGCAACCCTAGCTATATTCTGAACCAAACCTGACTACTAGTACTATTACTTTAATATGGTTTTTTTGTTTGATGCACAATATCTCATTTGTTTCTCTTAGGCTTGTGGGTTCTTTGTCAGCACTGGCTGTGTCTAGCCTCACCATCTCTGTGGTTTTTGCCGTCATCCCACTATGCCATAAGTTGCTCCTGTTGGCCTTTGCTTTGGCTGTATCTGGTCTTGCCATGGGCATCATTGACACCATCTCTAACCTACAACTGGTCAAGATCTACCAGAAAGACTCCACAGTTTTCCTGCAGGTCAGTATCTAATCAGTAACTTCCAAAAAATGTAAAATAAATAAATAAAATAAAATGGTGTCTTTACCTTGCATGATTACAGTGTTTGTCAGAAAGGCTGTGGCAGAAATATGTCATTCACATGTATGAAGTCTTTACACACAAAGTATACAAATAATTTTCTTTGAACAAAAAGTTCTGTTGTCATCTACCCACTCTCAAAACCCCTTTGACTTTTCTCTAGAACACAAAAGGAGTTCTTATGAACTATATATACGCTACAGTTCAAAAGCTAGGGGATTGAGATCTTTTATGTTCACCCAGGCTGCATTTATTTTATAAAAACACAATACAAATTGTAATAGTGTGAAATATTATTAGCATTTAAAAGAAATGTTTACTATTTAAATATATTTAAAAATGTAATTTTTAAAAAGCTGAATTTTCAGCATCATTACTCCAGTCTTCAGTCTCACATGATCCTTCAGAAATCATTTTTATATGCTGATTTGCTATTCAAGAAACATTTTTATTATTATCGATTTTGAAAACATTTGTGCTGTTTAATATTTTAGTGGAAACTGTGATACATTTTTTTAGGGTTCTTTGATGAGTAGAAAGTTAAAAAAAACAGGAAAAAACAGCATTTATTTGAAATGGAAATCTTCTGTAATATTTTAAATGTCATAACTAAAAGTTAATATTATATAGTTTTTATATGTACTTTTTATATTACCATGTACCGTGCTATGCTACACTGGTTTTTCTCATTGAACAGTCTTTCACTCAGAAATGCTCATTAAGTCATTAAGTAAATCTCATTATATGACAATTCATGATGACTTTAAACAGATTTTACACTTGAACTCATCATTGCCAGTGTTTAGTCATATTTTGGAGAGGAGGGAAACTCACCCAAGGGGTCTTCTCAGAAATTAAACTTTGTAGTGAAGGATTGTGGGTGTTAAATTTTGCAATTTACATTATATTTAAGGAGATGATTGATATGGTGGGTCAAATGAAGGTTCATTTGAGCTGATGCGTTTTTCTCATCAGCATTCATCCCTCACATGTACAGAATGCAAAATGTCTTAATATTTAAACTGCACATCTTCAAAAATAAGCTATATTTTAGGTTGGCATTTCCAGAACCAGTTTCAGTGTCATCCTATAGATTTCTCTAACATTTTAAAAACAGTTCCAAGTAAAAAGCAGATACACCCTTGGTATGCAAAAGGGTTAAAATGTTTAACAGTAAGAAATATTTAAGAAAACCACACCAGTCTTGCAGTCTTATTCAGAGCAACAGCATAATTGAGAGTGTGAAGTTGCTCTACCAGTTTCTAAAGGAGGAAGTTCATATTTATGTTATTTAGATTACATAGACAGCTTATAGTTGCTCCGTCAGTTAAATAGTTGGATTACAATGTTGTGAAACATAGAATTTCTGCTGTTGCATCATAATCATATCATAGAAAGCAATGATTAGAAAAACTTGTACAAAACTTGCGTGAGTTACAAATTTACTCAGTATAATCAAACATAATTGATCTCTTTTCACACATGGATTCTGTTTAAAATCATATTAAAACAATATGGCATGAGGTAAAAATCACTACAGTGCATGTCTTGAGTGGTTTATTCTGTTTAAAAAAGATCAATATGATAACTCCGGGGCTATTAATGTTAACTAAAACAAGTTTTAGTTATTGTTGTTTTAAGAGTATTTTAGTATTGTTAACTTAATAAGTTTAAGTTTTAACTAAATAAGTAAACACTAAAATGGAAAGAAAAAATTGAACCAAAACTGTAAAATAGAAAAATAAATAATAATAAAAAAACAAACAAATAAAAATAACAAAAGCACTTAAAGTACTAAAATTAAAATGAAAACTGAAAAAAAAAAAAAAAATAGTTTGACAATTGTTAGTAACAATTCATTTGGAAGTGACATCTTGCCATTGTAAACTTGGCATATTAATATGCGCTAGTGATTTCTTCTGGGTCTGACACAAAGCGACCATCGTTTCACAGTTTTAAACAAACATCCAATCAGAACTGTGTTTTATAAAGTTGCTCTAAAAACTTTAGCTTTGTAAGAATCTTGTCTCAGAAGAAGAACATCATTGCTGATTCTCCTTGTCTGGATTGTCTCTGATCTCTTCTAGGCCCTTCACTTCTTTGTGGGTCTCGGCGCTTTAGTGAGTCCCCTCATCGCTGACCCCTTCCTGTCTGAGACCAGCTGTGTGATTGGGAACAGCAGCACCAATGCAACATCATTAAGGCATCTGAGGAACAAGCTCGCAGGCAGACATGTGCACAACGTGTCCAGTGTCCACCTCCACACCGACGGAGAGGTGGTGACCAATGTTTCCTACGCCTTCTGGATCATGGCTATCATCAATGTAAGAGTTTTTTTGTGTCGAGTTTTTTATGAGCTTGTTTTAAGAGTGGCATGCCATCAGAACACAAGCTGGACTACTTCTTGTGTGGAGTTAGTGTGCATACTAAATGTTGTGTCAGCTCTAATGTCAAAGGAAGGGCAACTGGGAGGGTATTTGAATAAAAGAAATGAATCGAGATTGTCTCCTTGGCAACTGTACTCCATCTAACAGTTCTGTTTACACACTGGCTATAATATAGTGGAGAGTTAGTTTAACTGATACACACCTAACACCTGATCAATGTAGCAAAGGAAAAAAAAACAATGCGTATAATGAAAAATATAGTAGTATTTATAATCACAGCGCTGCTTTGTTTATAGCGGGAACATTATATTGCCGCTGTTCCATAAGTGCCACCTGCGTTCTCATTCAGGCCGTCTGCTGTTTTTGTGTTTCGTTCAGATGTTTTATGTAGTGTAGTTTCACGAAGCTAAAGTCAGACCATTACGTTTTTGCTTCAAATTACGAAATAATACAATCTAATTTAAATCAAAAACTGATCATGCTGCATATATGCTGCATCTTTGTTTGTATCATGATAAAAATGCATTGGTTGTCTTTAATTTTAAATGGAAAGAGCACAGAAGATATTTAATTTATATATGTTATTTATTCATTTCATTTGGGGTTTGTTTTAAATTTTCAATTTAGTTTTGTTATTTGACATATGTCAATTCCACAGAAATTTGCATTATTTTGTCAGAGAAATAATAAAAGGACATCTTTTCATTCAGCTTTGCATCATAGGAATAAACTACATTTTACAATATATTCAAATGGAAAACGGTTGTTTAAAATGGTAATAATAATTCACAATATTACTGTTTTAGTGTATGCTTGATCAAATATATGCAGCCCTGGTGAGCAGAAGAGACATTTTTCAAAAATATAAAAAATCTTACAGACCCCAAAACTCTAATTGGTAGTGTGCATACATTATAATACTAATAATAATGTATTATACATTATAATAATGTTTCATGCAAGAATTGAAATGCTGAAACATTCTAGTACTGAATAAACATGAATGATATTTGGTTGTATTTGCATTTGTATTTGGTTTGTATTATGTTCATCGAATAACACAGAAACTAATAAACAGCAATACATTTTGTTTTTATTTGTCATTATTTATTTTTTTTAAATTCCAGACATAAATGTTTGCATCTGAGTGATGATGCAAACAATTCCTAAACTGTTGTTCAGAACAGATTCATTGTAATGGAATGTTTGAAACTGATTCTGATCTGACAGAGATGAATCGGAAGTTTAATTTGGCATTTTTATTTTATTTATTTATTTTTTGTGTATTCAGTTACATTTACACTAGTTAATACTGCTGTCTGAGGTTAAATAGTTTCCTTCGAGTCTTCTTTACAATAGAGTTTTAAAGAGTTAGTTCACCCAAAAATGAAATTCTGTCCTTAATTATTCACCCTCATGTCGTTCCAAACCCGAAAGACCTTTGTTCATCTTCAGAACACAAATTAAGATATTTTTGATGAAATCTGAGAGCTTTCTGACCCTGCGTAGACAGCAACGCAACTGACACGTTCAAGACCCAGAAAGGTAGTAAGAACATTATTAAAATAGTCCATGTAACATCAGTGATTCAACCTTAATTTTATGAAGCTACGAGAATACTTTTTGTGCGCAAAGAAAACAAAAATAACGACTTTATTCAACAATTTCTTCTCTTCCGTGTCAGTCTTTGCGGCATGTTTACGAGAGTAACATGACGGATTTCATCAAAAATATCTCAATTTGTGTTCCAAAGACGAACGAAGGTCTTACGGTTTTGGAACGACATGAGCGTGAGTAATTAATGACAGAATTTTCATTTTTAGGTGAACTATCCCTTTAAGAATGCTTTTCAAACTGGTTCAACTGAATCTGTTCAAAAGAATGATTCCTTTACGAATCATCAATCATCTTTTTACATGCATAACTCTGTCTTCTCTGCATGTAGCTTCCTGTACCCATCGGCATATTAATCCTAATGTATTGGGAGCGGCTGTTCATGTGCAGATCAGACCCCAGCCGGCGTTTACTAGATGGAGATGTGCTAGGGATGAAAACCTGGGGAACCACGGGTCTGTCAGAAGACACTGGACATCAGAAAGAGACTTCCAGAAGTAAGATCCCAACCCACCAGCACTTCTGCTCCACTGACATTGATGAAATAATTACCATGTGGGATCAGACCACGTTCACAGTTAGTGTTGAAGCACATGTCAGAAATAACATGCCGTTAGATGTGCATAAAAGCCAGAAAGGAGGTTTCTGTAATCTTCCCGCTCTTGTGTCTCCTCAGGCCACGTAGACTTGTTCGGCTGCTGTCTCCTTGGCAACACGCACAGCTTTCCGCTGTCTTTCTTTGGGATCCATATCCTCGGGGGTCTGGTGCTCTTCTTTTCTGACGGTATAGTGGTAAGCAGGATTAGCACTTCACAGCCGCTTCAGATTTGTAATTTAAGAGAATTTGCTTAATTACTTGAACTCATGTATTATTTAATCTCACGCACCTCAGGGCTCATACACAGGTTTTGTGTACAGCTATGCAGTGGCGCCCCCTATGAATCTACCTCACAAGACCGCCGGATACTTAACGTGCGTCTTCTGGGCGGCGATCACTGTCGGCCGACTGTCCGCCATTCCTCTGTCTTACCGATTTAAACCTGTTCGCTTGCTCATCTTTAGTCAGGTCAGTATCTTTGGTTTGCTTTTGAAGCCAGTTTTGTGGAAATTATTCCAAAAAAAGTTGTAACCAGAGAGTATGCAAACATATTTTGTTTTCGCAAAAACACAGTAAAAACAAAAATATTGTGATATATTATTGCAGTTTTAAAGAACGACTTTCTATTTGAATGTATTTTAAAATGTAATTTATTCCTGTGATGCAAAGCTGAATTTTCAGCATCATTACATCGTTTACAGTCTTCAGCGTCACATGATCCTTCAGAAATCAGTCTGATGTGCTGATTTGCCGCTCAGCTATTATCAATTATTATTGGTGCCGAGTTATTAATAATGCTTATTATTATCAAACAGTTGTTTCTGCTAAATGCTTTTTTTGTGGAAACCATGATTTTCAGAATTCTACATTTCTTTACTGTGTTTTATGATCATTTTAATGGGTCTTTGCTGAATAAAACTATTAATATGTATTTTTTAAATCATACTCCAAAGTATATCATAATTTCTACCAAAAATATTAAGCAGAAGAAAACAGTCTTCAACATGCTTCTGGAAATTGAATTTATTTATTTATTTTCAAATTTACAAATGTCTTTATTTTCTTCTTTTAAAAAAACTAAAAGTTGTGTTTTAGGTCTAGGATTTAGTATAAGATGTGTCTACTAATTTTTTTTTTTTTTGTGTTTTATGTATGTATTTATTTATTTTGTCTACATTAAGTGGGTTTGCTGGTCTCCTAACCTGTTCAGACTGTTTTTTTAGAGGGTTTTGGGCCACTTTTTGGCTGGTCATGTAAGTGTGAAAATTAGCAGAAATAAACAAATATGTTCATAATAAATGAAGAAAATATTGAATTGTAATGTGATATAAAGAATATGTATTTTTATGAATATATTTATTTTTCTTTATGTATTTTTTTTGTTATTTTTTTATTGCAGTTTTGATCATCAATGTTTTCATAGTTTACATGCATAGAATAATGATCCTGTTTTCAAAAACGTGCACTTTGAAACCAATTTTGCATTTTCAAGCTGTCAAAATGCTGTTGTGTAAACGTACGCCCTTTTTAGTTGAAAATGGTCTAAACACCCTCCAAACAATAGCAAGTTGTCAGTCCATTACAAACTCTCTCCTGACAGTCCATTTGACTCAACAGCAGTCGATAAAAGAGGTTTACACTATCAAAAAAAATAAAAATAAAAAGATGTCACCTATGATACACCAAGGGAAACTTTGGACAGGAACAAACATCCTTGTTCTGCATCCTGCTCTGCCCTGTCCATTTGCCAGACGGGACATTTGTTTATCTGGTGTGACTAAGGCTGCTTTCTCATTTCACGCTTTTATTTGTGCCAAAAGTTTATGACAGCGGGCCTCTTAATTTCCGTTCCTCGCTCAGATAAAGAAGGGGTTGTTCACCTCAGATAACAAAGCCTTTGTTGACGGTGTGTGTCCAAATGCAAATCCTCTCCATTCTGTTCTCTCGTAGGTGGGTGTGATAGTCACACTACTTCTGCTGCTGATCTTCTCCAACAGCAGTGTGTTCCTCTTCATCGGCACCTGCTGTCTCGGCCTATTTATAAGCAGTATCTTCCCCTGCACGCTCGCATTCACTGAAGACGTCCTGGAGTACAAAGGTATTGCGACAGATGGACCGCCGCAGTCTCCGGCATTGTTGAATCGGCTTTTTGTCCACGGCTTTCATTGATTTGACAGTAGCCATTGGTGGTTTCGCAGTTCAGTATTTATTCAAGGTTTACTGCTGAGCCGAAGGCAACAGGAGCCGCCCCGTTTAATTCTTTCCGCTGTTGGCCTTTGACTTTCTGGGAAGGTTTGGTCCGACAGGTCTTGCGTCTTACGGTGGAGACGATCCTTTTTAAACCCAGCGGTCAAACCCTTTGGGAGGAATTATTTCAAAATAAATGGATAATTACCGAGCGCCCTCTGTATGCCGCGGATATGGGGGTTGTTAGGGTAGAGCGATTAAAAAAAATGTCATTATCATTAAAAATATCCCTATCATTAGAGCAGGTTTGGGGGCTGGAATTTAACTGACTGGATTCAGCTGTAACAGATATTGGAATGCATATGAATCCTGGACAATTTGAATAAAAATGAATGGGATAAATCCCATCGCTGTTGCAAGGGAAGTCCTGACTAAAAGTGCCACTCAGTTTTTTGACCGAGACATCGACAGTGTATTAAATGGACCTGCAATAAAAATGCAGTGCGAGTTAGTGTGGCGATTAAGCAATTATTAAATAGCAAAGGTTGTGATTTAATTAAATACATGTATGCGTGGTGTGTTTCAGAGTGAAGCATGGCACTGTGTTCTTTTACACGCAAGCACTTCCAGTGTTATTTTAGTATCATTAAGATACTATTATATTGTATCAATATTTAAAATTGGTTTTTAATTTTTGTATTTTGTTTTCATTTTAATATTTGTTAAAGTTTTAGTAATCTTGTGTGCATTTGTAATTTTTGACTATGTAGTTTTTAGTTTTAGATATTGAAGTATATCAAGTTAAACTAAATGGAAAAAGATACTATTTTATGTCAGTTAACATTTAAGTTAACATATATATATTTACCAAACACTTGTACATACACTATATGGACAAACGTATTGGGACACCCCCTTCTTTAGAACAGAAAAAGGCACTTCCAAAACTGTGGCAACAAAGATGGAAATATAATGCATGTGTTTAAAAATTGTATTTCCATCTCTGTTGCAACAGTTTTGGAAATGTCTAAAATGACTGTACCCATATGTACAAGTCACTGGTGTTTGGTAAAGAGTTTTTGGCTCAAGATCTGCTTTTAAAGTCACACCAGAGCTGTTCAGCTTGGATTAGGACTTGGCTTTCTGCAGACCAGTCAAGTTCTTCCACACTGACTAAATCAATCATTTCTTTTTGAACCTTGCCTTATACACAGAGGCATTGTCATGTTAGAATAGAAAAGGGTCCTGTCCAAACTGTTGCTTTAAAATTAGAAGCACACAATTCCCTAGAATATCATTATATGCTTAAACATTAAGATTTGTACTCATGGAAATTACTAAAGTAGTCAAACCTGTTCATTAGAAGGGGTGACCCAATACGTTTGGCAATATAGTGTTTTGTTTTTGTTTTAGTTAACTAAAATAACCCTCATGGTTTAATGTTTGAAAATTAAGAGTATTGTAATTTTAGTTTTCATTTGATTTCTTTGTTTTTGACTTTTTGTTTTACAGTGAAATATTGTAATATTAGTATTTCTTCTTTTAATTTTTGTGACATTATTATTATTATTATTATTTTATAGTCATTTTGAGGTATAATTACCAAGACTTTGGCCAAACTGTACATACCTACAAACAATCACTGCTTTGGGGAAATAATATTGCATTTGAAATCACAATTGCTATTTAATCATAAAAATCGCAATTGGATTTTTTTTTTTATCCCCCCAAATCTTGAAGCCCTAAGTTAGCGTTATTTAACTTAAGTTCAGTTGTCATCAGATTTCAATGGCAGTTTGAATGTTGCTGCAACATAATTGAGAAACCATTTCAGTTTTTCTATTTAATAGTATTGCCTAGATTTAAAAAAAGAAAAATCTGAGTGGATTGTGTTTTGTCTCATCTTCAGGTTGTGCCACCACAGTCATGGTGACCAGCGCAGGGATGGGTGAGATGTTACTTCAGGTGCTCGTGGGTTCAGTAAGTCTGACTTAAATATTTACATTTTGGCTCCTGGGGGATTGAACCCATGCCCTTTGCATTGCTAGTGCCGTCATGGTCTACCAGTTGAGCTATTCTGGTAACTGTTGATTTGAATCTCTTTCCTCCCTCAGGTGATGCACAATCAAGGCAGCTTCAGTTTCCTGTTGTGCGGAATGATCTTCGGCTGCCTGGGATTCGCTTTCTTCATTCTGCTGTTCTTCGTCCAGCAAAGTCACAAAAACTTCACAGAAGGTGCGTCGACTCCCTGAATTTCCGTCGTTGCCCATAATCGATATCAAACTGAAAATGGACTTTTTCTAATGTGTTTGATAGATGCTTTTATTCAAAGCAACTTACATCGAGTTCACAGTATACATTTGTGTGTTTATTGGGAATCGAACCTATGACCTTGGCATTGCTAAAGCCATACTCTTCTACATACAGTTGAATAAAAGTAGTCTCGTCCGGTTAGCTTAAACTGTTTGGCTTATGAAATAACGCTTATCATCATGTATTTGCAAAACTTTCTAACATATCTCAATGGTTTTAGCTTTCCCTAGTAACTCCTCTACCGAAAGACTTGAGGAAAATGGGATCAAGACCTGTTCTGCTGCCGTGTTGAACTCATGGGACACGTCAGAGCAGAAAGCAGCCATCGATCCGTAACAGTGGAGAAGATGGATGAAAATATGACAGGAGCAAAGGGACAATGGTGTCGTTGACTCAGGGACATCGAGGACCAAACATATCCTTGGATGATCATGCAAATCATTGACAATCGACAGAGCTAAAAAATGTAAATTATTTAAAGGTCTATTTTTGTATTAAAATATTTTTGATGAATGAAATGATCTTGTGCACAAATGTCACTGGATAGGTGCAATACTAGTAATAATTCTAGAGAAAAGTTGGTTTAGTGTTTATTGTTAGAAACACACTGACCAATCAACACTTGAAAATCAGTGGTTTCATTGGATCAAAATAATGACATAAAAATACAGTATTTTTTGTAAAAGCCCTGCAATGTTTTCTTTGAAAGCAACTCTAAGAATCTGAATTGGACTGGGTTCAAACCCTACTGACGATCAGTCTTATTCACAGATCAGTAGCCAATTAATTCTCTGCCAAAGCCGATGTGTTCATAACACATTTGTGGTTAGGAGATTAAAAGGTCAAAAAAGGACATCCTACCGTCTTCCTGGAAAAGTTTCCTTGTATTGTGTTGTACGGCCTCAGGTCCGATGGTTCCTCTAAATCAGTGACCTCGGCGCTCAGGTGGGCGAGGTTGCTGTGTCAGCGTATTTCTCTTGGCCTGGGTAAAATTTTATTTGTTTTTTCTGGTTTACGCAGGTGTCAGACCTGCTAACGTTAACACAATCGCTGCATAAATGAGGTCAGCTTTCTGCAGCTGTATTTGATGAAGACACACAAGCCAAACGAGTTAAACATTTGTTTTTGTTTTTTATAGAAATCTTCCTTCCCTTCCAACATCCACAGATTAGTACAACAGGTATGCCAATGAACAGAGAATTTGTAAACATTTCAGAGAGAGACAATCTGAAAATACATTTGCACAAAAATATTGAAAACATTTGGTGCCAATATTGTACCATAACAGTAGAATTGATCACACTTTTTATTCTTACATCATCCCTTTTTTTTCCCAAAAAATACAAATTTGCTCATGAGAAACAAAATATTGTTCTAAATGCAGTGGAGTTATGACATTGCTATTTAGAGGATGAGAAAATCTGATGTGTCTGAAACATTGGCACTTTCCAAGAATAGGGTACAAAATATTATTCTATTAACCTTAGAAGCATGTTTAAAATATCAAAGATGTTATTATTGAAGACGTTATGATACATAAGAAAGATAGTAAATTGTCTATTGTATATGGAGTTTACAAAAACAGAATTTGAGAAATGTCTGAATATGGGTTAAAAACTTGATTTGTAATTTTTGTGTTGGTGATCTTGCAATAAAATTCAAATAAAATATACCATAATGGGTAACAGGGTTGCAAATAATTATTTTTCACTCAGCAGGGTTGCCAAGTGTTGGTTTGTGTTCAATGGCAAACATATTTCATATAAATTCTAAAAAGAAATTGATATATACATATATATGTATATTGGAATGGTTAAGAATACAGTTAACAAAATGTGTACAAATTTACAAAATGGATTGATGTGTCGGGGATGTGATAATCAGGTTGCAGGCAAATGTGGAATAGCTAAATAGTATGTAGGTAAAATATCTAATATCGATTAATTGATTATCAATTACTTTTCATATTATATAATATTTGAACATTCTTAATAGTTCTCTTTAAAGGAATAGTTCACCCAAAAATGAAAATTTTGTCACTAATTACTCACCCTCATGTCGTTCCAAACCCATAAGATTTTTGTTCATCTTAGCAACACAAATTGAGATATTTTTGATAATCTGAGAGCTTTCAGACCCTGCATAGACTGCAAAGTAACTGACACATTCAAGGCCCAGAAAGGTAGTAAGGATATTGTTAAAACAGACCATATGACATCAGTGATTCAAGCGTAGTGTTATGAAGCTACGAGAAAACTTTTTGTGCGCAAAGAAAACAAAAATAACTACTTTATTTAACAATTTCTTCAAATTGTTCCGAAGAAGAACGAAGGTCTTACAGGTTTGGAACGCCAGTAATTAATGACAGAATTTTCATTTTTGGGTGAACTCTCTCTTTAAGACTGTGATTTGCTTGCTCAAAAAAGGAACGCCAGTTTATACCCTATTCGTAAAAAGTGCCTTTTTTTCTAAAATAGAGCTTTTTAACTTTTTGGAGTAAGAATCTCTTTAAAGTTAAAATATACTTACAGTAATCGATAAAGCAATCATAAAATACATTTTATTTATGCCGGAAAGTCTTAAAATTAATTACAAAATCTCTGTGCAGCAAAAAGTTTAAATGCATAGTTTACAAATGTTGATTCAAAACCAAAATTTGAGTGTTTGGGGTGGTGGAGCCACTAGTAAAATGAGATTAACTTTACAACAGATTCTACAAAATACAAAGTGCCAGTAATGAGAAAAAAAAAAAAATGAGGAGAGAGGGAAAAAGAGACTATTTTAAGTGCTTTAGACTCACATTAAAATTCAACAGATGTTCAGTATGGCTACAATAACTAAATGTTCTTGGGAGAAAACCAAACTCAAACAAACAGAAGAAACAAAACAAGACATCATTGCTTAACAGCTAAACATATATAACAAATCCATTTTATCCATTACAGGGAGAAATTAGAATTTTCATAGAAACAAAAATGACTATTTAATGAAGTAAAAATAAATACAGCCAAACTAAGCTGCATCCCCCCCCCCCCCCCCCCCAAACAACAACAACAAACAAACAAAAATCTAAGTGGGTAAGAGAGCATTTAACAAAAATAATGGAAACAGGTTAAAAAACAAGTCACATTGCACACTGCACAAAATCCATTATTCAAAATGTAAAAGGCATTAAGCAACTCAATATCCCTCTATGAGAAGGCAATTGCATGTGCAGTGCTCATAATACAGGCAAGAGCAATCAAACACAGCCTGAATTCTGCAGGAATGCAAATGAAACCTCAGGAAAACAGGTCAAAGTGAAAATACTACAAAACAACAGCACAATGCTACAGACACCCCATCAGATCTTACTTTATATACAATGAAACTTATTTTCCTAAAGGAATATTGTAAAATGCACCTTATATGAATTTCTTTCTTCAGTGGAACACAAAAGTAGGTATTTTGCAGAATATCCGAGGTGCTCTTTTTCCATACAATGAAAGAAGAAGATTTATAGGTCCAAAAAGATCACAAAAGCAACAAATTTAATTTATCATGTTATATGAAATAGTTTGAAATTTCAGTATGTTCTTTGCACATACCAACTGTATGGCTTCAGAAAAAAATGATTAAGCACAAATCATACATATAAATGAATTGTTTTTTGTATAGTCAGGACATTCTGCAAAACATCTCATTTTTGTCATGCAGGTTTGGAACAACAGTAAAAATTAGAAAGAACAAAAAACTACATAAATGTTAGCTGTTTGCACTCTTGCACTACAAGGGCAGCTATTAAATGGAATAAAATGTCCCTATGCTTGATTTATGCATACAGGCTGAAAATATTAATACGACAGTACTAGAAAGTACGAGTAAACTGTCAATATTTCATATGATCCATTTTCCACTGGATCTGAATATAGATTCTAGCTCTTATTATCTATGTTCATGATAAGTTAATGGAATATTCTGGGTTAAATACAACTTAAGCTTGTATTTAATAACATTTACTTTACAACAATTTAGGTTTTAGGGCAAATAGTTCAGTCAAAATTATTTTCTGTGCTCACAAATGCTGTCAAAAGTCATTTTAACGCAGAACAATCCTATAAATAGTTGAAGTTTTAGTTAGTAGCTGTTTTCGCTGGCAAAGGACAAAACATAGCCTTTAAAAACATTTAGCAAAACTGTTGCCTATTTTCATTTTACTGGCAACAGACAACAGGACTAGAAGGCACCACGTTAGCATGTGTGTGAAAGAGCAGTTTCTTCTACTCCAATCAGTTTGTCATGTATGTTAGGTATGAACACGGAGCTTTGTGAACTGTGGGTAATCATACAATACCTGAGAGCTTAATTTGAGATGCTGAACAGTTCCTGTGAGTGTGTGTGTGTGTGTGTGTGTGTGTGTGTATATATATATATATATATATATATATATATATATATACACACACACATATACACACACATACACGCATCCCTTTGTATTTTTATCATTGCACTTTAAGTGGTCCTATAGGGAGAGACTAACAGAGCTCGGTTTCTGCAGTTTGAATGTCAGCATTTAAGCCTTGTTCCAGCTTTTCATCTAATGCATGTCAGTTATAAATCATGGCTTGTTGAGTTTAAGACTCTTAGAGGTAGGATTTTATATTGTGCAACATATGGGCATTAATTTCCTATACTGGTTTATAAGTAGAGATGTAAAACTGGCAAAAACTCTACAAAAACAACACACCGATACTGCATTGACACCGAATGAGGACTGCAAAGAGTAGCTGAAGTATTTGGTTCAGATGTTTAGCGATCTTTACTGCAGTTGTGCAATATTCAATTCTCTTTCAGAATACAAACTCCACTGGACTTGTTTTGGGTATTCTATACAATGCCTGATAAGAAAAAAATCATTGAATCTTTTAAATTATACATTCCATATGACAAACACTATTGTGCAAAAGTTTAGGGACTCCAATTTGTTTTGTTTTTTTTTGTTTCTGAAGAAAGTCTCTTATGCTCACTAGTGCTCATATTTATTAGACTAAATTTAAAGCCAAAACCGTAAAATTGTGAAATATTATTACAATTTAAAATAACTTTTCTATTTTAATATATTTTCAAATCTATTTTATTCCTGTGATGCAAAGATTAATTTTCAGCATCATTCCTCCAGTCTTCAGTGTCACACATTCTAATATTTTAATATAGTTGCAATAAATATTTCTTCTTATTATCAATGTTAAAAACAGTTATGCTAATTAATATTTTTGTGGAAAGTGATGATTTTAAGATTAAGAGTTAAGAATTTTTAAGATTCTTTGACAACTAGAACATTCAAAAGAACAGATTTCTTTGAAATAGAAATACTGTTACATTATATGTACCTTTACTGACCCTTTTGATCAATTTATTGCATCCTCCTTGATGAAAATATGAATTCCTTAAAAAAACTATACACTTATAAAAAATAGTGTAACTATAACATTTCTTTATGTATTTACTATAATGCAAACTCAAATATATTTGTTGCCTTCAAAAGCACATGGCAGTTCTGCAGCGTGGGCGACGCCAATCTGGCCTACTCAAAAATGTGCATCAAAGCACCAGAAAAGATGGGGTTAATGTTATAAGATGTCACTTTAAAATGTGTTTTCCAGTGATGAGGGGTACATCAAGAACGCCCTGAGTGTCAGCCTCAATATTCCTAAATAGTTCACCCACAAATGAATGAAATGTCATTTTGTTGCAAACCTCCATGACTTTATTTCTTCTGTGGAACACAAAAGATTTTATTTGCATTATATGTCTCAGAATCAAGGTCAATGGGGTCCAATGTTGTTGAATTGTTCTCCAAAAAATTGTGTTCCTCATAAAAAACAAAGACTTACAGGTTTGGAATGACTTGGTGAATTATCCCAAATAAACTTGACTTCTGCCGATTCTGATTGTATTCATTACATAAAGTGATTGTGTTCATGTAGCTCTCAAATAATAAAATGCTGTCAAGAAAGTGTTTGAGGGTTGCACCAGCTAGCTTTACTGGGTGATCCACTGAATTGTAGATGTAGACACACAAACTGTACACAAACTGCATCCCTGGGACACATTCATTTTGTAAAATAAGCCAATTAAGTGCACTACTTTTCAGGATGGCTAGTAAACACGAATAGGAGCAAAAGCCCTAGCAAGTGCAGCTTGTTTTCATCTAAGTGCTGTTTATGTGGTTACAGAACACTTTAAATATATGGCAGTAAGTGCAGCATGAGGAACGATACAAGATAAAACAAAGGTCACCATTATCAAAATCACAAGGCAAAGGGGCGGTTTAGCTTGGCAAGGCAGGTTTGTTTGAGGACTTCTCAAACAAAAGGCAAACACGAGTTGAGACGAGGTGAACTTCTTGGATTATGTACAAAACAATCCCTCTTTGTCCAAAGCAGAACAAGGATCTTGCTGTACAAACACATGGTGCTGACGTCACGTGAGAATCTCCTCTGCGTCTGATCGAAGTCTTCAGCTCCACAAGAAACAAAACACAAGGAAATTCAATCTAACGATCAAACAATGGACGTTTTACGATGAAATCCCATTTTGGCAGCTGTGCAGATCAACAGCCATCTGCTTTAGTCACACTAGAGCCAATCCCTGAAGACCAGCGTATTAAAAAATAGAAACGAAAGATTTACAGTGTCCTGCAGACACTATCTGATGGCTTGATATACATCCGAAGGAAAAGTATCAGTGACATCACAAAAGTTCAAGAGTCAAACGGATGCTCTTGACGCTTAAACGGCGGTCATAAATCTTTGTTACCTGAAGGGTGCCAGATCAGGTGAACAGAATGAGGTTAATCTGTGTTTATCAATCAAGAACATGAGGCAAAGATGAAGTGTGCTGGTCTTTGTCCCACTCTTATGTCTTCTGTGGGTCGGGTGAGAGAGGGCCGGGCGTGTTGGTGCCGTCTAAGTTATACACGGGAACAGAAAACTGCGTGGAACTTAGGACAGAAGGAAACTGATAAAAGGAAAAGAAACAGAATGAAAAAACTGAAAGAATCCTTTCTGGAATATTATGATTTAATTGTGAACATCTCAATGTGTCTAAAGGTGATTTTACCAGTGTTGTTTACATTAACTGATACTACAACTATTACGTTAATTGCAAAAAAGCTAAATAAAATAATTAACTAAAATACTATAAATGGTAACCATTTAGTAAAGCGACCAATTCTCACTATTAACTAGTTGCTTCTTAGCATGACCATTATTAATACATTAGCTGTTTATTAGTGCTTATAAAGCACATATTCTGCATGACCATATTCTACATCCCTAATCCTACCCAATACCTAAATTTAACAACTACCTTACTAATTATTAATAAGCAGCAGATTAGGAGTTTATTGAGGCAAAAGTTGTAGTTAATGGTTTGTTAATAGCGAGAATTGGACCTTAAAATAAAGTGTGACCAGTATAAATATTAGATGAAAAAATTTAAACTTGGAAAAACTTAAACTTGAAATTTAAAACTTGATAAAGTTAATATTGCCTGGAAACTGAAAGGACTAAAATTATTAAAAGTAACTAAAATTAATAAATGAATAAAAATTTAAATTAATTAAAAAATAAAATTAAAGCTTAGTGACAATAAAAACTGACAAAAATATAACTAATTTGAAATGTTAATAAGAACTAAATAGTATATAAATATGTTTAAAATAACACTAGTTTTTAGACTTTCATACCTAAATTTTTTAGTGCGGATGGTTTGAGTTGATAAGAAAGCGGTTAAATTATTAAATCATAAATTAAATCATAAAGTAATATTCAATAACGAATAGCCCATAACTATACCAAATAATTAAAAAATTATAATAGCAACTGTAAAGGAACACATTATGACAAATATTATAATTAAAATATTGTAATACATTTGTTGTAAATATAAATAATATTATAAAATTAAATACTTCACTACAAAAAAAAAAATATATATTTTATATTATATATATATATATATATATATATATATATATATGATTTTTCAAGGCTTGGAAATCACACTTTTCACTTTTGAAATTCCCCAATATTTCCAGGACTGTGGGAATCCTAAACAACTCAGTCTTTCTAAACCTTGAACAAAGAGATCACTCCCATTATATTCAACAAAGCTGTTTTCACTAAAAGCTCCGTATCGTGTTGCTTATGATTTACATCTTGCTCAAATCAGTGGAAACACAGGCTGGTTTGAGCACCAGCACCACTTTGGGTGGAAAGGGATATCTGTGGTACTCTCAGATGATGTGATTTGAATCCAAATAATAAAATGTGATTGTAGTCTTAACTTAGTAAACAATTTCAAGGGGCTCACCTGGAAGAGGGTATGCGCGCCCTGTCTCCGGGCGGGACTGAGGGGTGCCACCGGACTGAGTGTGCTCCAGAAATGGATATTGGACAGAAGTGGACTGGGTGTGAGCAGCAGGGGTGTCTGCAACAAATGCAAACTTTTTCAGACCTTTATACAAAATGACTCTCTTTCCAGCTTGCATTCATTAAAGATGCCTTCCCAAATACTCGTGGCACAAAGCATTTGCAAGAGGCATAACCCTGAAATATAAATGTTTAATTAAAAGTGGCTTAATGAGACTTTAAGAAGCAATAAGAATTAATCACAGGGCAAGGGTGCTGCATTTCCCCAAAACCATAAATAATAGATTTGAATTATAGTATATTTCATCTTTCATCTTGCTGAAGAGACAGCAGGAGGTTGATCCTCTAGGGCTGGCTGTATGAGTGCTCGTAAATGCAAAGATTGTGCAGTCTTAACGAGGTGATCCATCAAAGCAGCATCTAGCTAAACCTCACCATATGATCTCGATCATGTAACAGACAATGAGTCTCTCCCAGGCACATCATCACGAGTTCAAGTGGTGCACTACTGCCCTCTAGTGTCTCCAAATTACATCAATGCAACCAAAAGGACTTCAATATCATATTCCTGTTCAGGATTGCCACACATTTTAAGAAAAAAATCTGTTGGTTGTAATTAGTGATTTTCTTTTAAACAACACACCCTCAGAGACGGTGATGATTTTTATCATCATTGGTCAGTTTTTGTATTTTTACAACAGCTTGCTTACACTTGCAAGCATATTAAACAGGTTTACAAGCAATTCTAACATAAAAGTTGCAAATATCACAAAAAAGCAACTGTTGCTGGTCATTTAGTTTTATATACACTACTAGTCAACAGTTTTTGAACAGTAAGATTTTTTAAGAATTCTCTTCTGCTCACCAAACCTGTATGTATATGAGCCAAAATACAGCAAAAGCAGAAATATTGAAATATTTTTACTATTTAAAACAACTGCTTTCTATTTGAATATATTTTAAAATGTAATTTATTCCTGTGATCAAAGCTGAATTTTCAGCATCATTACTCCAGTCTTCAGTGTCACATGATCCTTCAGACATCATTCTAATATGCTGATTTTCTGTTCAAGAAACATTTTATTATTATTATTATTATTATTATTAATATTTCAAACCGTTGAGTACATTTTTCAGGATTCTTTGATGAACAAAGATCCAAAGATCAACATTTATCTGAAATAAAAAGCTTTTGTAACGTTATACACTATACCAGGGGTGGGCAATTAATTTTCCCAAGGGGCCACATGAGGTTGCAGAGGGCCGGACCAATACACTTAACTATTATACCAGTAGCTAATGAACATTCACAAAAACAGTTTTGAAAATGTGCATTTTTTTTTGCAGTGTTTCAAAAACTACCATCACAATTTTGAACAAAAAAAAAAAATTATGGATGTGACATTCGCAGTCAAAATCTGAAACACACATTCTCATAGAATGTATTCATTACCAATAGCTATATTGGACCATCTCTTTATATTTTTCTAAACCGCTGAAAATAGAGTCCAGACATCATTAAAGTATCAACGATGAGGAAAATAGGATACACATGCGTTATGGACGTGACAAAAAAAAGAGTTTTTGGGAGACAACGGCCTATTTGTAGACTTTCTGTGATTTACAAAGCACAGCCCAAAAGCAATATCTGCCGGATGAAAAGGGTTGGCTATTCACAACATAAAATATAGCCTACATAGGCTATTTTTTATTTAAATAAATTTGTTTTTGTGTTTCAGAGGAAAAATCAATGTTACGGATGGACATCTCTCCGTTACGGACGTGACAGTTCTGAAAGCGGAATTTATCCGACAATGGAAACTCATAGCTAAAATGCTTTATAAACGTTAAGAGAGACGTCTAACTGGTAGGCTATTTAATGGGCTGCCCCCAACAACTTAACTAGTCGTTCATTTAAGTCATTATTAACTAATCGCATGTTTATATTAAAGCTAATAATACAATAAGCTTCAATATATTCCACACTCAAGCACATGTAGCCTATAAAGTTTGCCACCAAGCACAGGCAAAAGTCGCCTAATGATTATGAATGTGTTGGAAAAAGTGATGATAAAGACGTTTATAATGTTACAAAAGTTTATATTTCAGATAAATGCCGTTCTTCTGAACTTTCTATTCATCAAAGAAACCTGAAAAAATTCTACTCAGCTGTTTTCAAGATAATAATAATAATAATAATAATAATAAATGTTTGATTTATATTACTGAAGACTGGAGTAATGATGCTAAAAATACAGCTTTGATAAATTACATTTTAAAATATATTCAAACAGTTATTTTAAATAGCAAAAATATTTTTTTTGCGCTGTACTTTGGATCAAATAAATGCAGGCTTGGTGAGCAGAAGAGACTTCTTTAAAAAAAACATTAAAAATCTTACTGTTCAAAAACTTTTGTCTGGAAGTGTATTGGTAAGCAGTTGTATCCTGTCTAAATGGGCAGTTTGTGGTCAGAATAAGCTGAATAGTAGTCCAAACTTGATAAAAGGTAATTATCTGGCTAAGCAAGGCTACATGTATCTATGTGAAACAAGCATATAAGAGACTTGAGGCAGTAACGGTAAATACCTGCACAAGAGGATATACCTCTAGTGAGATGGACAGATAATGTGACCCGACACGAAATCTGCTGATGGTCTGATGATTCTAACAAATCAATGACAGCACTGTCCATGTGTGACGGGGAGGTCAGGAGGAGACTGACCTGCAGGAAGGCTGGGGTGAGAGAGGGCGTAGGGAGGGATGGGCTGCACAGATTGAGAGGGCTGAGGTCAGAGCTGGTCACCACCAGCGTGGGCATCAACTCCAGGCCTTTGGGTTTCTTAGACTTTCCGCTGAGATTGCGCGGTGGAGATTCAGACATCTCAGACACTGGTACAATGTCCTTGGAAACAGAGGTGGGCTGGTCCTGATAGATCAAGACAGGGAGAGAAAGATGGGCATGTTCTTCTGTTTGCGAGGTTCAATACACTGCAGAATTTTAATAGGACTGAGATGAACAAGTTTTTAATATTTACATTACACAATATTCTTCATTTAGAAAATTATTACATTCTTATTTGAAGTGATTCAAGCCCTATTCATGCTACATTTAAAACAAATAAACAACAAACATTAAATATTGCCAAAATTTCCACACAAAATCGAATTTAGCCATTGCCTGTAATTGAAAATAACAGCATACATATATAAACATATATGTACACATTATATATATATATATATATATATATATATATATATATATATATATATATATATATACACACACACACACAAACACACATATATATATATATATATATATATATATATATATTATACACACACACACGTGTGTGTACGTGCGTATGTGTATAAATTTCAGCTGTGATAAAGTTAACAATGCATTGTTGTTGGTTGAGAAAAATCTTTGTTAAATTGGTTGTTCTGTATCCAAATAATTTAAATAAAAATATAAACAAACAAACAAACAAACAAACAAACATTTTAGACAGCTGTTCCCCCAAATAATATATAACACACAATTTTACAACTGTTAAAAATAATAAAATTAAATAAGCATCTTGCATTGTTGTTGGAGTAAAATCTTTCACAGTGTAAATTCTTCTTCAATTCTACATCAAACATTCATAAATGAACTATTAATAATTCTGTTTATTGAAAAGGCATATGCTACAAACAAGACGCACACATTGGCTGGCTCTGAGGTGGCATTGTATTTACTAAGCCACCAAAAACTGAATCTCATGAAGAATCATTTTGCAACAGCGAGTCTCTGAATCAAATACAGTCGAATCGTGAGACGCCTAAAGATTCCTGATTCATTTTAAAATCTTGTGCATGTTTCTGGTTCAGAAAAGCAAATGTGAGGTAAAAACTCCTCAAAGCTACTAGCTTATCTTCTAGCATTTGACACACCACCTTCTGCATAAGTAGGCATCAGCACTAAGTGTCATACCTGCAGCTGTAACTCTGAAGGCTGTGAGGAGAGGGACTCAATTTCACTGTCAATCACCAGCTCCTGGGAATCTGTCATCGGAGAAGAGGAGGGCGACTGGGAACGCGTGAGTGGCAATGAACAGATTCTTGAGAGTGGGAAGCCACTCATGGCGTTCTCTGAGGTGGGATTCTCCACAAACGCACACACTAGATGTGAGACGGTGGCCTGTTTGGCCTCAGGTTCTGCCGGAGCGGGCAGTGGGGCTTGGGCGGATTGTGCTGGAAGTTCAGGCTTCCCTATAAGAGACAGAGCGGCATGTCTGCTCTGTGGCATGGTCCCAAATTTAATGACGGTGGGTGGCTGGGGCGACTCCTGGGCTGCCTTTTTCTCCATTAGCTTTTCTCCTGGGTTTTCAATCTTCATGGATTTAAAAAGTTGCGTTCCCGACTGCAGAGAGGTCAAAGTGAAGGATGTATACAAGCCAGAGTGGATATAGTCATTCCGACCGGACGATTTGGACTGACCCGGTGTTCCTGCACCTAGGTCTGGGGAGACTTTGCTGTCTTTATCCCTGGAGATGTTTGCAGGTTTGTCTGAGAGGGGCAGAGGTCCGTTTGAGCCGCCGTCTGCACCCTCCATTCTGGCCATGACATCTCCCTTTAGGATCTCAGGGTACGATACAAAACGATACACAAACTTCTGCCCATTTACTTTTTTGATGATGTTCTGCAAGGAAAAAAAAATTGAGAAAATTCATGTTTATTTTAGTTGATGAATGACTTTGTCCTACATACAACTAAAAATATCTACACAATCACCCAAACAAATCAACCAAAACGTCTCGCATGTGCATTTTCACAATCCAGTCTGTTGCGTTCTTCTACGCTCTCTCATTTGGACTAAACAAAATAACATGCAATTAAGTAAATGAACCCGCGTTAAGAGACCAGAAAGAATGTGGAAAACGATACTTCTTGCCCTGTGGTGCCAAGATGAGGCTTAAAAAGCTAGCGCACCAAACCCTCGGTTCCCACTCAAGAATAAACTCTTAGCGAGAGGCCACGACTTTCTTGGGCTCGGTGACCCTCTTGTTTCAGTTCAGAGTGACTTGATTATGTGTTTACAACAAAACTGATGGAGGAGTGTGGGGGCGATGAGAGGGCTGAAAGCTAGTAATTATTATAAACACTGATTTAAATATATGAGCATAACAGTGTTTTACCAGGTAAATCAGAAAAGCCTGAAAGATGAGTTCATCCGAAAATTTAAAATAATTATTATAATAATTATAATCTATATTTTTTTATAATTAGTTTTTATACATTATATTTTCATATAATTTTATATAATTAATTTATTTTAATAAATAAATGGTATTAAAATTATTAATTTATTTATTTGCATATTGCTTATTGCATATTATTTGCATAAAAAAAATGCATAAAATGGCATAAAAGTTGTCCATACAACTTGTACATACACGGTTTTCCCCAATAATATTTTCCATGTTAATAAAATATCTAATAAATGGTAAATAAATAATATGTATACTATAACTTAACTTCATTAGTTTCTGTCAATGCCAAATCAAAGTGAATTTAGGCATATTTAAAAATTATAATCTTAAGTATGTAGCAACCATGCGTTTTGAAATAATAGTTGATTAATAAGTTGAATATTTAAAATGAGAAAGTTGCTATAATAGAGCGACTTTAAGCAGTTCAATCTTAAATATAGTCCTATCAATTTAAATTTGTTTATTTTTTATGAACTTTTTCCACTGGTTTATAAGGACAGTTGTCATTAAGTAAATTATTTTGCTTTTAAAAAAAGAACATCAGTACTAAATAAAGGTATAAAATACCTTTTAACTAATTAAAATGAATAAAAATAAAATTTTACAATTAACTAACCTAATATCAAATATCTCATCACAAAAATAAATTAGCACAATGACTAAAGTAATCTGAAATCAGCCGGTAAGAAGTGCCATTGTCAAAAATTGGGAGATAATAATAAATAAATAAATCACTAATATTGACTGATACACAGTAATGTTCTTATATCAAACAATCAAGGATCATGGACTCATGGAAGGTATGACTATCTATGAAAACTGACAAAAATGTTAGTCTACTCCTCAAACAAAGATATAAAACAGCTTTAAAAGACTTGGAATATTGATCACAAGTTGTATAGACTACCTATATGATGGTATTTTGATAAACCCCATCCACATCTTAAACATTCTTCAAAACATCAAGAAGGTTTAGACCAACATGAATGAAATGCTGCTGACTGCTGAGACGTTTCAGATGCTTGCTGACAATACACACCTTGTCGTAGTAGTAACGCAGAGCCCGGCTGAGTTTGTCGTAGTTCATGCTGGGTTTGTTCTTGCGGGCGCCCCATAATCTGGCCACCTCCTCTGCCTGCAACAGTTTGAACTCTCCATCCTCATTGGTCCAGCAGATCAGCTGGTCATTGCTGGGATCCAACAGAAGCTGCAGCAGGAACTGCCACAGGGTGACTGAGCTGTCCATGTCTTTCTCTATTCGCAGACGTGTGGGAAACGTTACCTAACGGGATCCTGTTCGTGCTCACAGACTGACCGACACGTCACGGCATATTCCGGCAAATATCCTGACAGAGGCTGAAATCAAAATCAAGATGCGATTACATCAATTAGATGGGTGCAAATAAATGCCACTGAGTGACATGACCAGCATCAACCACTTATTTTATGAACCTTATAACGTAGAGCGTCCATTCAAAAACATGGTAAATATGCGCACCATATTAAATACCAAATGGTATTGGACTTCAGCGTAATCCTGGCAATGCAGAGAGTGCAGGACGACTATGTGTGTGTAAGCAGCTTAAATTAAAACTAAATCTGCCTTGACTCATTCGATATCCAGCTGGTATTTGTCAAAGAGAGTGAAAAAAAAAAAAGTCTCCCACATACAATCTGACAGAAGACACAAATATAGAAACACAGAGGCGAGACGTGACAGCTTTCCTCAGACTGTAGGAGACAACGTCTGGGATTTTTAAACAAAGAGTTCAGGACAAAATGAACCTAGAAATCATCACCAATTACATAGAGCTCAAAATTGGGCCTGTTGCATGATAGTGTTTGCGTACTGTAAATGTGACAATTGTGCATCCTTAATTTAATGGCAAAAATTAGATGCACATTTTGTTTTGCTTATTTTTCTTTATTAAAGATTTAAATACCCTAGATATTTACATAATTACACTTTAAGTTAAAAATGAACTTAATTTCAGTGTAATGGTGCATGTTGCCCTCATATACACCTATCTGGATATTTAATATAAACACTACATTTACACCTGAATGGTTTTGACTTGATGTCAACTTATATATTTCCATACAGAAACCTTTAAATTAAGACACACATGCCTTTGTTTTGAGCTTAACTTAAAATTCCAGGACCAAAGGTTGGCAAAACACCGACAATGAATCGTAAATGTGTATTTAACCCCAAAAGATCCTTGTAAACTCGCATAAAACTATGTATTGAAGATTGTTGTAGAGTTGTTGTTGTAGAGTTATATATATTGTATTGTTGTAGAGATAATGCAAAACCTCTACGTCAATTCAACCACAAGACGGGTCAAAGTACATCACTTATCATTCGTTTTAGTTTTCAAATTCTTCTACAATACTTAATAGGTTAAATTGAATAGTGACTGAAAACATACTCGAAAGTCTAAATATGTTAAACTGCAACCTGTTATAACATGAGTTTCGTTCGTTAGCATCGAGCTAATGTCTGTCAAACTCACCTGAGAAGCTTTTTGCTCTCCAGACTCGGTCCTGGAGTGGTTTCCGATGGATTAAAGTCCAAAAAGAAATAAAAGAAAAGAAAAATATAGACTGTGTTCTTGTATGTTTACATCGTGTATAGAGATCTGGTGGTCAGCTAGCATAGCGTGCTAGTCTGCTAGCTAACGGAGTCTTAGCAAACTTTACTCATTAAACTAACGAGCTGATATAAAATTTGACTATTTAAAGCGGGTTTATGCCTTATTTACAATGAGATCGACAAAAAATAAATAAAAAATAAAAAAAACTAGAGAGTGAGAAAAGCAAACGCTAGTCTCTGCATCTCACGTACTCATATTTTTAGCTGCAACCACAATAATACAAAAACAGGAAGCAACAAGCCCACCAGACTAAACACTTTCACTCCAACAGCGCTCAATAAAACCCCAGAACAAAGCTTCAGATTTTATGAATCTGTATGAAATTAGGTCCATAAAATCCTCAAGACGTATCAGCTTGAGAACTGCAGAGAAGCCAATGAAGTGCAGTGAAAGCATGAAGATCAATCATCTCATGATGGACTCATTTCATCCACATTAAAATATATTACCTATCAATGTAAAATACTACTCCTGGTTCTAAAGAAACTCCAACTGAAATGTTAAAAATGAAATATTATATAACACCCATTCAGTTTGATTGCACTTTGACATTTAGATAAGAAATGACAGAGAGATAGATAGATTATGTGTTCTTTAAAAATACAGCAGGACTATATAAGTGGAGTGCAAAATGTAAAAGGAGATTAAACATGATGAAGTGCTCAGAAGAACAAGTTTGAGTCATAAAATATAAAATATAACATTCCCCAAAACAAAACATTTATATCTACGTATATCACTTGCCAGCAACCCATACACTACATAGCCAAAAGTTTGTAGACACCCCCTTCTGATGCAGTTGGATCGAAATTTACCACATCCTCTGTGATTTATTTATAACATTGTCTCATTTATACTCATTTGCCATGTGCATAGGAAAGAGTGGCAGAATAAAAGTGTAATTTTAGTCTTCTGGCTTCCAAACAGATTCCAGCTCTGCAGAAAAAAAACATGAAAAAAAAAAATAAATAAATGCAAGCACAAGCCCAACGTTCATATCGTATAAGATCAGTGACTTGTGCTTTTACTAGGTTTTTGTGGATGATTCTTTGCAGATATTCTCCTAAAACATGCACTAACGCCAACAAAGCATTTGTCAGAATTAAACTGCTCTGCATTATACAGAAAACCATGTGAAATATTAAAAGCATAAACACTTATTATTTAAAAAAGACTTAATTGTCCATACAGAAGATTAATTTTGTCAACTTAAAATTATTTGACCTCTTCCTCCAGTTTGTAAAACCAAAATTTCTATAGTTATAATGGAAATATGGGGGGAAACATTCTGGAGGGTTAAAGCAGGAATGTGAAGTTTGCAGTTTTGTTAAAACACAATTAATCCTTACATACAAAAATGTTTGATAATTAGGCTTTAAAGTCTAAATTGTCTCTTAAATAGGCTGATATGCTTCTGGTTATGCTTAAGTGGAAGTCTCTTTCTGATGTCTTTGCAGCAATCATTGTTATTGTTACATAAATCTAAAAATATACCAGCAGTTTTTGTTACCTGAAATAATGCTGAAATAAAACGAAAAAAAATAAAATAATAAAAAACCTAAAGTATAATAGAAATGTTGCCTTTGCAACTAATTGAAATAAAATAAGTTATTATTATTATTATTATCAAGTACTAAAATGACTAAAAATAAAACTGAAATACAAATAAATTAAATAAATGAAAATATTTAAATAAAAAATAACATGTAAAAATTAAAATGAAAACCTAAATGAAAATTTGAAATGTAACAAACTTTGAAATGAACAAAATAAAGTAGAAATACTAACAAAACAAAATAGAAACACCAAAAAAAAAAAAAAACTAATAAGAATGACAAAAGCATATAAAGTTTAAAATTAAATTTAAATTTCAAATAAAAATAAAAAAACTCAAAATAATAATAGTAATATTATTTAAATAATACTAAAACATTGAACAATGCTTTTCATACACTGTCAGAAAAAAAAGAAAAAGAAAGTCACCCGGTTTACCTTCACATGATCGTTACAGGAGTTAAAATATTGGTTAGAATTTGCACAGACTTGGTTAGTATGTCAAGATTTAACTTGTGTTTAACCCAGAACTTTCCTTTAAATAGCTGATTAGACTTTAAACCTTAAAGGTGACATATCACAGCTTTTCCAAAAGTTTATTTATTTTTTTTTTACTTTATTTTTTTACATAGGAAAATAGCATTTTTCAGTTATTCCAAAATATAACCTAAATTTGACCAGCTATACGAGCAGCTATAGTCGGATGGTCTGTGTAAATGAAAACTGTTAATGCATTAACGTGATGTTGTAGGTAAAGGAAATAATTTAACGCTTTTATTGGGATGAAGGTGGTGGCAGAAAAATCAAGGATGATAATGTTATAAAACCCTCAAAAACAGACATCTCTCTTCAAAAGAAGAGACAACAAGAAAAAGATCTTACATGACAGTACTAGTCGAAAAACACTGTAAATCAGGATGCTCTCTGCCCGATATTAAAAACGATGTACCTAAGTGATCATTCAGAAACTGTTATAAACGTTAGAGTATTGATAAGTCCAGATACTAAGTATGTAGAGCACCTGATAGTTCATGAAAGCCTACATGAGCTACTAAGTACATGGGGGGGCATAAAGTAGTTAAGACCAGATGTAAAAAGGCAAGATGATGTCAAGGAAATTCACTCCATGTGGTAGATTAACATGACCTTCTCAAAAAAGAAACTCAAACACAGTCCCATTAGTGACAGAGTTGAAGCCTTCAATGACGTATCGGTAAAATGATGTCCAGATAGCTTCATTTCGACAGGAAGCGATCAGCTGCCAGTTTTTGTGAACTGTAACACCTGTCCTCGGCGATTTAGCTTATCAACCGTGACAGCACTAAGTAGAAAAAAATGCATTTATCTAATGCAAAGCACATTACGACGACATAAAGGAAACCTTTCTCTTTGTGTGATTACAGATCGAAGAGAAAATTGTTTCTAGCTTATATATGTTTTACAGTACATAAGTTCATCCATACATGTAGTGATGTTATCCACGGCCCTGTGGAGCCAGGTTTGGCATACGCTCTCAACAGACTGAGAGAGATGAGGCACGAGAAAAAAAACGTGGAAAGCAACTTGATGCATAAATACTTTTCAGCTGGCGCAGGGATGTGATTGGGCCAAGAAAATTCCAGATATTTCAACGCGATTGGGTTTTGCGCAAGGGGGGAGGGGCAGGGACTAAAACATTCGAATAAAGTGAAAATGTAAAAACTTAAATATGTTTTAAAACACGGTGACGTCACAAATACCTGCATCGGACCTAATTTTGCATTACATAAGAATTCCTTTTAAAAGAGATGAATCTCATGCAGAAACGTCAAAATAAAATAATTAACTTAAACAAAATGTCTTTTTTTCGTATTGTGAAATTATTTTCATGACAATTAAGTGCATTTCCACCCCAAATTCTCTGCAAAAACTCATTCTCATAACTGTAACAGTTATCATTTTTTGTTTTGAAAACAGAAATATGTATAAATTTATTGTAATAACTAATACTTTCATAGTGTCCATTTACAATTGTACTTTACAAATTAAATATATATTTCTTTGAGTAATACGGTAATTAAATTATTTTTTTTAAATGATAATGAGAATGAGATGTTTTTGCATTACAATAATAAAAATGAGAGGTTTTTGCATGGCTACTGATAATTTTGAGAACTAAATACACTTAACAGTCATAAAAACAATGTCACCAAAAATATATTTTTTTATGCAACATACGAGTAAAACATTCTTTTTTGTTTTACTTAATATTTTTGGATAAAATATGACTAAATATTGCATTTTTCTTGAGATTCACCCTGACAGAGGCTATGTTTGATAATGCATAATATCATAGCCTAAATCATAGTGCATATTGTCTTAATTTAAGGGAAATTCTGCAGCATTCTTGCTTCAGTTAACGTTCTAGAGTCGACCAAAATACTGTTTTACTTGTATATTTTCACCTGGTTAGATCTATAACAATATTCACAAACTGTACAAGAAATATTTTTCTTCAAATTATACTCCGTATTGCTCTTTAGATCTCCAGACTTCCTGCAACCTTGGTTTAAAGGCAATAAGAACAGATCTCGAAAGCTGTTGCAGCTCAATCTGTAGCTTTACACCAGCGAAGGACGAAACGTGATGAAATCGACTGTGAGCTTTACTTCAGCCCACCAAAAAAGCCAGAAATCTGCTTTGAGCTTAACAATCACATCCCTGAGTTTCAAGTTAGCTGACTGTAGCACCAAGATAACCAAACATCTGGATAAACGATAAAAAAAATGGGAGAGGAAACAGAGACAAAAATGAAGGCGGAGGGTTACAGCTTGTGAGCCCGTTTAGATATCATAGCTTTCCCTCTCAGACTCCAGGTTTATCCGGGGATCAGACGTTTGCCCTGACCAGTCTGCCAGCGCGAGGACCTCGGTGCACCTTGGTGTGTTTGGACAGGTGGTCACTCCTGGCAAACTTTTTGTCGCACATTGTGCACTCATAAGGCTTGACTCCAGAGTGAGACCGCCGATGGCGGGACAGCTCATCAGAGCGAGAGAACCTTTAAAGCACAAAACACAGCAGGACATACACATCAGCTCACAACTCTGGGGGGAAAAATCATTTAATCAAGGCCCCGTTACAGGATTTGATGTTAAACAGCTCACAGCCTATTTACAAGGCTCCCACACTAGTCGACTAATGAATTTCTCATGACTTGCTAATGAGATTTTATCATTTTTACTTTTCTGTTTGGCTGATGTCATTTATGCCTGGTAACATAGGATTGAACAAGATTTTTAAATGTTTTTGGAAGAAGTCTATTATGCTCACCAGGCTGCATTTGTTTGATCAAACATATGGTAAAGCAGCAATATTGTGAAATATTATTACAATTCAAAATAAAATAACTGTTTTCCATTAGATATACAACCAGAATTCTGGAAATGTTGGGACGTTTTTTAAATTTGAATAAAATGAAAACTAAAAGACTTTCAAATCACATGAGCCAATATTTTATTCACAATAGAACATAGAGAACATAAATGTTTAAATGGAGAAATTTTACACTTTTATCCACTAAATGAGCTCATTTCAAATTTGATGCCTGCTACAGGTCTTAAAAAAGTTGGCACGGGGGGAACAAAAGGCTGAAAAAGCAAGAAACTTTGAAAAGATTCAGCTGGGAGAACATCTAGCAACTAATTAAGTTAATTGACATCAGGTCTGTAACATGATTAGCTATAAAAGGGATGTCTTAGAGAGGCAGAGTCTCTCAGAAGTAAAGATGGGCAAAGGACACTGCATCACTCATTGGCATGATTCTGTCATTGACATTACTAAATGGGCCCAGGAATACTTCCAGAAACCACTGTCGGTAAACACAATCCGTGTTTACCGTAAGGATGCTGTGTCCTCCGGGCTAAAGAGGAGGGAGACCTTATAGCGTGTTAGCAGCATTCAGTTCAAAAACCAGCATCTCTGATGGTATGGGGGTGCACAAGTACGGTATGGGCAGCTTGCATGTTTTGGAAGGGACCATGAATGCTAAAAGGTATATAAAGGTTTTAGAGCAACATATTCTCCCCTCCAGACGACATCTATTTCAGGGAAAGCCTTGTGTATTTCAGCAGGACAATGCAAAACCACATACTGCAGCTATTACAACAGCATGGCTTTGTAGTAAAACAGTCCGGGTGCTGAATTGGCCTCCCTGCAGTCCAGATCTTTCACCTATAGAGAACATTTGGCGCATCATTAAACAAAAATACGTCAAAGAAGACCACAAACTCTTCAGCAGCTGGAAACCTATATCAGGCAAGAATGGGACCAAATTCCAACACCAAAACTCCAGAAACTCATAACCTCGATGCCCAGACGTCTTCAAACTGTTTTGAAAAGAAGAGGAGATGCTACACCATGGTAAACATGCCCCCGTCCCAACTATTTTGAGACCTGTAGCAGGCATCACATTTGAAATGAGCTCATTTTGTGCATACAATTGTAAAATTTCTCAGTTTAAACATTTGTTATGTTATCTATGTTCTATTGTGAATAAAATATTGGCTCATGTGATTTGAAATTCTTTTAGTTTTCATTTTATTCAAATTTAAAAAAAAAAAAAAAAAAAACAACATTGGGACGGCTTGTATATATTTTAAATGTAATTTATTCCTGTGATGCAAAGCTGGATTTTCAGCATCATTACTCCAATCTTCAGAGTCACATGATCCTTCAGAAATCTGCTGATTCTAATACGAACTCATATTAGAAACCATTCTAATATGAACTTTCTGTTTTTTTAAAAATCATTTTATAGAAATTGCTTTCTAGACAATCAAATATTTTGAGCATTGCTTTTTATTTTTATTCTTTATGAACTACACTTCTGTTCTAACATATTTTTAAAGAATTGAATACTTCAATAATGCTAGGACACTTTAAATTGATCAAAAGTGACAAAGACATTTATAATGTAACAAAAAAAAATTCTATTTCAAATAAATTCTGTTCTTTTGAACTATCTATTAATCAAAGAATCTTGAAAAAATGTATCACGATTTCTACAAAAATATTAAGCAGCACAACTATTTTTAACATTGATAATATTGTAATAATATTTCACAATATGATTGTTTTTACCGTATGTTTGATCAAACAAATGCAGCCTGGTGAGCATAAACTTCTTTCAAACATATTTAAAAATCTTGTTCACCAATGAATCTTACACAATTAGACCAAAACAGCACGTAAAGACACTGTTATCTTCTGTAGAGCTGAACTAATGAAATGTGCAACATTCACACAATTACTGAACTAATTTGAATCATCATTGAACTGCACTGAGTTGAACAATGACACTATTGTCTTTTTAGAGCTTCTGAAATTGTATTAATTTCATAATTGCGGAACATTGCAACTTTGAAACAATCTGTACTGTACAAAATGCTATACAAGTAAATGTGACTTGACAATTACAAGAGCAAATAGGATCAATTTTAATATGGTTATCATCACTGACAGATATCTCACTTTCATGTTGATTATTTTCATGAATAAAAGTCCAGTTTCAGTGCTCACCTCCACCCACAGTCTGGCCAGCTGCACAGGTAGGGTTTCTCTCCCGTGTGTCTGCGGAAATGAGCCTTCAGGTGGCTGCTCTTGGTGTACATCTTCTCACACCCGGGGTGAGAGCATTTATGTACCCGCAAGGTTTCCGTGGAGGTCCTGGATGTACGTGGGGTGATGGCTTTGACCAGGCCTGCGCCCACGATTCCGACCGCCCTGACGGCAATAGGCAGGGGAGCGATCTTCACATACTTTTGGTCTTGGTTGACGGCCTCGCCCACAATGGGGAGGAGAGTTGCTGAGGGCACCTGCGGTGAAAGAAGGGTAATGTTCTGTGCCCCTTGGACACCGAGCACCAGGTGGGCCACCCGGAGCCCGTTGGCCACACCCGACTGGGCGTCTGGGTGTGGGAGGGCGTGGCTTAGCTGGAGAGGTTGTAATTGAAGCACAAACGGAGCACCAACGAGCACCGGCGCAGCACTAGCCGTGGTGCTAACACTCTGAGCGGCAGGAGGCGTTGTGGTTGGGCTGGATTTCGGCTCTGCGTCACCAGGGGAAGACGGCTGTATAGGAGGCTCATCCTCCTTTGACTTTTCCTCCGGACTCAGAGGAGCATCACTCAGAAGCTCCATCTTCTCCAGCAAGAACTCCTCAATGTCCTCCAG